>VBSM01001124.1:50462651-50498284 GCA_008086735.1 Cheirogaleus medius
GGCAACAGAGTGAGACTCTGTTTCAAAAAAAAAAAAAAAGTTATCAATCACAAATAAAATCACAATAAAGACTTTCCCAGATAAACCAAAACTGAGAGAGTTTGTTGCTACCAGACCAGCATTATAAGAAATACTAAAGGAATTTTTCAGGATGAAAGCAAATGATCCTAAGCAGTAATTTGAATCTACATAAACAAATCATGAGCACTAGCAAAAGTAACTATGCAATTATAAAAGACATTATAAATACATTTTTACCCTTCTTCTCTTAACTAATTTTAAAAAACAATTGTATAAAATAATATGTACTAATGTACTGTTCAAACTATAATATATAGAAATGTAGTACATATGTAATATGTTTGCCAATAACAGCATAAAGGAGGTGGGTGGGAGCAAAGCTGTAATGAATTAAGGAAACAATGACAGATGGTAAAGCAATAATTATAACAATGTATTGTTGAGTTTTTAACATTAGTAGATATAATACGTATAACAATAGTACCATGAAAAAGGGAAAAAAAAGAGTAGAGCTATATAGAAGAAACATTTCTATAAATTACTGGAATTGAGCTAATATAAATCTGAAGCTGTATATGGTAAACCCTAAAATAATCACTAGGAAAAAACCCTCAATAATATTATAAAAAATAATTGATGAAATTAAAATGCTACATTAGAAAATATTCACTTGTTGCAAAAAAAGTAGTAAAAGGGGACAACAGAAACAAAAAAAATGTGATAGAGCAAAAGCAGAAATAAAATATAAGCTGTAAATCCAACTATATCAATAATAACGTAAATGATGGATTATGGACTAAATAACTCAATAAAAAATCAGAGGTTGTCAGACTGGATAAAAAAGCATGATCCAACTTTGTATTCTCCATAAGAGAAACACTTTAGGTTCAAAGATACAAATGAATTAAAGTAAAAGGATGTAAAAAGTATATCCTGCAAATAACAACCATAGGAAGGTTGGAGCAGCTATACAAATATCAGGAAAAAAAAGACTTTGTAACAAAAATGTTACTTGAGATAATGAGGGATAATGATAAAAGAGTCAATCTATTAGGAAGAGATAACAATTATAAACGTAATGTGTGCCTAATAAAGGAGCACTAAAATACATAAAACAAACACTGACTAAATGAAGGAAGAAGTAGATAATTCAGCAATAATAATTGGAGACTTCAATATCCTCCTTTCAATAATAAATAGAACAACTAGACAGAAGACTAAAAAGGAAATAGAAGACTTGGACAACACTATAATCCAACTAGACCTAACAGACATACATAAAACACTATACCAACAATAATATATTATTCTTCTCAAGTGCACATGAAACATTCTCCAGGATAGACGATATGCTAGGACATAAAACAAACCTCAATAAATTAAAATGGAAAAAATTACAGAGTATTTCCTCTAGACACAATGGAATGGAATCAGAAATCAATTACAGGGAAAAATTTGGGAAACATAAAAATATACGGAAATTAAACAAAACTTTCCTAAATTATCAATGGGTCAAGAATAAATCCAGAGAGAATGTAGAATACTTTGAGATGAATAAAAATGAAGATACAGCATTCCAAAACTTACAATATACAAATAAAGCAGTACTTAGAGGGAAAGTTATAGCTTTAAACACCTGCATTAAAAATGAAGAAAGATCTCAAAATCAATAGCCTTCCACCTTATGAGATTGGAAAAAGAAGTACAAACTAAAGTTAAAGCAAGCAGAAATGAGGAACTAATAAAGATTAGAGATTACATTAACAATATATAGGATAGGAAATAAATAGAAAATCAATTAAATCCAAACCTGATTGTTAGAAAAGAGCAACAAAACTAAGAAACTTTTAACTAATTTGATGGAAGAAATAAAAAAGAACTCAAATTACTGGAATCAGAAATGAAAAAGAGAACATTACTGCCCACCTCACAGAAATACAAAGGATTATAAAGAAATACCACGAAAAATTTGTGAACTAAAATAAAATCCTAAGTCCCCCTGCCAACCAAATATACCCCCCCATCTTTACCAAGGGAACCCCAGAAAAGCCTTAAAAGGAGTTCCTGGCTATGAAGGGAAGGAGTTTGGACACACCTCTCCCTTTTGGAGTTTAGATACAACAATTAACCAACATTAATGTTAAAACCGAGATCATAAGACCGTCAAAAATGTCCCCTATCATAACCTCTGTTCATCATTATACTAGAGATTCTTGTCAGAATAATTAGGTAAGACAAAAAAATGCCAACAGACAGGAAAGGGAGAAATAAAACCATCTATATTTGGAGATGACATGACCTTGTACATAGAAAATGTTAAAGAATGAACTAATAATTTTTAGTTTATTCTTTCAAGTGAGTTTATTAAGGTTGCAGGATACAAGATTGGTATACAAAAGTCAGTTGTATTTTTATTTACTAGCAAAGAACAATCCAAAAATAAAATTAAGAAAACTATTTCATCCACCAAAGTATAAAAATTCTTATAAATAAATTTAACAAAGAAGTGTAAAACTTATACTCTGAAAACTATAAAATATTGTTGAAAAAACATTATAGAAAATCTAAATAATTAGAAAAACATAACACATTCATGGATCAAAAAACAGCATTGTTAATATGGCAATACTCCCTAAACTGAACTACAGATTCAATGCAATACCTATTAGAGTCCAAGCTGGCTTATTTATAGAAATTGATAACTTGATTCTAAAATTTATATGAAATATCAAAAGACTCAGAATGGCCAAAACAATCCTGAAAAATAAGAATATAGTGTGGGAGAATTCACACTTTCCAATTTTCAAAACTTACTACAAAGCAATGGGATTCAAAATGCTGTAGTACTGGCACAAGAATAGGCATATAGATCAATAGAATAAGATTGAGAGTGCAGAAAAAAAGCAATACGTCTATGGTCAAGTGATTTTTAACAAGTATTCTAAGATCATTCAGTGGGGAAAGAATAGTCTTTTCAACAAATCGCACTTGAACAATCAAATAACCACAAGCAAAAGAATAAAACTGGACCCATACCTCACACCATTTACAAAAGTGACACCTCACACCATATACATACCTCACACCATATACTTTAGTGACAGCTTGTCAAGAACAGTGCTTGGGTTTGTCAACCAAGACTCTTCCTACATGGAGAATGGTTTTTGTGTCTTCTCTTCAAGACTTCAGCTTCCCTGTGTGGCAATATATAGCATGTATTCACAGAAAAAACAAGCACACAATTGAATTGATGTTGCTTCAGTCTGAAAATAACAATTGATAGTGATTAATCTAGCATCTTCTGTTTCTTGTATCTGATTAGCTTGCAGTTTACTTTGGTTACAAAGTCAGACATGGGTCCTCAGCCCTTACCATGTCAGACTCTTTTACTGTATATGTGCTTTACTATCTAAACTTTCAGAGGACACATCAGTTTTGAAGGTATTTCATTTTAGGATCATCAACATTCCCTTACTGTTTTTCTCTCTTTGTGCAAGAAAATACATGTTACTATGTATTTTAATATATAAGGGATATAATTTGCATGCACTTGCATCAAAACCTTGACACATTATTTACTTTCCATAAAACAAAGAAAACCAATTTGTGCATTTAAATAACTATAGTTCCATGTTTATAAAGAAGATTTATATTTAAATCCATATTGCTTAAGGAATAGCCACCTCAATTTTTTAAAAAAAGCACTTTGTTAATGGAATACCCCAGCATCTAATATCTGTGTATGATTTTTAATCATCTGTTCATCCTTTCCCATAATAGAGCATCCTCAGTCTGAGGAAGCTATCTCACCAATTGTCAGGAAGGATCAATCAGTTACACCCAGGATAATTCATGCAATGAAGGCCAGTTGGCCAAATGCTGCATGCTTGAGCTGAGTGACTATTCCAGGAAAAATTACTGTAGTCCCTGCCCCCTCAAAAATTTTTTTCCAGACTAATATTGCAGGAGACAAGACAGCTAGACAAAACAAATCAGTGTTTTGCCAAGATGTGACTGAATGTAACAAAAGACAGCAAATGAACAGGATTGGAAGCATAAAATACATGCAATCCAGTTAGAATTGATTTATCTTCAAAACAGAACCAGAGGCTAAAAGATAGATGTGCCACTTTTGCTGTAATCTTCTGGCACTTACATGGCCTCTATAACCCCAAAACAAATGGGAAGAATTTGCTATTTACAATGAAAGATCTGTGGCCATGATTGGTATTGTGAATCCACCACCAGTTGTTTGTCACTAACTTAGGGTCCTGAGAGAAAGGCAAAGAGTACAAACTGGGCCCACTGTGTGTGTGTGTGTGTGTGTGTTGTGTGTGTGTGTGTGTGTGTGTGTGTTATGGCACGACTTTGGGCCCAGATTCCTATGTGGGACTCCTGGTCAGGCATGTATCTTGAGATCACCTGCTGCCCTTCTAGTCTAACATCCACATCAGGGTTTTCCAAACTTGGTATCCCAGGAAGCAATATTTATCAAGAAAAATATGAATAATAGTATCCAGTGTTCATATAAATTTGGGAAACAGTATTAAACAAAGGTAAGGAGGTTTCCTCAAAATTTTCCCAGTGCATTAAGATGTTATTATACATTATAGATGTTCACAACTGATATATTATGCTTTCTTTTCAGGCACCTTTTAGCCCTGTCATTCTCATTAATATCTGAGTAAAATATCCAGTGGAATGTGGTTGGGAGTTTTTGACTTCAAGTAAACTCTGGGCTCTTAGGGCCCTTTACCCAAATCTCATCCCCTGTCTTAGCCGTTGAGGTTGTGCCACTCAGGAGGGCAGAGGCATAACATAAACAAACTAAGTTGCCCACCCTGAAGCCCGCTAGGTCTACCAGAGCAACGTAGTCCCAGAGCTACCTTAGCCACAAGAACGATGCGTGGTGGGAAACCCTGCACAAGTAGAGAGGAGATCATGTCCCCATGACGTCCAAAGAGGTACCAAGGCATTCACACACAGACGAGGGCTCTGAAGCATTGCTTCTCATACTGAATCTCCACCCACAATCATACTGGTGCTTAACCTCGACCAGCCCTTCCCCTCCTGCACATCTGTCTGGGTGAGTGGGATCTGGCGACATAGGGAGTTTTTAGCATCCCCTGTTGGTCATAAGACTGTCAATACAAATGTACTCATTCATACATACTGGATTACAGCTATCTGTATAGTATTATTCTAACCACAGTGAAACATAAACTTTGCAATTTACAGAGAGATTTTAACAATATTTTATTTAATTAGTATTTCCTTTTAAAAAGGGACCAAACACTAAGACACGGAGAGGAACTCTGTGAGATGAGTATGTTGTAGCTGAAACACTGAAGAATGTCCCATAGCATCAGGAATCATCTAATGCCTCACTTACACAGAGTGCCTGCTGGCATGCAATGCTCAAGCTTCTCACAGATTGGCAGAAAAAATAATTATTGTGACTCCACTGTTCAAGATGTGTGTGTAAGGAAGGGTCCTGGTCACATAGGACTTCATTTTCAATAAAGTCTCCTAAGGAGATAAAAGAGGACAACTGAGCACTAAATTTTATTCTTTATGCAGCCTGCTGGATTGGAACAAATGCTTCTTCCTGGAGTATTTTTATCTTAGAAAATAATAAAGACCTATAGCATGAAGCAGGCTGGAACAGTAGGAAGCACAGTCATTTTGGCATCAAATGGACCAGAGGTTGGATACCCCTGTCACTTTCTAGCTAATTACCTTGGGAAAGTTCATTAACCTTTCTCAGCCTCGGTTTGCTCACCTATAACATGAGGATAATAATGCCTAACTTAAATAATAAACATGTGAATATCATCTTATAAGGTGTCTGGCTCATAGTAGGCATTCTATAAATTAGGTCTCTTGTAGGTTAAAATGAGCACAGAGCAAATAAGCAAAGACCAAAGGCAGAACACCACTAATGAGAACCATCAATCTTGTGTCTACGACTGTTGTTACTCCACAGTAAAATTATTTTCCCTAATTTGATCATAAGTCATATCATCAATCATCTCTGACAAAATATAGTATTTTTATGGTTTGAAATGAGATATGTACCTGACAGCTAATCTAGCATCGACAAGAGGTAGAACAAATCACTCTGGTTGGTGGATAGGAAGGAGCCTTAGTCAGCCTAACTTTAAGGAGTTTTTGGAAGACACTGGATTCACCATCTGGCAAGTGAATTTTGCTTTATTTTAGGTTTTATTTTAGAGCCAGTCTTGAAAGCAAAGTCCTATACTATGGCCAAACAAGATACAAAACTGATGAGATAAAATTGCAAATTATGATTAAAATGCTAGAATCAAATGTCCATTAGCTAGCTGGTTGTTCTTGAAAGCAGATATATCTTCCTGGGGATACTTTAAGAGAATTGAAATGTGGGTTGGGGGTATCCTATATCAAATAATTATTTGTTAGAAAACATATTAGCCAGGAGGTATAAAATAAGAGAAAGTGCCAGGGTACTCTAGTCTATCAGCTGGTGTTTGGGTGGAAAACAGAACCATCATAAGTATCACTGGAATGAGAAAACTAATAGAAGGATTAAGGTTTACACGAATGTGGAAGTAGCTAGGGAAGTGAAGAGTGTGGCAGGCTGCAGCTGGAGACTTGGGAAACAGTCACTGACAACTTTAGCACTGGAGTGCACAAAGCTGGAACTCATACAGGATTCTGCAAAGCCACTGCTTCTAGACACCATGATCCAAAAGAGGGAAAGAGAGAACCCACAGAAATAGTCCCAGAAAGCCTCAAGCCTCTCCGCCACACCTTCTGGGAATATGGCTTCCTCTTCGCTTCAGCCTTCCAAGTCTCACAGTTCTTCTTTTCAGCAGCCTGGAAGCCAGAACCATTCAGGGAACAGGATTTGGGGAAATGTAGTTGTCAGCCTTGGAAGGGCACAATGATAGTGCTGAGTTGGAAGGGGCAACCCAGCCCACCTGATTACAATGTGTGCTGAGATGTCCTGACTCCCCTTGGAGGGCAGTGACAGTGTCACAGAATGTTTGGGAAGCTGTATGTCTCAGAGTACAGCTTCTAGCTTTCTTCCTAGGAGAACTCAGTGGATAAAAGTAAAAGAAAAATGACTTATAACAAAATCGAAGAAAAATAACAAATAACAAAATCAAGAAATAAAATAAATTAAGCATTTAGGGAATAACTTTATGTGAAGGGCATTAAGTGATTTATGGATATTATTTCATGTACTTTCACAACATGGATTTTTCTTTTCATTTTATAGATAAGGAAACTTTATTTTAAAGGTGAAATGAGGGTCTCCTGAATCATTTAACTGGCAGATAGTAAAGTAGATGGAACCTAAGTTTGAGTCTAAACACAGTGCTAATTCTCTCACACCATATCACATTCCATGAAGGGGATAGAAACTTTGACATTACTTTTAGTAAAACACAAGTATTTTTGTTATTAATTTTGTTAATAATTTTATTATTTTGTTATTAATTCAAGTCTATATTGCCATTTATTTCATCCTTAGTATGTATTTTGTGGCCTACCTGAATCAGAATGACTGGGAGAATTAGCATTTTAAACTACCTCTCTGGGTGATTAATGTTTACCCTACAGTTTTGCTGATTTAGAATTTTCTCAAACATCAGGGTGAACACAGAACTGGTTAGGGGAAAAAGCCAATTTTTCTGCAACTGGTCTAATAGGACACATTAAAATATAGAATTATGCAAAGGTTCTGCAAAAAATACAAAATTAAACGTGGTTCAAATTCCCACCTTCCTTGTCAATATTATTGCTTTACATAATTGCCTTCCTGGAATTAAATAACGTGTGGTTATTTCCAAATAAAAAGGGATCTCAAATGAAAAGGCATAAGGCCATAACATTTGCAAATATATATTAAAGTTGTCTGTGATTATTTTCATTCCCAGTTAATTTTCACTCCTTTAGAAAACAGTCACATTGCTAAAGTCAATTGGCAATGCACTTGAATCCATTTCAGTTTCCTACACAATGACCTAGTACACTCAGCACTCCAGTGACCCTGGCAGACACAACAATACTTTGAAGTATTCACAGTCATCACTCAGGAACTTTTAGTACATCCTGTGTGGCTGGTCCCAATTTCTAAGTAGAATATAATGACCTTAATTGGAGAGACACCTCTTTTTGCCAGATTGAAGCTCACGTTCTAAATGCATGCATCAACACGAGGAAAATTATATGAAGAGAATAACCACAAAACTTCAACCTAGAGGAATTTAAGCAAGAAGCAAATTCCTAATAATGCCGTTCTCTGTGGAGCTAAATAATTGTGCTTCTGATTTTCTTGTTCGGCAACAGACACATAAAAAATCAGTTTTTAGGCCCCAGATGTCTTCATAAAATGAAAGCACAAAATATTTAGATTTGATAACTTAAGGAAGATATCAGTTGACTTTGGCTAATTTAGTTAATTGAGAAATGCGATGGAAATGATTTCTTTCAAGGCTTAAGGAAGAAACTATAAATAAAAAGAAGTGCTTATAAACATTTCAAATTGAAAAAAAAAACTGGTCCATCAGACACTGTTAATACTCTTCTTCCCAGAAACCACACCCCTGACTCCCCTGACTCCCCTGTTCCCAGTTGCCTAGTTCCTGCCAACAGGATGGGTTTCTACCATGTGGGAACTATGAATGACCAGAGCTGTGTTCCAGAACTGCCTTACTGGTGAAATCTCCCTAGTGGTGATTTGCCTTATGCTCATTGACACCATGTTCCCTAAATTCCTACAGGATCCATCTTTTTGATCGTTTAATCTGGATTTCAGATTGTGTGTCTGCAACCTTTCCATCTTTTGGTCTTCTGGTACCCATCCTACCTGCCTTTTGATATTCTTGATCTTTCTTGCCACTCCTACACATGCTCCAGATATATGACACTTTGTTCTACCCTGGAGGTCCTTGTAGTTTCTCTAACCCACTCAACCACTTTACCTATTAACAATCAGTTGTAAAACATGAGAGTTTACACCTGATTCTCCTAGACATTAAACTCAAAATTCCTTGAATTAATAATCACCTACTGAGAAAGATTAGGTAAGCAGTCTTTCCTAATATCTCTATTTTCCTCTTGTTTAATATGGGAGTTTTCATACCTTTCTCCTAAGGTAGCTTTGATAATTAAATGAAATGACATGTGAAAAGCACCTGGTGTCTATACACATACAGCACCTGTTGCTTGGCAGGTACTCAAGAACTGAAGCTATTTTCTCCCCCTACATCATTACTCCTATAGTGCTTGGACACTTATATAAAAATTTTATAAATTTTCTGTTTCATATGATAGTTCATCTACTTTCTAAATAAATACAGCATTAAATAAATTTTTAAAAATCTCTGGGGCAAGAATCACGTGCTCTACTTCCTTTGAAAGCCTCATTGCCTACCAGCAGGCTGGGCTTGATAGTATGTGTACAATAAATAATTACTGAAATGAATTAAAGTGAATGGGGAGCTAGACAGGTTTTGATGGCAGTTGCCAGGCTGCTTGATACATGTTATTCCTGACAGAATGTCTTCCATGAATTAATGATTCAGAACACCAGGTGGTCAGCCACAACCTTCCTAAAAAGGGAAACAAGCAGGAGGAGAGGAGGATTTAGGATGAAAACCTGAGTTTCACCACAGTGAATTCAAAATCCTCCTTTATCACTTTCAAAACTAGGCAGCTGGTGTCACAGCTTCACTCCAACTGTTCGTGATGGTGGCAGTGATGTTCTGGGGCACGAGGCAGGACGTTACTGGACTCCATATCCCTCATGCCCTGCTTCCAGGCTCTCACGATCCCAATGATTCATTTGCACTTAAATCAACCTTAGTAGGCACAATATGTGTAAAACTATATCTGTAGCTTTTTTTTAACTTTTTAAGTCAAAGTTAATGAAAAACTATAAATGACTTTTAAACTCCTTTGGCTTTGAGTATGGAAAAATACAGCAACTTGGAATAAAATGTTCACTCATACCAGAATTCTCCTTTATTTTATAGCTACAGCTCCTTGGAATCCTAAGGATCATCTAAGAGTGGAGAGACCAGTTAAGAACTTTGGAAAATTTTAATGAATTCATGCCTGCCCTGATAATAAGAACAAAGCCTTGGATTTCTAGATTCAAGTATAAAAAATACATGCTTTTAATCAACACTTATTTAAGCATTCACATGTGCACATACACACACACATACACAAAAACTTTTCTCATTGAAATATTGAATACTATTCTTGCATGTCAGTGTCCCTTTTCATCAACGAAGCAAATTGTAGCCCAAGAAGATGAGCTTAAAGGGCCTGCCAGTTCAGCCTCCATCCAAAAGTTGACTTTGGATGTCCTACTTTTAGCTTTTGAAGAGTTCTTGGTATCCTGTCATCAACAGCACCTATCCATAAACATGAACATTTTCAGAGGGATTGCATGCTGCTACTTTACATCTCAGTTTATATCCTCTTCTATGTCTGGCAGAAGTGGATCAGACAAATATAAAGACTATACAAATCTACACATTAACCTGATAAAGGGAAAAGAGACTTCCTCGGTGGTCTCATAGCACACTCTCCTTCCCGTCTCTTCCGTTACCAAGTATTGTAATCGCCTGTTTACTCTCTGGGTCTTTTAGACTATAAATTCCACAAGCAGGGACTTTTCCTTCCTTTCTCTGCTGTTATCTTGAAAACCTAGACTAGGCCCTAACATACAGTGAGTGTTCAATAAAGCACCCATTGACTCAATGAATATGTGAAAGAATAAATGTATGAATGAATGAACCCAGAATGTTTATGATTGAGTGATGAAAAGTATAGATGACTTTTGCTTCTTTTTGAACTTCTTCATATTCTAAATTTTCTACAGAGAACTTGTGTTACTATTGTACTAAATGAACAATACATGGTTTAAATGGTCCATCGAGTACTGATGTGGATATGGTTAAGGCCTCTCAGACTATCCCAGGAATTTATGCTGAGCTAGGTCTAGGAACAAGCTCAGAACTCAAGGTCCTGAGAGTGGGCAGGATCTGGTGCAGGGGTGCTGTGTCCCCTGGGTCAGTGGTGACGTGAGTGAGACTGAGCTGGCAGGGTCCAAGGGCGAGGAAGCCTGCAGGGGGAGACCTAAATCCAGGGCAGCCCATCCAGTGGAGCTACCCTCCCATGGGGACTGGGCAAATGGACTGTACCCAATTGTCAGGAAACTGGACAGATTCCTAGAAATCCATAGAAAGGAATGTGACATGAAGAGGTAAGTGGGAGACCAAACCTGGAAAACATTTCTGATGCAAAGAAAAGATCACATCAATTCTCTTTTTTGCGAGGAATTTGCATCCTCAGCGTGGGTGGAGAGGAAAGAAATATTTAATGCTACTGACAGCAGGAGAATCGTTTTATGGTTTGAAGACCACGGGAGTGGTTGTCATGAGATCAGTATTTAGGCTATTTCATTTTTGTGTGACCCAAAGCGAGAGACTCACCTTCTGGGTCTTGCTTTCCTCCTTTGTTAAACTAACAAATTAGACTAGTTGATCTTGTAAGGTTTTTTTTTTTCCTTCAGTTAAAACATTTTCTATTTTCTCATTCTGGGCTGAATGCCTAAGGCGTTCAACAAAATAAATTTGTTTTGAAGAGATATAGGAGGGAAGTGATTCACCTATACTTATTTGTGAAGCACAGAGTGAATTTTTTGACTTTCAGATAACACCTTGACACATGCTTGATCGTTTCTGAGTAAACTTGCTTTATATGTGATGAAACATACTAAATTTAAATTGACTCTAGTTTAACCTAAAAGGCACAGAAATCTGACACATTCCCACCCATAGAAAATATTAGAAGGATTTAATTTACTGCTAATGCTTGGTGATAGAAATACTTGAAAGTCAAACACAAGTCATTTGTTTTATGACTCATTTCTAGCAACTTGGGAAAAATTACATTTAGTAACTGCGTCAGTGCTATGAAAAGAGGGAAAATAATGTAGAGAATATTGAAATTCTCTGTAAAGCATTAGAGAAAACCACATCGAAAAGAATATTCTGGGCATATTCTGCATTGGCTCTTTACTCCCAAAGTCTATTTGTCTCCGAAACAATCCCACTATGAGGTGGTATCTCTAGCCATGTCTTGATTGGAAGCAGAGGAAAGAGGTGAGGTCTTTCATTCCACCTTAAGACCATCTTGCTGCAAGCCTTGTTCAGAATTTGATGATCTGTAGACAGCTGCTCCAACACCTGGCATTCTAAAATTGCTCTAATCTTGATTTACAATATTTAATGCCCCTCATTGGAATTTCCCTCAATGATATTCCTACCCTGGATATACTTTCCTGATTGGAATTTTCAGGATCTTTAGGGTCACAAGAAAAAATTGTGCACAGATTACATTTAGCGGTGAGGGTTTCTGGTAAAAATGCTCCCCATAGGGTAGCATGGACAGCAGTATTACATTTGCACCCAGGGCATTCAAGACTGAGATGTACAACAGCCATGACAAGTACTGGAACAACAGCTAAGCCTTGTTCGGGAAAACAACTGCTCTTTCTCCTACTTTTACTTCTTTTTTGATCAACTTTACACTAACACGAAGAAATGACATGAGTGGCCAGGTTGTTGCCATCTAACTGGAGTCTCAGGGGCACCTGGATTCTCTTATGTCCAGACATTATAAAGATACTTTCAGATCATGTACCAAAATCTGGTCAGAATAATAATAGCCTGAGTAGCAAGACTGATTTCGTTTGACCCCCAAAGATCAGTCGTATATGAACCAGCAGAGAATTTGAGACCTCTTCCTTCAGAATGGAGTAATATAAGTGAACAGGTACTTTGAGGCTTTATGGACTTTCTGAGTAGATTGCAGATCAATAGGAAATACAGTTAGTAAACAAAGGTACTATGAAGCCACCAGTGATCTCTGCATGTTTATCTATGTGATACAGGAATCGCTTGTCTCCTCAGGGGAGCTAAAAATCTGCATACTGATTCCATTCTGATCTATTTAGAGCGACTATCTGGAAGATCAGGGCAATTATATTTGTTCTGCAAAGAGGTCTCACTGAAGATAAGCATTTGTGAAATGATGCCCATATATTTTAGAGTGTGATTTAGTCTCTAGGATATTATAAAAAAAATTGATATAATCCCATTAAAATCTAAACTATAGGCAAAAAATTTACATTTTACTTTTTGCCACTGAAGTTTGAAAGCTTTTTAATCATAAATATAACCAAGTCTTCCTAAATTCACTTACTAAAAAATTACCCAAGACTGGGTAATTTATAAAGAACAGAATTGTATTTCTCACAGTTCTGGAGCCTAGGAAGTCCAAGATCAAGGTGCCACAGGTTGCATCTGGTGAGGACCCTTTTGTTGTGGTGTCTACACAAGGCAGAAGAAAAAAGGACAAGCTAGCCCTGTCTGAACCCTCTTTTATTTACTTTTTAAATTTCAAAATATTAAGGGGGTACAAATGTTTTTGTTACATTGATAGCTTTTATAATGCTTTAGTCAGGGCTATAAGTGTGCCCATCACCCGAATAGTGTTCATTACACCACTTAGGTAGGTTTTTACCCTTCCCTTCCTCCTCACTCCTCTCTTCTTGATTTCCAATGATGTTTACTTCTTTCTGTACCCAAGTTTGCCTATTCGTTAGTTCCAAAGTATTAGAGAGTACATGTGGCATTTGTTTTTCCACTCTTGAGATACTTTACTTAGGATAATGGTCTCCAGTTCCATCCAAATTGATGCAAAAGACATTCATTTATTTCTTTTAATGGCTGAGTAGCACTCCATGGTATAAAATAAAATAATAATAATGAATAATAATAATAAAAATCATTCCAACAGGGGTAAGGTGATATCTCATTGTGGTTTTAATTTATATTTCCCTGATGATTAGTAATGTTGAACATTTTTTCATGTTTGTTGGCCATTTGTCTATTTTATTTTGAAAAGCTTCTGTTCATGTCTTTTACCTATTTTAATGGGGTTATTTGTTTTTTTCTTACTGATTTTTTTTGAGTTCTTTGAAGATTCTGGACATATTAGCTTTTTATCATATGTATAGTTGGAGAATATTTTTCTCATTCTGTAGGTTGTCTATTCGTTGATTATTTCTTTTGCTGTGCAGAAGCTTTTTAATCTAGTCAAGTCCCATTTATTTACTTTGGCTGTTGTTGCAATTGCCTTTAGGGTCTTAGTCATAAATTCTTTGCTTAGGCCAATGTCTAGAAGAATTTTCCTATATCTTCTTTTAGAATTTTTATGGTTTCATTCCTTATATTTATGTCTTTTATCCATCTTGAATTAAATTTTGTGAGTGGTAAAAGATAGGATTCCTGATTCATTCTTCTGCATGTGGCTATCCAATTTTCCCAGCACCATTTATTGAATAAAGCTTCTTTTCTCCAGTGTATGTTGTTGTTGGCTTTATCAAAGATCAGTTGGTTGTTGGTAGATGGTTTTATATCTGGGTTCTCTGCTCTGTTCCATTGGTCTATGACTCCATTTTTGTACCAATACCATGCAGCTTTGGTTACTATAGCTTTGTAGTATAGTTTGAAGTCTGATAATGTGTTGTCTCCAGATTTATTCTTTCTGCTTAAGATTGCTTTGGCTATTCCAGCTTTTTTTCTAGTTTCAAACAAAGCATAGAATTATTTTCTCTAGATCTGTGAAATATGGCATTGGTATCTTGATGGGGATTGCACTGAATCTGTAAATCACTTTGGGCAGTATGGACATTTTAATGATATTGATTATACCAATCCATGAGCATGACATGTTTTTCCATGTGTTTGTATCATGTGCGATTTCTTTTCTCAATGTTTCATAGTTCTCCTCATAGACATCTTTCACCTCATTGGTTAAATATATTCCTAAGTATCCTATTTTCTTTGTAGCTATTTTGAATGATATTGAGTCTTTGATTTGACTCTTAGCTTGATGGTTATTGGTATATAGAAATGCTACTTATTTGTATACATTGATTTTGTAAGCTGAGACTTTGCTATATTTATTTGTCAATTCCAGGAGGCTCTTGAGGAGTCTTTGGGATTTTTTCAGATCTGAGATCATATCATTGTGAAAAGCAATAGTTTGACTGCCTCTTTACTTTATTTTTTTCTCTTGTTTAATTGCTCTGACCAGGACTTCTGGTACTATGTTGAATAGAAGTGGGCACACTTGTCTTGTTCCATTTCTTAGGGGGAATGCTTTCAACATTTCCCCATTCAGTATGATGTTGTCTGTGGGTTTGCCATATATGGCTCTTATAATTTTGAGATATACTCCTTGTTTGCCTAGTTTGTTAAGGGTTTTTATCATGAAAGGGTCCTATACAGATCATCCAAGCAGAAAATAAATAAAGAAACACTGGACTTAAACGGAACTCTAGAACAAATGGGCCTAACAGATATTTAAAGAACATTCTAGCCAAAAGCTACTGAATATACATTCTTCTCATTAGTACATGGAACATTCTCCAAGTTTGATTATACATTAGGCCACAAAAGATGTCTCAAAATGTTCAAAAAAATTGAAATCATATTATGTATCTTGTCAGACCACAATGGAATAAAACTAGAAATAAATTCCAAGAGAAACACTCAAATCTATACAAAGTCATGAAAATTAAACAGCTTGCCAATGAACAATTACTGGTTCAATAATGAATCCAAGATGAAAATCAGAAGATTCCTCATACTGAATGACAAAGGGGACACAAATTATTAAAATCTATGGGATTCAGCAAAAGAAGTCCTAAGGGGAAAATTCATAGCCTTAAATGCTTACATCAAAAAGACAGAAAGATCACAAATTAACAATCTATTGACACATCTCAAGGAAGGAA
Source organism: Cheirogaleus medius (assembly GCA_008086735.1). Lineage (NCBI taxonomy): Eukaryota > Metazoa > Chordata > Mammalia > Primates > Cheirogaleidae > Cheirogaleus > Cheirogaleus medius. The sequence continues at coordinate 50,478,544 of VBSM01001124.1, forward strand.
GAGCAACTAGAAAAGAAGAGCAAACCAAACCCAAAGCCAAAGAAGGAAAGAAATAACAAAGTCCAAAGCCTAACTGAATAAAATGGAAAACAAAAAAACAATACAAAGGACCAATGAAAGAAAAGTTGTTTCTTTCAAAAGATAAACAAAAACAATAAGCCTCTTGCTAGATTTACAAGCAACAGAAGAGAAAGGACTCAAATAAGTTCAATTAGAAATGAAAAAAAGTTATTACAACTGCTACTACAGAAATACAAAATGTCATCTATGAATACTATGAAAATCTCTATGTGCATAAGCTAAAAAATGTAGAGGACATGGACAAATTCCTGGAAACAACCTCACAAGACTCAAGCAGGAAGAACTAGAACTCCTGAACAGACTAATAATGAGCAGCGAGATTGAAGCAGTAATAAAAATTCTTACAACAACAACATAAAAGGACTGGACAAGATGGATTCACAGCCAAATTCTGCCAGATCTACAAAGAAGAACTGGTAGCCATACTCCAGAAATTAATCTGTACCTCAAGAAGGAGTGAATCCTCCCAACTCATTCTGTGAAGCCATTATCACCTTGATACCAAAGCCAAGAAAGGACATAACAAAAAAGAAAGAAAGAAAGAAAGAAAGAAAGAAAAGAAAACTATAGACCAATATCCCTTATGATTATAGATGCAAAAACTCTCAATAAAATACTAGGAAACTGAATTCAACCACACATCAATAAAATAATCCACCATGACCAAGTGGGCTTCATCCCAGGAATGCAAGGATGGCTCAACATATGTAAATCAATAAATGTGTTTAATTCATCACATAAACCAAAGCAAAAACAAAGACCATATGGTCCTCTCAATACATGCAGAAAAAGCATTTGACAAAATGAAACCTCTTTTTAAAAAGCTGTAATCTCATTCATGGAATCATCTCTTAAAGGCCCCACCTCTAGGCCGGGTGTGGTGGCTCACACCTGTAATCCTAGCACTCTGGGAGGCTGAGATGGGAGAATCGCTCAAGGACAGGAGTTCGAAACCAGCCTGAGCAAGAGCAAGACCTCCGTCTCTACTATAAATAGAAAGAAATTAATTGGACAACTAAAAATACATATAGAAAATATTAGCCAGGCATGGTGGTACATGCCTGTAGTCCCAACTACTTGGGAGGTTGAGGCAGAAGGATTGCTTGAGCCCAGGAGTTTGAGGTTGCTGTGAGCTAGGCTGACTCCATGGCACTCTACCCTGGGCAACAGACTGAGACTCTGTCTAAAAAAAGAAAAAAAAAAGACCCCACCTCTTAATATTAGGTCATTAATATAAAATGTCTGATTTTGAATCAAAAGTTTAGTTTATTATATCTCTAACAAGAAGCAATAAAATTTATCAAAGTATGCACCCAAACTATCAACACAGTTTTGCCATCTTAATGGTAGCTTATTTATGCCAGCAGCAAAGAAACCTGGAGAGCCAGTGGTAATGAAATCTCGAAAAGCATTTTCCACAGCTTGTTGAGAATTAAACATTTTTCCTTGCAAGATATGGTCCAAAGCCTAGAAGAAGTGGTAGTCAGTTGGTGCAAGGTCTGGTGAATATGGTGTATGACAGAGAGTTTCCAAATCCAGCTTCTGTAGTTTGAGCAGTGTTGTTTGTGCCACATGTAGTCAAGGGTTGTCTTATAAGAGGATTGGCATGTCTCTATTGACCAATATTGGCTGCTTAATCACAATCATCCTCATTGTTTTGTCCAGTTGGTTGCAGTAGACATCCGCTGTAATTGATTGATTGGGTTTCATGAAGCTGTAGTAGATAATACCAGTGATGGACCACCAAACAGACACCATTAGTTTTTTTTTATGAATATCTGAGTTTGGACTGTGTTTCAGCACTTCATCTTTACCCAGTCATTGTGCCAAACACTTGCAATTGTCAAAAAAAATCCATTTTTCATCATACATAACAATATGATATAGAAATGGTTCACCTTTATGTCATGACAGCAAAGAAAGGCAAGCTCCCAAATGGTGTGTCTGCTGACGCTCGTTTAATTCATGTGGAATCTATCTATCCATTTCTTTACCTTGCTGATTTATTTCAAATGGTCCAATATTGTTTGAATAGTAACATCAAACCTTGCTGCTAATTCACACATAGTTTGAGATGGATTTGCTTCCACTACAGCTTTCAGCTCATCATTATACACTTTGTTGTCAGGTCACCCACATGGCTCATTTTCAAGATTAAAAATGGAATTTCTGGTGAACGGAACTTCTCAAGTCATTGATGTACTGTGCATTCATTAGCCACATCCTTCCTAAACACTTCATTGATATTTTGAGCTGTCAGTTCTGCACTGGTTCCATGATGGAACTCATATTCGAAAAAAACATGAATTTTTTGTTTATCCCTGGTTTTACAAAAATTGCTCTAAAACTTTGAAAGATAATTAAAAGCCAAGATATGCTTTTGAAAGACTGAAGATGTACCTTCACAATAAAAATAAAACAAGGAGTGCCAAAGTGAAATGTCAGAGATATCAACTGTCAAACTTAGCACTTAAGGAAATCAGACATTTCATAGTTAATAACCTAATACTATCATATTGGCAACACCTGAATTTTAGAGGGGAGTCATTCAAATCATAACAACTGTATCTTAATTTTGTCTACAGTTCTACTTTCCTCTTTTACAGAAAGGACTTTAGAATGCTGCAAATATAACTACCCCCTCTGTCTTAAAAATATTATCTATTATCTTTAGCTATTCTTATTTTTAAATCCCAAAATATTGCATATTTTTATGTTATTTAGATTTGCTCAGATTTCTTAATTTCTTTACTTACTTGTCTTTGCTTCTTATATCCAGCTCCTTCTTTCTAGCTTCATTCTATCTCGCCGAAATAGATAGTCTTTTAGCAGTTTCATCAGTCAGTTTGAGTAGTAAAAACTCTCAATCATAGTATATTGGAAACTATCTTTACATTCTATTTTGAATACTAGTTCTCATAGAATTCAACATTGATAAGTATTTTGGTTCAGAAGTTTAAAAATATTCCATTTTCTTCACACTTCTATATTGCCAACTAGAAGTCTGTTGTGAAGTCCGATCATACTTCTTTATAGATATTGTTCTCCTCTAGTTCCTTTGACTGTATGGTCTCTGTCTACACTGTAGTGTCTACATGCAGCTTTATTTTTATATCTAGGGAGATAGGAGGAATGTCTGAATAAATATAATATTGGGGATTGATTTCTTTTTATGCGCAAGGAAATTCATCAATTTCTTTCTCAATGGTTTCACCAGGTTGACATTCTATCTCTTCCATTCAATGCTTTTCAGTGGGTAGAGACTACACTATAGCCAGGGTAATCGTTTAAAATGTAAATCTGATTATTCCACTTTTCTGCTTAAAAACTAAAAACTTTCCTTTATTACTTGGGTAAAGACCAAAATCCTAAGCAAGAGCTAAAGGCCCTAAATGATCTCTCCGGAATTATCTTGAGCCTTTTTTCCTCTTTGCTTTTGGACATCAAGCCGCATTGGCCTCCTCTTTGTTCTTTCCCTCTTTTGCCCAGTTAATTACCAGTCACCCATGGGATTTTATTTCAGTATTATTCCTAAAATGAAGTCTTCTCTAACACCTTGGAATATGTTAGATGTCTCTAAGATATGCTCTCATAACTGCCTGCACTTTGTTTCAAAGGATAATATGACTATATAAATATATGACCATAGGATTGTCTATTTTGTCCCTTTGAGGGCAGAAACTCCTTCCTACTTCACCCAACATCGTAACCCAACACCTAGAATAACTCTTGCAAGTTAATGGTTATTTTACAGCGCTGAAAATAAAGTATGTTCTTCTTTATTTCTCTTACACGCATGAAAAATATCTGTTGCCTATTAAGATAAAAAATTGTTTGTTAAGACTTAGCAGACCCGATATATCATTTCTACCAGCCTTTGAGCTCTGCTAAATTTGTAAATTGCATTACATGGATTATCTTGTATAGATAATCACCACTTGTCATCCTTAAAAAGATGAAGGTCAATACCATGATATTTTGCTTCGGAAAATTCTTTCTGAAAGGAAATCACTTATTCCTTTTTCTGTATAAATATAATTCCTTGGTGTTTTACTTTGTTTTTTCAAAAATTCATGTAATTAAAAATTAATTACACAAATACACATAAAAGTAAATCTGATTCAATAAAATAAAAAAACATTCTGTGGGGATCATGATCTCAGCTAAGCAGGAAGCTGCCATCTGGAGAAATGATTTTCACACTCTGGTGATTGAAGTGGCCTCAAATCACCAAGTGTGACATGCCTCCTTCACTTCTTTTCTAATTAAATGCAATTTGCTTTGAAGGAGTTTTTAACTAAAAATATAATTCTACTGATATAATCCCAGTACGATATAGCCTCACAGATGGAGGAAGAATGGAAGGTAATTTTAATAACATTCTTTCAAAATAAAATGTCGACAGCTAAAAATGTGGCTAATCATTAGCCCTTATTTTAAATGCTGATTTTTTTCATTTTTTCCTTGGTTTCTACTCCTATCAAAATTATAGTTTGAAAATCCTAGCTCACTTATTTAAAAAAAGAAAAAAAGAAATAGAAATCTTCAGTTTTCCATGGGACAAATGTAAGTTATTTCCTCCCCTAAGGCTACACACAGAGAAAATGAAATCATTTTCTTTTTTCTTTTTTTTCTTTTCTTTTTTTTCTATGAGGTGTTGCTGGTGGCATGACCAACAACTTTGGATAGTGCGTGTCAATTCAACACAGCAAATATCCCACACCAATTACAATAAGGCAACTGGGTCAAGTTTGTCCATGGTAACAACTTCAAGGGGAATATAAAATTTTATCTATTTATCTATCTATATCTACATATATAGATAGAGAGATATTTCTATTTTGAACTAGGAAAGCATTAGTTATTACTATTGTCCGAGGAAAGGGGCATCAGTACTAGCACTGGAGGTAGTGATCAAAGAAACTTTAGTTCTATTTGTTATATTCTTTTTATAGGAATAATTAATTCATATATTGTGCATAAAAACTAATCTTTTCTACATAGATGATAAGTTTTTCCAGTATTATTTGTTAAGTAGGCCTTCTTTTTATTAGTCTGCAATGTTACCTTTGCATATATTGAATTTCCATAGATGTTGGTCTGTTTCTAAACTCTCTATTCTATTTTATTTTTTTGGTCAATATGCTTGTTTCTGTGCCAATATTGCACTGTCTTGGTTATGAGAGTTTTATATAAACTCAATATCTAATGGAGAGAATCCCCCCCGCCAACTATAGCCCTTTTCTACAAGAAATTCTTGACTTTTCTTGGGCTTTTGTCCTTCATAAAAATTTTAGAATCAGTATCTCATAATCATAATCAATGACTTGAAGACCATCCCTTACTCTCAACCCCCAAACCCTAGGAGATAAAGAAGAAAATGTTTTGTTGTAACAAAGCACGCAGATCCGACCAGTTTCTCTCTCTTGAAATGACTGTCTTCCCCTTTATTCTCTGATAATGGATGGTGATGTTAGCCAATCACAGACTTTCTCCTGGGAGACACTAGACCTTTTCCTCTAGTCCCTAATAGAGATTGGTATTAAGTAGCATGCATAAAAGAATGAATCATGACTTAATTCAAGATAGACGTAAAGGCTAGAGAAGGTCCCACATTTGGTTTCATTTCCCTTGGTATATTACATCTGAATTACCATCTGGAAATAGAAGCACTCATATCTTGCTATATCATTTTCTTTCAGTGACAGTTTATCAAGCTCTTACCTTCACAGATGCAGAAGACATTGTAACATGGCAAATAAAAAATAAAGCCCCTAAACCATTTTTAAAGAATTTGCCAACAGTTCCTGAAATACTCTATCTTTTGTTTTTCTCATTTAAAATCACAGTCATATTTCCAAGTCAACCCATAATAGCATGATATTCACTACCAGGGATACTGCAATGAGCAAAATAGAAAAAGCATCTGAACACAATTTTAACTATCTTATTCTGTGTGAATCATTGGCAGAGTCTCCCTTGCTTCCTCCAGGTGAAGTTGATTGCCACTTCCTTTTGCCATCATTTTTTTTCTCTGAATTTACCTCCACACTGGCACATTTATCTTAACACAATATAGTTACTCCCATTCTTCAATGCTCGCTTCATGCATTATCTCTCTGAGGACTCTTCTTTCCTTCCTCTATTGAGCCCTGAACATTAATTTATTCATTGTGCCATAATATTTTCTAAATCTTTCTACAGCTAGTTATTCATAGGGTCCTTTCTCAGGATAGCGTAAACTTAGTCATTCTTTGTATCCCCAGTTATTGGCCTAATGCAAGGAACATTGGAATCCATAAAAAAGGGTTAAATAAATGAATTCTCTCACGTTTTCACCAACCACCTGCAATGAGAGGATTTAAAAACCATATCTACAATATTTTAAAGTAGTACTTAGATATTTCTATCTGGGTGTCATTTCATTTCCAAAAATCTAATATTTTGAAAACTGGAATCATCATCTTTTCTCACCATTATGCTTCCCCCTGCCAAATCTCTTTCTTGACTTATTATAATACTCAACCATTGCTATTTTAAGCCAGTTCTAACTCACTGACTCTGTTTTCTCTAACCTTATATCCTGACGGCCACCAAGATCTATTGATAAGATTTTTGTCTAATATTTCCTACAACCATCCTTTCCTTTCTTCTCTCAAACTAACAGCCAAATGAATATAGTCACCTAACATGGTGACTGATAGACACTCAAAGGATGCTTATTAATGGGGTAACCCTATGTCCCCACTTGGACAGTAATTATATGGTCACTATGCTTTTGGAAAGGATGGGAAGTTGTACATGAGGAGATCCATGGTCTGCATGCTTTAGCTGCCACATATGTCAAGAGCTGAAGAATCAAAGCATGTTGGATCCACTGATGATATTTTCACCACCAAGCTAATCTTAGAGGAAATTGTAAAAGTACATTGAGTGGGACATTATTAGTAAAGCTGGAGATTGTGGGAGTTCTTCTGACCTCAGTCATTTACCCATTTAGCCTTTTAAGGAGCCCTCATCCTTTCCATTCCTGTCATGCATCTCCTCTCCTAACACACCTTCCTTCAGTTCTCACTATCCTGGAGTATTGTTCAAAGCTCAAGACTTACCATTTTCCACTGAGTTCCATACTCTTGGGTCTGTGTTCTTCTTATGAAGCAATAGCTAATCAGATTCATTCATCTATTCATTCTATACATATTTGATGGGCACCTACTATTATCAGGATTCTTTCAGGCACTTAAAATAAAAACTAGCCTTTACAAGGGCATAGCTAACTACTAGGCTAACTACTCCCTCTTACCTCCTCAACATGTCAAATTCTTAGAAAGGCAGTTTAGCATAGTTAAGAGCATAATCGGAAGACAGATTATCTGGGTTCAGGTACCCCTCTCATTATGTAAAGTAGTACAGTTACTTAAACTCTGTGTTCAGCTGCATCATCTATAATAATAGTAATAATAATAATAACAAAAATAGTATTTACCTCACTCAAAAAAATGTAGTAAGCATTGCATGAGAAAATATCACAAATTCTTAAAATAATCCTGATACTTATTAAGCATTCAACAAATATTGACTATTAAGAATAGGCTCTAAATATTCTGGGCATTTAGGGTCTTGAGATCTGAAGATCACAATGAAAATATGGAAATCACACCAATGTGTGCTGTACCAGTTACAACTTTTTCTCTGCCTGTGTATCAAGTGAGGTTGATTGATATTGATTATTTGATTGATTGGTTAATGGCTTTGGGATTTTGAACAAGTTTTAGTCATTAATTGATATAAATGTTAAGCACAACTGACTTTTGAAGTCAGACAAAACCAGGTTCAAAACTCTCTTTGCCACTTATGTGCCACATGATCTTGCAAGAAATGGGGTTAATGATTCCACCAACCATGTGTTCATTTAATTGATATTTACTGAGCAAGTACTACATGCTAGACAGTATTCTAGGCCCTGGGATCTAGCCTAGAATTGATCTTGGCACTATGGTGCCTACAGCTTGGTGAGAAGAAGAGGAGAAAATATGTAAACAGATATTTAAGAGACAGAGTTTTAGCCATCTCCTAGGGTGATTGTGAAGTTTGTAAATGCTCTAAGACTGGAAGTTGTCCAGATGAAAGGAGTTCATAGTCTAATGTGGGAACCAACTGCACAAATAGATATCTGTCGTTGTATAGAAAGCAATGATAACAGCATTACTATAGGGACCGAGAGGAAGTGAGATCCTGAGAGTAGTAGATTCTGGGCCACAGGCAGGAGTAATAGAGCAGTGATTGGCTTCAGGGAGGAATAGCAGTAAGCTTCTTGAGACCAGGGTTGCTATCTAAGGCCATCCTTTCTTTCTTTGTGGCTAAACACTGCTGTCTGAATTATTTTCCAAGTCAGTTTGTTTTACCATATTGGACCTCTCCTAAAAATACTTCATTTTTCCTAGATTGCCCTTTCCCAAATGCCCAAGTCAACATATTTTGAGATGCTCTTTCCATCTTTCAGAAATGGTTATTGAAATTTGAGAGCCCATTCCAAAGGAGTTAGGAAGTGCTCATGCTGCAAAATTTCCTTTTAGTTCTGTTGTCCTACAAAGATAAATCTTTCTGGGGTATGCTGCCTGGTCTTCCATATCTTTCTTTGTATCTCCTCCATTTCCTGACATCAAATTTTCCTTCAGGAAATTCTGCCTACCAAGAAATTACAGCAATTCCCAACCTAAACACTATGGCAAGAGTCCAGTGTCCTAGAGATTGACCGATCACTCTGGCTTCTAAGCTGGACAATACAGAGACATCTCAAAGACCTCTTCCTGGAACCTCTGGTGGATGTTAACAAAATGATATCATTGAAATGATTGCACTACAAACACCAAAACCCATATCTGGACTTTTAAAATATGCACTATCACGTTTTGTGCAAAGCCTCCAGGCCTCTATAAAAATCTAAAATGATTTATAGGAAATCCTTTTTTTTAAAGACCTATGAAATCCCTGTGGACAAACAATTTGTGACTTTAAGGCTCATCTTTCTTCTTTAGGACAGATTGGAGCATAAGAGTCTATTTTATATAAAATAATAATAGTTTATATAATTACAAATTTTTATAATTTGTAATTTGGTAATTATGAAATGGTAAAACCAGCAGGATTTCTTCCAAATATAGATGCCAGAAATGCTTCTCTCATGTTTGCCCTCTCATGTTGATTTCAAGGCTGGCACGAATCTGTGGACCACATTTCACCTGTTAACTCCATTCACAACATCAGATGTCAAATTGAACACTGCAGCCAAACAGTGAGATAAAATTTAGACTGGAATATCTCTAGCTTGCTGAAAAAGTCAGTAGTCTGTATGATTGCTTGCATTCTTCACATGACTGCAGGTATCAACATCATGCGAAGTGCTGCTTTAAAGTTGAAATTATTACAGACAAATGGGCTGGAAAAGTGATGTCAGTTAATTCCCATTTGGTTGAGTTTCGTGACCATGTGCTTATGACATTCGTGAGAGAAACAGGTAGATTGAAAGGGATCTCCCTTCCTCTCCCCTCTCCTCCCCTCACCTCCCCTCTTCTTCCCTCTCCTCCCCTCCCCTCTCCTTTCCTCTCTTCTCCTCCCTGCCTTTCCTTTCCCTGTGGGATTTATATTTCTGGCCGATGACTTCCAAATCTATGTCATCTGTATCACCTGACAGCTCTCTCTCAAGCTCCAGCCACACCTGTAACTGTTGTCACAGGCCTCTGAAACTCCTCATGTTCAAAACTTAAATTCATTATTTTCCTTACCAAACCCTCCCCACCCCTCTCATGTCTTAGATTCATGCTCTACTATTCAGACAGCTGTACAAAACTGAAATCCCTTATTGCTTCCCAGCAATTCTTGACTATGTGAAAATATTCCTATTCTAGCAATCATATACATGGACAATTGCAGAGGAGTATGATTGCATGCAGTAGAGAAAGTCCTTTGATCTGGGTAATATTGTCACAATTCTCTTCAGGCTTTTGATAGTTTCCCAAAGAGTGTAAATAATTCAATATAACCTAACATCACAATTGAAAAATCAACTACAAACATGTTATCAACTTTTAGAGGATCAGGGATGCATTTTTCTTTTTACTATTAACTAAATTTCAGATTTGTCTGAATTTCACCAGTTTTTCCTTTAATGACTTTCTATTCTATGGTCTAATGCAGGGTACCACATTGCATATGGTTGTCATGTCATGTCATGTCTTCTGTGACAGTTCTCAGCCTTTTCTTATCTTTCATGATAGTTTAAAGAATGCTGGTCAGGCATTTGTACAATGTCTCCCAATTTGGGTTTGTTTGAGATTTTTCTCATGATTATACTGGGGTTTTTGACTTTTGGAAAGAATGCCACAGAGGTGAATTGCCTTTCTCATTACATAATATCAGGGAATACATGATGCCACATGACGTTACTGGTGGTGTTAACCTTTATCACCTGGGTAAGGTGACGTCTGCCTGGTTGTTCCACTAAAATGTTAACATTTTTCCCTTTATGTACTTCATCAGGAATGCACTTTTGTGCTTAAAAGACTCAAGTTTTCTAACAGGCTTTTATTTACTTACCTTTCTCTTTTGTAATTCTCTAACACACAGTACCTTTTTCCAGGAAAAAGGGAAAAACAAATATTTGAATTTCTTTCTGGAATCTAACATAATCTAAAGTCATGTTTTAAGTAAATATTTTTAAAAGATCAAAATACAACTCAACTTATTGCTGTTTCGTGTAGAACATTTATATCAATATCATGACTCATAATTGTAATGCATCTGAGCTACTCTTAGCATTGACTAGATTTCCTAGAACTTATAAAAGCTCACTTATATCAATAGTCTTTATGACATTAATCAATAAAGCAAGCACTCAGAATAGCCCCCTCTTTATACAGAAAAGCATGTGTAATATATTTATGTGAAGTTTTTGAAAAGTTCTAACAAAAAGATACTTATCTGAAATATATAGGGTTAATTCTGATTTACTTTAAAGGAAAATATTAATATAAAAGCATAATTTCTTTTAAAATTATGTATAATCCCTCAAATTTTCTCTTATCAGTGAAAACATATATATGCAGTAAAACATTAGCTGTGACATATTTTTTGAATCTAAAATGTTTATATCAACCCCTTTCTCCCTAATGGTTGTCCAGCTCAACCATGTTCAGCTGAGCTATAATGTGCACTTCCTGAACTTCTGAAGCAGAATTAAATGTTTGAAGACATGGCTCACACCTGACAGAAACAAGGTGAAATAATTGGAAAAATAAATTTATACTCATATTAGACTCATCACTGATTTTACATTTTGATAAGCTCCTCAGGAAAATATAGAGCCATGTTTTCTTATATCTGTAGACTATTTGAGTAATTGCTGCAATTGTGAAATGATTAAATTTTGAAACCTACAGTACATGTGAAGAGTGTAGAAGAGACACCAGCTTAAGCCTAAGTGGTATTTACTGCTGGAATTTAGGCATATCTGATGACAGACTTCCAAGAGTCAGTTTCATTCAAAGTTCTGTTAGACACTAGGGTGCAAGGCAGCACTTTGACGTTCATGAGACCGACGTTGTATAAGAAAGAAGGACATTCTTCCAGTTTTTGTGAGTAATTCAGCACAGTTTCCATTAGGTGTGTGGTTCAAGAACAGAGTGTCCGTCGGCACTAAAAAGGTTCCAGGGCATTAGTTGTGGTTGTAGAAGCATTGACAATGCCCAACTTCAGAGATGTCAGCTATTGGCCGAGATGGCTGCAATGATGTCCTATATATGCTGCTTTGGGATAAGTGCTAGACTGTCTGTGGCTGGAAGAGGCCTCAGCAGTAGGTAGGGGCTGAAGAAGGTGGAGGGACCTAAGCTCATCTAAAGACAGTTTTTCTTTTCTTTTTCTTTTTCCTTTTTAGACACAGGGGTCTTGCTATATTACCCAGGCTAGACTTGAACTCCTAGCTCCTGGGCCCAAGTGAGCCTCCTGCCTCAGGTGCACATAATCACTCCCGGCTTAAAACCAGTATTTGTTAATTGCCATACATAATTGTGGTTAGTTTGAGCCAAAGGGATCATAACAAACCACTTAGCTCACTGTCGAGAAATAGAGAAGTGATTATATCTTTCTAAAAGTACATGCCTACACCAGTAACAAAACTGGGAAGAAATGTTAAAGTACATACATGAAGAACTTGATAACCACCCACTGGCACCTCTTACCATAATCTCCAGTTCTTAAATAGTTAAATGGCAGCAAATGAAATAATGCTGAATAAATAATTTCATCATATCCATTTATTTTATTGGCTTTTTTCTTCCTTGATATGATCATTAGTCTTCAAAAACGTTAAGAGCAATACATAAAGTGACCACATGGTGTCAGGAGCTACATGCTGTTCTTTAAAGGAATCAGCTTTTCAGTCTGGAAGAGAAACACAAGGAATATTTTTAAATGATTTGTTTTTCTAATTTTCCCCAACTTTTATGCTTCAACTACTCAATATTTTAATACAATTTCCAACAATTTTGCTCAAGATTTTTATAATTATAGCTGTTCTAATTTTACTAATGTTAAGATGATTAATGAATTTCTGTTGCAAATTAATTTAAAAGTTACGTTCATCAGTTCCTGGTGTCTAGCTGTAATAAGTAACTACTCTAGAGATACTTGGGTATATTTCCTCTTTTCCACTATTACAGGCCTATAAGGAGAAGGAGTTTTGGAGTCAAGCACCCTGCCTCAATAGCCCAGCCATTTTTTTTCAGTTGTATGATCTTAGATATGTCACTTGAGTTTCTGTTTCCTCATTTGCAAAATGTCTAACTAATATCCTAGAATTTGGGTATAGAAGGATTTTCAGTGACTGCAATTGGTATAATGATTCATTTAACAGCTCATTAGTTACGGATTTGAGTCAAGCTTTCCCTTTGATTTCTGACTAGGAGTCTCTGCCCAGTTAAATTTGAATTTTGGATAACAATAAGTAGTTTTTTAAATATAAGTATGCCTCAAATATTGCATGGAATATACTAATACTAAAACATTTTTTGTTATTTATCTGAAATTCAAATTTAATTGGATGCATTGTATTTTACCTGGCAACCAAACTTAAATACTTATATTAATGTGTTTGTTCATAAGAAATAAGTGTAATGAAGTCTGTCTGGCTCTAGCCAGCAGCTCCTCTAGAGCACCTAAGAGAAGGTATATCCACCCTCATCAAAAGAAGGTAGGGAAGATGTCTTCTGTCAATAGAGAAAGTCTATAAGAAAGCATAATACAAAATATTAAAAATCTCTTTTATGAGGTTTTACAACATTGAGGGAAAGTGTCATAAAATAAAAAGAAATTTTAGAGGACTTCTCTTCCTCTTCTTATTACTAACAGAGAGAATGTCAAAGCTATCAAAAAGTATAGCAATAGAATTAATAGTATTTGCTGTCATTACTAATTTAATGAGGAATAGGAAGATAGAAGAAAGGTTTGGAATGATTGCCCAGTTTCTGATTAGGTTGGACGAATGATACCAAAAACAAGAAGAGAAAGGGACTGATTTTGAGAGAAATATTGAATTCCAATTGTGCAATGTCGATGTTGCAATACCTTTTGGTGAATATATTCACCATGCAGTTGAAACCTATGATACGCATTTGGAGCCACAAAACGTTCTAAATTACAGATGTGACTGATGGTTGAAGCCATAGAAATGGGAATAATCATATGCCTAGAATGTACAGGTAATAAATAGCAAAAGGCCAATGATGAAACCTTGGGAAACATATATTTAAGGAGGAGTGAAAGGAAAAAGAGCGCACAAAGTAAATGAGGAAGAAACTAGGAGAAACAGTTTCATGAGGGAAAGAGATGAGAGCTTTACAAAGGACGTGTTCAAGAGGGCTAAATACTGATGAGATCAAAGTATGATGTAACATAAACAAAAAAGCACACTGAATTTGACAAGTGGGATGCTACTGGGGAAAGTGTGCCAAAGTATATTTACTGAAGCAGTGGAAGCCAAAGCCAGATTGTGGTGAGTTGGCAAGTCACAGAAGTACGGAAGTGGAAATGGACATTGAAGTGGAATGGACATTGAAGAAGCTCAGGAAATTTCACCCCAAAATGTGGCTCATTGGTATAAGCAGTATTTTGAATTATAGGCTCTTGGAAGGGGCTTCCTCCCATCTGCATACCAGATGGGACTATCAAAAGAACAATTGATTTCCCTTCCCTTCCCTGTTACCTCACTATATTGCCAGGGGTGTCGAGCGGGGGTGGGTTGGGGTGCAGGGGTGGAGGGTGGGAGGGGTCAAGAATGCAACCAGACCTGGCCCAAATCATTTTAGACATAATACCTGTCTCTCAGGTTAATTTACAAGTTAATCTGTTTCAGCCCAATCCATTCATTCTCCCAAGTATCTATTTATCCTCCCTAGCAACCATTTATTGCCCTTAAACAGAATTACCTATACTTCACATCTCCCTCTCCTCTCTAAAGGTAGGTATAAAAATATCTGGATTCCACTGGGATATTGGGTAATTACTCAGTGATTCTCCCCATGTGTATGGTAAATAAACCCTCTCTCTTATTATTAATAATTTGCCTTAATTATGAGTTGATCTTTCAGGGAACCTTTAGGGGAAAGGTGAAGTCTCCCCTAATCCCTACAAAGTCAATCTGCCAAAAAGTTTGGCTGTGGATTGGAGGAAGCATAGCAGTGCTTAAAGGAGACATAGGATTGAAGGAGAGATCCCTGCTCTTTTTTAAAGGGAATATGGAATTGAGATCTTTTATTTTTAATGGTAGAAACTTGATCATTCTTCTAAGTTGGTGAAGTTGAAATTAAAACTGCAGAAGAGAGGATAGACAATAAACAATTGTCACAGTCTTGAAAGTAAAAGAAGGTTTGGGAAACAAAAGCATGGATGGAGGTTTTAAAAGCACCATGCTTTGTGTACTGTCACTAAAGAGAAGGAGATGAAAGTCAGCAAATAGTACAGGCATGGCGGAGGTAGGAAGAGCAAGTAACCTGGAGAAACTAATCAGGTTGCCCTCTCAGACTTAACCATAAATGAACACATCTACCAGGGAAGAAATAGTCATGTTAGCAAGTCTTGACTGAAGTCTAAAGAAAGAATAGGTCAACCTGAGCTACCCAAAGCAGACAGCATAGCAAGTATGAAAAAGAGGGAGAGATGCAGAGACTGGCCATACCCAGTCATGGGCCAAGGAAGAGGGTGCTCAGTCAGGTCTACCTGGCAGATATACTAGTGAAACATAACATACGAGATCCTAGTGCATTTAAGCATTCAAATATTTTAACTCATTTCCTTAGTTCTTATTTTATTCTAAGAATGTTTTTCAAGCACTGTTTGCCTGGTGTAGATGTTTATTCCACCTTCAATTAACTCTGTTTTTTTCAAATGAGTCAGTTGGCATTCTGATTTTGGTAGTTTAGTCACTTATAAATTAGTGTGAGTCAAATTCCCAAAGCTAAATTAACATCAGCAGCATGAACAAATCAAAATTTTTGACTTGCATATCTTAACAGTTAGATGCTTTATTGTGGTGAATGCAGTCACCTTGTGAGGCTTCCTAAAAACAACTGGTTCATCTCTGCTGGAGACATCTCAATCCAGACGCATAATTTTCCTTATACCAATTCTGTCTGTAAAATGTCTTTGAAGTCTCCTGTAGATGCACCTCTAGCTCCTGTGCCCAGCTTTGGCTGATGGAGGTAGTTCAGGGAGTATAGAGCACTCAGTGGTTAAATGCACGAGCTTTGAAACCAGACCAACTGAATTAGAATCCAAACTCCTCTATTTAAGCTATGTAACCTCAGGCAAGTTAATGAACAACTTCTTACCTCAATTTCCTCATCTCAAAAATGGATATACTGCTAATATTCACCTAATAATGCTTTGCTTTGTTGTTGAAATGAAATGAGTAAATGTGTATAAAGCTCTTAGCAGAATTTTTGGCACATAAAAGTACTTAAATAATCTTAACTACTAGTGTTAGCTCCATACATGCCATTTCCACAGACATCATAATCTATGTACCAAATTATACTTATTATCTTTTCCCCATTTCTTTATTTAACAAGTATCTACTGAGCACCTTTTTATGTTTAACCTCACAGTGCTGGATTCAAGGGACGCAGTGGTGAATAACACAGAAAAAGCCCCTTCCCTAAAGAACCTTATTTTCAGATGGAAAAGAGAGTGATATGTAAACAATCAAATCACGATGAAATATAGGGCCCCTCCTTTAATGCTATCACAAGCATCCTAATCACCCAAATAAGAAAACTACATTTTGTGAGCTCTGTTTTCTCCCTTGTCCCCTATACCCAAATCACTAAATGGTTTTAATTGTGAATGTAGAGGAATGTGACTTAGTAATTTGTTTAGATTTGAATCTCTTGGAGGAATTTTTATTAACATGCAGCGTCATCAGGCACACAAGATCTTTTCATCTTTCTAATCTACAATCTGTTCTGTGTAGACTTTTACCTTTATGCTTATCGCCTCATGGGCTCATGATGGATGCTGCACCTACAGGCCATCTGTCCACAATCCAGGCAAAGAGAAAGGAGAAGGGAAAAGGGATGACAGTCTTAGTGGATGTTGTCCCTGTGAACAAGAAAGGGAAGCCCTCCACAGCTACTTCTGTCTGTATCTCACTGGCCAGAATGCCATCATATGGTTGCCTGCAGTTACAAAGGGGGCTTAAATGCTGACTGTGTAACTAACAATTATGTTGCTATCTTAAACCAAAAGGGGTTCTATTAGGAAGATAGATGCTTGGGGAAAATGTCATGAGGTTAATAGCAGTTCTTGACACACACACACACACACACAAATATGTATTTCTAGACTTTATTGGCTAGACAAAAATGAAAACCATGTACATTTGTAAAACCATTATTCTAATAACCACCATTTCTATTATGATTGAACATAAGATATTGATTGTATTTTTAAACCAAATTGTAGTGGGTGTCAGTCTGTTTTTTTTTTTTAACAAGAAAATTTGATTAATACCTTTCTCAATAAAGTTAGTATGGTTTCCTTCTAGTTTTCCAATTATTATACATGCCATTCCATTTCAAAGATGATGGCTTATGGGGCTGTCTCTTTGAAAATGAATTTAAGCATAGATCCAGCACTTAGGGGAAATTTACATCTTTACATGTTTACTCTGTAAATATGATCATAAAATTAATTAATATACACAAACACAATTATACATTTAACTAGTATTGTCATAGGAACATGAATAATTTAATAGAAGAAAACATCTATGACTCTAGTGACTTGAAAAGATTTTGTACCTCCTCAAAATATTCATCACATAATTTTAGTCACCTCATGCACCCCTCAGTCCAACAGTTCTAGCACAGGCTTTAGAGTGAGATGTGTCAAAGTTTGAATGCAAGCAGAATTACATACCAGCTATGTGACCTTGTTTGTAATGAATATGACAATACTTACTTCAGTAGATTGTTGTGATGGCTGAATGTGGCAACATATACAAAGCACCCAGGATGGTGTTAGCTCAGGGTTGACATTCAATGCCTGTTAGATGCTTTTTGTTTTTTCCTATGCACTCATTCCTGCTGATTGAATTTCTTATGATTTGCCTCTCTTTGTTTTTTGTTTCTTTTTGGTTTTGGCATTTCTCCTCAGCTTGGATAATATTTTTCAGCTGAGGATTTATTCAAGAGAAGTAGGAATCAAGGGGCTCTACTATGTTTGCCTGTTTCATTCCTCAAGCTAAAAATAAATTTCTATTAACTACACACAAATGTATATTTAAACACATTCTGTATTTGGCTAATGTACAGAATTTTATGATTTGCTTAGTATTAGAATTTAACATAATGACCTGTCACTATAACCATACTTGAAGTATTTAACATTGAAATGCTGTTTCTTTAATCTTTACAAATAGGGAGGATAATTATATTGCAATTGCACAATTGTTAAAAGGTATCATTAAATGCATTTACACATTTTCCATTTAAGTTAAATTATACACTAAGCATAGTATATTTTTTAAAAACTTGTCTTTTCTGCTTAGAATATTTTTCTTTCTAAGAGGGCTTACAAACTAAATTACACAAAGATATTCTGTTATTTTGAAAAGATTATACATGTTGTGTTTCTAGAATTTTATTTTCTAAGAGGAGCATTTATTTAATGCAAACAATTTGCAAAAGTGTTTCATTAGATTTTTGATTAGAAAATGAATTGCATTCTTCCTTTGATGTCAGATTCTGATTTATCAGAAGGTTCGACATTCGCTCCTACAAAAATGCTACCTTTTTATTACCAGAAATACTTGCCAGGAATATAGCACAACTCACTGTATCAGTTTAAAAATATACTTCATATAGCAAGTAAGAGGCCCTTTAAAAATTGACTTGAAAACATACATCATAATACAAAAGAATACAAGAATAGTCAATTAACAAGAGTAAAAAGACACAAAAACCTATTTTCCTTGCACAAAGGACTCAGAAATCTATTCTACTTTGTTTTGCTCTACAAGTCTCAGAACTAGCCCTGGCTTGTTATATGCACTCCACCCTAACTGTTCACACCTTGGAGATAGATGTGAAAAGAAAAGAAAAGTACTCAGTAGGTAGTGATATACTGACACTTTTCTTGTGCACATTTAGTTAGCCAAGATGCATGCACGTGTGATCCCCAATACATACATACTTCAACACTGAAACCATTTCCTTTCCCAGCTTAGAAAAATTGAATGTGCTGTCCTTCCCCTTTCTGACCTTTTCCCATTTCCATCCACTTTGCACATTTTCCTTCTTTTCTCCTTTTTCCTTTATTCATTGTTATATTATGATCTTCAAGTCCTCCTACCCTACATTAACCCTAGGAAGGTGCTTTGTGAGAAAGCACCTTCAGGTCACTCTTTCTCCATGAAGACTCAAGGATTCCCCTTGCTTTATTCTTTCATTGATTACCTTGTTCCACTTACTTCTCACAAAACCAAAGGTATTATAATATTTTCTCCATTTCAGAGATAAGGAAATCATTGAATAGAAGTTCAACAATTTTCTCCAAAGCACACAGCTTGTAAGCAGAAGAGCTGAGTTTATAACTCAAGTTTCTGACCTCAAAGCCTACGGTCTTTATTCTGCACTAATTACCCTGGCCACCCCAGTGAGCCTGGCAACACATTGTATCTGTGTGGCAGGCCATTGCATCTGTGTCCTAGCACACCCCCACTTTTCCATAGGGTATGGGGGTTGTTGAAAGTCTTACTTACACCTGAGGCAGAATGGAGAAATGATTTCCTAGATGACCAAATCTTAGATACAAATCTTCTCCCCATGCTTTCTGCTCCCTCCTCCTGAATGAGTTTTAGCCTTTTGACTTTCTATAATCCCCCTCCCATCCCACCCACCACACACAGAGTTAAGATGATCTTCATGCACTTTGCATAAGGTAAGGGAAGTGCAGCAGTAATTCATTCTGAATGTAATACAATATCAGCTGTTAATTTTAGATTCTCAAATTTTTATTTTATAAGAGGGACAAAAACATTGACATGCAAGTTTGGTCTCCAGTGATTTGTTAAGGAGGAGGGATCTTTTGTTGTTATCAAGCCTAGTCT
>VBSM01001124.1:50505340-50534521 GCA_008086735.1 Cheirogaleus medius
ATTTGCATTTCCCTGATGATTAGAGATGTTGAGCATTTTTTCATGTGTTTGTTGACAGCCCCTATTTTTAAAGGGTTTACTATCTTGTGGGTGAAAGTCACATCCCCTCAGGCTGAGAAGTGGCCACTCAGCCCTGGTACGGAAACAGCCGGCTTGTGTTCTGACAGGGCATTGCCTGTGCTGCACCAGTTGTTAAAGATCTTGAATGTCACTCCCAAATGCACAGATGCCAAGTAGATGGATGGAGAGAAGGAGCACAGGGAGATGTGGGAGTGGAGCCTCTGAGCCTGAGGTCAGGGCAAGGGGAAGGAGAGGCCGAGGAAGATGACGCCTGGGCAGAGTCTCAGAGGATGGGCAAGAAAAAATGAAACAGGTTGGAGAGGTGGAGAACAGTAAACTGGAGAACAAGTTTGAAATTTAGAAAGGACATGCACAGCACATTTCTCATGAAGGAATAAATAATTAACCCTGCAGTGACCTTAAACTTGGGGCAAGGAGAGCCAATCAGAAATGGCAGAAGTACAGATGGACACTCCTGCCAAGACCTGTAGTATCTAACTATAGCTCTGTCTCTGGACCACAGAGAAACAACAGTCAAGCTGCCAAAATATTCAAGAACCTCTTTCATAGCTTTCCCACATCCTTTATAAGAACTCCAAAGCATTCGCCTTTCATCAAGAACATTGCTGATTGATCTATTTCTTCATGCTCCCTTCCTGAATAGTCTCTTCATTTATGTTTTCATCTTCCTTCACTTTCTTCTTCAAGGCAAAAATCAATTCTGGTGAACTCCACATATTTTTTTTTTTTTGGCTACATGCTTACTCTCTCTTTCTAAAAAAATAATAAGTGAATTGGTCTATCTGTGAATATCTTTGTGTCATTTCTACATATAAGGTTACCATTTTTTCCTTTTCAATTTTTAACAGTTAAAACCAGAATGGTACCATTTAGTTCTCTTTCAGGGGTTTCAACCTTTCTGTAATATTCACAGTTAGCCAGAAGATGTCAGCCTTATAACTCAAACCGATTCTTTGCCCCTCTCCTAAGCAGCCTAAAAATAAGTCAACTTATTGAAATCCCCTAAAACGCCAAACAATAGATACACAATTATAAGCACTAAGATATTCCTTATGAATCTTAAATAATCTTGTCTATTTGGGGTTTATGTAGATGTAATCATTAAGCAGTTGCTGTTCACCAGCCTTTTAAAATAGCTGGAAGCAAACTAGTGTTGAGACAAAAGGGCCTTAGAGTTCCTGCGGCTTAACTCTCTGCCTTCCCTATATGCAAGAATGAAATACAGATTTCTTAGTACAGCCTCATTCCCCTATTCATACATTGATTTATTCATCAAATTTTTATTGACCATGTTCTATGTGCTTATTAGTGAGGTAATTACTAAAGACACAAAAATAAAAATGGTGGAATAGATACAGTCCTTGTCCATCGTTATGGGTTGAATCATGGGACAACCCCTTCCCCCGAAAAAGATATTTTGAAGTTTTAACACCCAGTATCTCAGAATGTGAACTTATTTGGAAATAGGATCATTGCAGATGTTAAAAGTTAAGCTAAGCTCATACTGGAGTAGGTGGCTCTTAATGTAATAGGATTGGTATACTTATAAAAAGAAGGCAGAAATACACAGGGAGAAGATGGCCATGTGAGAACAGAGGCAGAGACTGAGGTGATGCATCTACAAGCCAAGGAATGCCAGCAATTATCCAAAGTTAGAAGAGGATGGCAAGACTCTCCCCTGTAGGTTTCAGAGAGAGCGTGGCCCTGCTGACACTTTGATTTCAGACTTCTAGCCTCTAGAACCGTGAGATAATAAATTTCTGTTGTTTTAAGCCAGCCAGTTTGTGTTACTTTCTTATGATAACCCTAAGAAACTAAAACACCCACAAAAAGATTGTATAAGACATACAGACAAATCTAATACAGTGTGATAAATGCAATTATAAGCGAAATATGGGTGTGAAGAGAAAATAGGGGAGAAATGCTCATCAGAGAAGACCATACAAAGGACTTCTGGAGGAAGTGAACTCCATGTCAAAAACAAACATAAAAACATGGCAAAGAAATGCCCGAGTAAATTGTTGTGAAGGAGTAGAACCATTTTATAAACGGAGAATGTCAGCTAACTCTCTTGCTTACCTTCAGCCTTTCTTTGCCCAGCTCAAACTTTCGTCAGCAATCAAAATATTATTAGACATGAATCTCAATCCAGATGTTCTGAGACTCTGATTGTATCAGATTTCACTTATAATCATTTTTATTCTCCTACATTTTGTCACTAAGTGAAACATAAACCTCTTTTCTACTTTTAGTGACGAGAGAAACCAATTTGTACTAGAACCCTCACAATTCCACTGAGCCTTCAGCTTAACCGTCTCCCCTCTTCCTTCCAAACCCTGCTCTCCACCCCAACCCCATCAGTGCTCTGGGTTTTCTTCTGTTCTCTTGGCTTTTGCTCTGCATCTGATTTGGCTAAATCTGGGCTGATTGGCGTCCACTACTTCCTCACTGCACACGAATTTTCTAGAACCTCTCATGTGCCCACCAGAGTTTCATTCAACCACCATCCTGTTATTGTTCCAAGATCACCATCTTCCCTCTAAGCCTCTAAGTCTTTCTGGAGCTTCCCATCACACTTGTCTCTGCAATTGTCCTTGTTAAACTCTTCAGAAGGCCAAGCTGAGGAAGGTACCCGGTGTAGGGTGGCCATGTGCAAGACTATCCAGGGCATGGGTCAGAGCCCTTTTCTTTAGCACCTTTCTTAAATGTTGAGGGAGAGAATATGTCCACTAGCCTTCTCTTAGAGTGGGCCACTCAATTCTTTAGGTCACTAACTTCACTGGTTACTACCGTGGGTTGTATTGCCCCCAGTTGGAAATTCTTAACCCAGATATGATTTTGGTTGGAGAGATTATCCTAGATGCATAAAATTTTTTTGAAGAACTTTTCATAGCACTTAGTGACCCTCAGGGAGATTGCAAAGGTGCAAACCCTGTTTCCTGGGCATTGTATGTATGAAGCCCACACTGAACTATACCCACACTGCTGCTTCTTTCATCTTGTCCAGGAATTGAAAGCTACTGATACAGGCTTTATTTAATGATTTAATTATAATACTGAAAAAACAGGAACAATGGTTAAGTAAGTGATTAGTAAACTCAAAGAAATATTATGCATACATTTGCAAAATAATTATGAAGACTTTATAGCAATTTAGAAAATATTTTTTCTATGAAACTAACAAAAATTTAGAATACAAAATTGACATACAGCCAAGATAAAAAAGAAAGCAAAATATTTTGATTACACAAATGATATCAATCATTCTTTCATGTAAAAAAACATTACTTATAGGATGGATGTGGTAGCTCATGCCTGTAATCCTAGCACTTTGGGAGGCCAAAGTGAGAGGATTGCTTGAGCTCAGGAGTTGATACCAGCCTTAGCAAAAGTGAGATCCTGTCTCCGCTAAAAATAGAAAAATTAGCAGTGTGTCATGGTGCATGCCTATAGTCCCAGCTCCTCAGGTGGCTGAGGCAGGAGGATCATTTGAGCCCAAGAGTTTGAGGCTTCCGTGAGCTATGATGATGCCACTGCACTCTACCCAGGGTGGCAGAGCAAGACTCTGTCTCAAAAAAAAATAAAAGGAAATTGCCCCCTCCTCTTCACTCCACCTTCATAAAAAAAAAAAAGAAGAAAAAAGAAAATTACTTATAATCCCATCACCTTAAAAATAATTCAATGTTTTCATTTTTTTCTTTGTCATTTTTTTTCTGATCTTATGTACTTGACAAATTCTTTCGTGCTACTTTCCTTTTGGGTGTATTATTCCATGTCTTTGAAACACCTTTATTTATATTCTCTACCTAGAAAATTAATTTAATCATTTAGCATATATATATATATATATAGAGAGAGAGAGAGAGAGAGAGAGAGAAACATACATGTTTTAAGGGCCCTACACTATACACTAAAAATGTAGTTACAAAATATCTTGGGAGGTGTTTACTCTTTCAAGACCTTCTTATTAAGATAAACTTCAAACTTCAAGGTGAATTCTCTTTGTGATACCATCTTGGTCCCCCTTCAAATTTAACTGGGCATTTCCTCCTTTGTAGATACCATTATAAGAACATTTATCAAACTATATTATAATAATTTTTTACTGCATTTCTCGCTCTTTAGCTAGACTCTAAGGATATTAGGGTTGGGAAAAGATTGTTTTATTTCTTGCTGTGAGCCTATAGCCTAAAAATGTACCTAGTTTGTAATTGAGGGTAAGTGTTAGATGAAGGAAAGAGAAAAGGAGAGAGACAGAAAGAAGAAGGGCAAGAAGGAGACAAGAAGGGCATAAGAGATTGGCACGAAAAGGAGATAAATGATTTCAAAATATGCAGATACGGGTTGACTAAAGCAGAGGGAAGAGCAGCTTCAAACCATAGAAAAACTAATGCTACTGGGCTTGCAAGGGGTGACATCCATGCCCTTGGATTCATTAACTCGGTGCTTGTTAAACTTAACAGCCAGCCCTATTGTCCTACATTGTCAATTGTATTTATGTTATAATTCATCTTTAGCTAGAACAATGCAAGGAGTTGAGTATCATTATGAGAATTTAATTACCTCTTATGATTAGCAAGAGACATGTTTTGAAGATAACTTTTGCTCTTAGAATACTACTTTACAGATTTTTTTCTTATTAGTTTATAGCAGATAGAAATGATGGTGGTTTTTTGTTTAAGATTTATCCACAAACTCTGATTTTAGTTAACTATTGAATTATCAGGATGACATGCACAGGAAGAAAACACATATATGCAGTCTCTCTCTCTCTCTCTCTCTCTTTCTCTCTCTCTCTCTCTCTTTCTGTCCCTCCCTCCCTGTCTCTCTCCTTCTCTCCCTCTTTCACTCACCTCTCTCTCACTTACACACCTTACCTCAATGTCAGAGGGAAAACAACTTTACTTTCTATGTCACAATTCCCAAGAAATCCATAATAAGAATTCAAAATCTGGCCATGCGTGGTGGCTGATGCCTGTAATCCTAGCACTCTGGGAAGCCAAGGCGGGAGGATCGCTGGAGGGCAGGAGTTTGAGATCAGCCTGACCAAGAGTAAGACCCTGTCTCTACTAAAAATAGAAACAAAAAATTAGCCATGCATGGTGGTGAGCGCCTGCAGTCTCAGCTACTTGGGAGGTTAAGGCAGGAGGATCACTTGATGAGCCCGTGAGTTTGAGGCTGCTGTGAGCTAGGCTAACACCACAGCATTCTAGCCTTGGCAACAGAGTGAGACTCTGTCTCAAAAAAAATAATTAATTAATTAAAATATAAATTTAAAAGCCCTTCCACAGCATGGTTCATGGTTTACTAAATGGTTGCTCACAGATTTACTCTAGAAGAAGCTTTAAAATGTTTATTCCTTTGTTAAAAGCAATATTGCTTGGTCCTTGCCTATGATTGATGATTTCATTTTAGTAGTAAAGACAGTCTTTGAGACTCTTCTCATAGATATTAGGCATTTAAAGTCCTCTGATTTTATAGTCTTTGAACTTGTGTGAAGAGTCAACCATTCATTAATTTATCCATCGATTCATTCAATTATTCATGACAAAAACACTTCTTCAATGCCCATGTACAGTGAGTGGAACTAGGAAAGGACAGAGAGTTCAAGTATTAACAAGATCAGATCTCTTGCTCTTAAAGACCTCACAGCTGTGAAGGACAGACAAAATAAGTAAAGTCAGAAGGCAGGCCGTGGTGTTTCATACCTGTAATCCTAGCACTTTGGGAGGCTGAGGTGAGAGGATTGCTTGAGGTCAGAAGTTCGAGATCAGCCTGAGTAAGATCAAGACCCCGTCTCTACTAAAAATAGAAAAGATTAGCCAGGCATGGTGGCACACACCTTTAGTCCCAGCTATTCAGGAGGCTGAGGCAGAAGGATTGCTCGAGCCCAGAAGTTTGAGGTTAGAGTGAGCTATGATGATGCCACTGCACTCCAGCCCAAGTAACAGAGTGAGACCCTGTCTGAAAAAAAATAAAATAAAATGTAAAGTCAACTGATAATTACAAAAGAGAAGTAGGTATAGGATGGTATAGAAGAGGGAAAAAATGAAGAGTCTAATTCTGCCTTTAAGGGATCAGTAAGGACACTGGTGAAGCTTATTTGTTAAATTCAGATCCCAAACATACAATGAATGCACTGTGAGGAACAGCAGATGCCTCATGAATCGCCTACCTTAAGAGAGTTAGAAAAACAAAGTTCCCTTCATGTGGAAGTGTGATTAGTGTAGTGACAAATGTGAAAATTAGGCTCAGGTTGCCAGAAAAGACCACAGAGATGAAAAAAATTGAGCAAGACTTGCTTATGTAAGTGATACAGAAAGGATATGCAATAAGGATGAATAAAAGTGAGAAGTGGTGAAGAAATATGGTTATAGAATAGTTGTAGATGGCAATATATGAGTGAGGACCAATCAGACTTTTTACTAATTTTTCTGCAAGCCCATCCTTATATATGTAACTGGAGTGGCTTGGGATGCAGCCTGATCTGAAAACATGCGGGAGATGGCTATTCCAGTACAGCTAGTCAAGCTTAAGGCAACACCATGTACATAATGAATACCAGTGTACCATACAGAACACTGAGGCTGGGACAAGCTCCTCATTCATCACGCTCAATTTCTCCATGCAATAACAACGTCAGACAAGCACATTCATGAATTCATTACTGTGGAGCTAGAATAGGATCAGTTACCCAGATGTCTGGGAGAATCATGCTAAAATATAGTTGGGACTACCCTGCAGTGTAATATTAAGAGTTTGTGGAGGTTTTTTTCCCCCCAGAGGGCTGGTGGGGGAAGAGCTAGCAAAAGAAACACTCCAGAACTAGCTGAAGCAAAAAGTTGGGGGCGGGGGAGCATATTATACAAGTGTAAAGGAATCTGATAGAATACAAGAGCAAAAATCTTGCTCAGCTTCATGAAAAGACAGATCACCAGGAGATCCCATCATCTTTTCTGATTGTGGCTCTCTCCCAATCTTTTTTATTCTTTAATTTTAGTACAGAAACTGTCATTCTCTTCCCAATCCACTTGACACAAAATTGCCCTCAGGGCTTATGAATCTTTCAGTATCTTTTACAAATACCTGGGGAACAGATTCATTTGTTCTAGCTAAATCCAGGTGTCCAAATCTGGTACATGAAGCCTACTGCACTAACACATGGATTAGGACATACAGTTTTGAAAAAAGGAGATTGGATATAGAGGTGGTCATGTCCCCTTTATTTTTTCCCAAACTGTTCATACTCTCTTGAGTATTAATACATAGAATAAATATGAAAAAGAAAACAACAATGAAACTTCTAATATTAATCAAAAAGAAAATTTCTGTTTGTTCAGACAAAAGAAATGATTTGGAAAGCAACCACAGGTTGAACAAATTTAGTGTCAATTTCTTTATAGAACATGGGAACAAACCAATCTCAAAACTTAAAATTTTAAAAATATATTAGTACCTTTACAACAAAAACCCATGTGATAAAACATGATTTAACAAGATTTCTGTGATACTACATATTGCTGCAGGGATTAGTAACTCTAATCACAAATTCATTCATGCATGAATGCATTCATCCACTTATTATTATCTATTAAGAGTCACTATGGCATATCCCTTTGCTAAATGCTAGAAATATAATGAGAAACAAGTTAGAGACGTTGGTCTTATGTGGAGATGGAAGGAAATATAATTTATCTTATAACTTTTCTCGTAGCTTCTAGGCTTTTCTCTTTATAATTGGTATTAATTTTAGCCATTCAAATGGCTGGTGGTCATATTTTGCTATGGTTTTCATTTGCATTTACTGGATGACTAATAATATTGAACATCTTTTCATATACTCATCGGCCATTTGTACATCTTTTGTGAATCACTATTCTTATTAATGGCTTGTAAAAGTTTATAATTATACATAAATATATATATTCTGTGATATATATATTCTGTAATATATATATGTATATATTCTGTGATACATTTAGAGTTAATTTTTATAAATGACAGGTTTGTTTTTTTCCTATTAATATTCATACATTCTAGCATCATTTGCTGAAAAGCCTATCTTTTCTCTATTAAAATAGCTAAGCAGCTTTATAAAAAATAAATTGACTATATATTTTGGGTCTATATCTAGCCCCTCTATTCTGTTTCTTTGATCTATATATTCAGTTTTATACCAGCACCTCACCATTTTAACTACTGTTGCTTTACAGTAAGTCTTGATATCACATAGTACAAGTCCTCTAATTTTCTTTATTTTTCAAAACTATCTGGGATATTCAGAGTCTTTTGCATTTCTGAATGACTATTAAGAGTCAGCTTGCCAATTTTTAACCAAAAGAGGACTGACGAGATCTTAATTGGAATTGCATTTAATCTATAGATCAATTTGGGGAAAATTCATGCTGTATCTCCTCATTTACATAGGTCTCCTTTAATTTTTATCAGCAATGTTGCATAATTTTGAATATCCAGGCCATGCATGCACTTTGTTAAATTATCTGTACTTCATAACAACTTCAGCAAAGCAATACTCACAATGGGCACTAAACTAAACATATCCTCCTTACAACATAGTCATCGCTAACTTTATAAGAATCCTTAGCATTGCTTTTACTTTTTTTTCTATTTCTTGACTGGCTGAAGTATAATATTTATGAATAAAAAAATTTAAATGATTTTTGCGATTTGAACTTTCACATATGGAAATCTGTGACTGATCATAGTTTGCCAGAATGACAGAGAGTCAGAGTTGTGCAGAAATTTATGAATGAGTATGTGTTAGTCCACTTTGTGTTGCTATAAAGGAAATACTTGAGGCTAGTTAATTTATAAAGGAAAGGGATTTATTTGGCTCACGATTCTGCAGACTGTACAAGAAGCATGGTGCCAGCCTCAGCTTCAGGTGAGGGCTTCAGGGAGCTTCCAATCAATGTGGAAGGCAAAGGAGGAACAGGTGTGTCAGATGGCTAGAGAATGAGCAAGAGAGAGAGGAGGAGGTGCCACGCTCTTGAACAACCAGCTTTCCCATGAACTCACTCCTTACCATGGGGAGGACACCAAGTCATTCTTAAGGAATCTGCCCCCATGTCCCAAACACTGCCCACTAAGCCCCACCTCCAACACTGTGGATCAAATTTTAATATGAGGTTTGAAGGGGCCAAATATCCAAATTGTATTAGAGTACTTATCTTTCCTCATACCATTTAGACCTCATTCCATTCCTTTATGCATAAATCTATGGAAAACAGCATGGAATATGGGGATAAATATTGCACCAAGGGGTAGGAGAACCTGACTGCTACTTTTATATGTTGTCATTGACTATTTGCATAATCTTGAGAAAGATGCTTATGTTTTTTAGGCTTTCGTTTGCTCATCTTGAAGAGATCATTATGATATCCACAAAGGCAGGAGACTATACCCAATGACCCCTTGGTGGCATTTTCCAGTTTTACAACTCAAAAATAAATAAATAAATAAATAAATAAAACCTTCAGTGACCTATAGCAAGGGGACTTCTAATTTTTTCAATTGAAATAGGCCACTTATTGATACTTTATTTATTCTTGTATTTGTAATGTATCATAACTATTAGTCTGTCTTGTGTTGAGGACTTTGATTAGGCACTCAGTAAATAGTTGTTGAATAAGATTGCGTTTCTAGGTCATATGAGCTCATGTAATACAGGACTTAGCTTAATAGCCTCTAGGATTAATGATCCTGAAATATTGCTTCAATTTTGCCCTTCATCCTTGTGTGACAAACACATTTAGTCCTGACCATTGGATAGGTAGGAAGTATTTTCAATGAGACTATAAAATGTAAAATCTGATCTGGTCTGATTACACGTTTTATGTCCTATGACGCACCAGTCGATAGCAGTGTGATTGACCAAAAAACAGCCTTCAATGCTGTTTACCCATGTTGCTGTTACTGAGAGATGATTATGGTTTTTTTTTTTTTTTTGGTCTATATTACAGAGATATTTTATTTATGTCAAATGAATAAAATACCATAATCATTCAACTATTTAGCTGACATGATGGAATTGGGAAAAAGCAGACAAAGTCTAAGATTTGTGAGCCATTTAGTTTTAATACTTCTTTCCAGAATGTTTAAGGGCATGACCTAAGTTTGTTGGGATTTCAAAGACCCTTAATAATAATTCAGTGGGCTTGTCAGCACAAAATTTTTAGATAAGTCATTTATTGATATGTCTCAGATTTTGGTGAGTCAGAGAGTAGCTTTATGCCACATTTATTCTTTGTTACACCAAGACTGAAAAGTAATGTCCCTTCCCTGCAAATGAGTTTTAGGTAGCAGTTGATTTTCTAGTTCTAAACTAAAGGTTGTTTTTCCCTCCACTTGGTAACCATGAGTCAATAGAAAGAGAATAGTACTGTTGATTTATGATCATGCCCTTCCAGAATGATGTACTCAACAAATAAAGTTTTGAAGTATAGGCAATCTAAAATAGATACAAGTGTCTCAGCACCCAAGTTCTACATAATATCTCCCTTATTGTTATCAACTACCAGTTCCTGCCCTTTTGTTCTTTTTTCCCATGCATTTGCTTACTTCATTCAACAAACCTACTAGATGTCAAGCACTGAATAGACACTGGAGATATAGTTCTGAACAAAAGAGGTCCAGTTCATCTATATCTACTTTCTATGCATTGTCTAAATCATGAAAAGAATTCATGATTCCTCTCTATTTTTCTAAAGTAAAACCATCCTCTCTCGTGATGTGCTTTCCTTGACCACTGAATTCCATGGTTATACACTAGAAGGCTTTGTAACCTGAAAATTAAAGTTCTATGTCTTATAGAATCTAGTGTGACATTAAATTCTTTGAGCATATTTATTTTAAACTTTTAGATATTTATTTTTTGTCCTTTTGGGTTATTTTATTATAGTAGCTGGCTTTATAGAATATTTCTGAGCTATTGTGCTTCCTTCATACTGTATGCCAAAATATCAAATGCAGTTAACTTGCTATGTTTGGTACATTTTTAAATAGTACTTAAGAAGAGATAGTTCTTCTACCAGGTCTATCCTAATGTTCTCTCTCTCTGTCCCCCCTCCCCCCTCCCCCTCTACACATACACACACCAACACATATATACATATATGCACATGTGTTTATCTATACATCTATATCTATATTTATATGTCTATCCAATCTGAGAGGGCATACTACTACTTACTAGTTCTATGCTTTTCTGTAAGTCATTTAAATTCTCATTTTTCTCATATAAATAAAGAGGGAAGTAAAATACACTTCATATATTTAGCTGGATCTCAATATACAGTAGCTATTATTTTGTTCACCTTTATTATCATCACCAAGTTTAACAATCTTTACCTTGATCAGGTATTTTAAAATGCACCATTAACTTCAAAGTAAAGTTCCCACAAATATTCAGGAAATCTGGGAAGAAGTAATTCTATTCAGAGTCTTTTTCATCTTTGCCATGACAATCAAGTCTATATCTAAACATTATGCCTCTATTATCACTGAATCATAATCTTCACACAAGTTATGACTTCACTTGACAGCCACCCTCTTCAACTCACCTTTCTTCCTTTCTAGTTTATCTTCTTTTTTTTCACCCTTACTGTGCCATTGAAATCTTCATCCTATTGCCAAAAATCTTTCTTTTATGCTCAATGTTTTTCTAGAATATTGCTTTTACTTTCACACCATAAAGCCTACTCCTCTGATAAGAACAGGCACTGTACTAAGATTGTTACGGTTTTGTGGATCTTCAGAATAGCCTTCAATGATACAATATCGAATACTGAGTCTGTGAGAGATTGTATAATTTGTACAAAACGTTACATATTTAAATAAGATCACAATACAGTAAGCAGCAGAGTCAGGAATCTAACCTAAGTTTGTCTGAACTCAAGGCCCACACGCTACTGCACGACCCTTGGACCCTCTCTGTGAAGGCTGCTCACAGTGATGCTAAACCTGTCAGCTTTAAGGAGAGGTTGAAAATACCTTGCTCCCTATTGTCTCATTCAAAGCCATTAGATGTTCATGTTAGTTCCACAATGTCTACTTCAAAAACCACATATTAACCTTTTAAAATTATAATTCCACCAATCTTCAGAAGCATAACCAATATCCATACATCATTTATGGCAGGACTACAGTTTTTGTTTCTTCTTCATAATTTTCCAGAAGCTTAAGTAATTACATTCTTCAAAAGGATGATGCATTAAGTACTCCCAGCTCATAATTCTCTGACCTCCTCTTCTCCAAGGACTTTCGTCTTCATGCCACTTTAGCAATGAACCCACAGTTGTGTCCTACACAATTTCATCACTTTTTATCAGAATTTTTTCACATGTGACATCCTGAACCTTGAGATTTCTCTCTCTGACTACAGTCTTCTTTCACACTGTCTCACTTGTAAGCAATGTGTATTATAGTTCTAGTCTCTCCACACCTCGTTGTTCTTCCAAATGGTTTTGACTTCACTTTTCTCCTCATCCAGGCTGCAATAGATGGTTCACTATTTTATTTCTGTTTCGCCAGCCTCCAGGATTCCATTGCGCCTCTATATTTTACTACAATCACTTTGTCAACTTCCAGGCCTAGGCAAATCAGCTGGTCATTTTTTCCAGGCCTGCTGTTAAGCTGTGGATTTGTGCCAAAGAACATCGTATAATTTTCATGATTGGATCCATGACAAATGAATGTAATCCAAATACAGACAAGCCTTTAATATTGTTTAGAAATCCGTTTATTCCAATTCTTGTAGATTCACACTTTTAATTTGCATATTCAAGGCTCTGAGAACTACTACACTAAAAGAATTTGTTGAACATTCCATAACACAAAACTTCACAAATTTATTTGACTTTGAAATCTCTTATTTATTCATTGATTTTTAAGAATAATAGCATCTCAGTTAATACATTTTGGTTAGATGTTGGAGGGTGGAGTCCTTGTCTGATTAATTCATCACTGTACTCTCAGCACTTAGAAAGATGCCTATCTCAGAGCAGGTGCTAAAACACACACAAATATTAGATGAATAAATAAATGAAATTACTACAGCAGTTTCTCTGACTTTCTCCTGAATTTTCAATTTTTTTTAACCACACTGCGACATCCTCGTTATTAAGTGAGGGCATTTGGCATGAGTTTTTCCAACTCTCTTTCCCATTTTCTCAACATCTTTCCAAATCATTGAATATCCTTTCATGATTTCTTCTGTCTCAGAGATATGTTTATTGTTTCCATGTTGAATAACAATGATAGATGTTCAGGAAATAGAAATATATGTCAATCTCTTTCAGATATTTTAATTAATCTCCTAATCCTCTAAAATAAGTAACATAGTCTTTTTTATATAGGTGATAAAATTGCAACTCATACACGGCAGGGTTAGAATTTAAACACAAGTCTGTTGACTTCCCAGGCATTGTTCCTTTCCCAGCCGCATTGTTAACCTTCCTTTCCAAGGCTAATAACATCATTTTGTTGAATTTGGTACCAGGTACAGTTTATGCAACACCTAGATCTATTAGGCCCTGAGCCACAGATGAGTTTGCAGCCCCAGCCAATACCCTGACTTCAGCCTGGTGAAACCCTGAGCAGAAGACCCAACTAACCCATTCCTGGACTTTTTACCTACCAAAACTGTGAGATAATAAAAAGTCATTGTTTTAAGATGCTTAGTTTGTGGTAACTTTTGATACAATAGAAAACTAATATAGTAAAAAATGACAGATGTGACAAAATAGGGCACAAATAGCCTGATATATCTAAATATATCAGCAATTATATTAAATTTGAAGACTGTGAACACTCCAATTAAAAGATAAGACTATAAAACTGTATTTTAAAAATAAAATATATATGTTTACTGTTTCTAAGAAGCATAGCTTAAAAACAAGATCACAGAAAAAAATTGAAAGTAAAAGAATTGAAACATACATACCAAACAAACACTAACCAAGAGAAATATGGTGCGATTATATTAATATAAGACAAAGAAGACTTTAAGACACAAATTTCACAAGACTGAAATTTTACAATGTAAGTTTTTTTAACACAGAGAATTCAATTAGAAGTAACAAGAGATAGATAAGCAGAAATTTTCCAAGTGTGTATACATTAAGACACATGCTTCTAAATAAACCATGAGTCAGATAGGAAATCATCATGAAAATTATTTTGTATGGAATGATAATTAAAATATTTTGTGTTGAAATTATGACATATCTCATTTGTAAGATATAGTGAAAGTAGTGCTTAGAGGGAATTTATAGCTTTAAATACATATATCAGAAAGGAAGAAGAGTCAGTTATCTAAACACCTAAATCAAGAAGCTACAAAAAAGAAAAGAAAATATACCCAAAGTAAAGGAAAAAATATGACAAAAGAGTAGAAATTAATGAAATTGAAAACCAACACACAATAAAGATAACTAATGAAACAAAAGTCTTATTCAAAACTTTGTAATAATAATTAATACCCCAGCCACATTAATTCCTTCAAATCATGGATATTGGAACAATGAGGCATTATGAAAATCTTTATGCCAATATATTTGACAACTGAGATGAAATAGACAAATTTTTGGAGAAATGTCAAATATCCAAACTGACAAAAGAACAAAGAAAAAAAATCTAATAGTCTTTTATTTGTTAAAGAAATTAAATCTATACTTCAAACTCTTCCTACAAAGAAAACCATCCCTGGTTAAATAATATTCATTTTATAGAAATTCTTTCAAAGAGTAAAAAAAGAAGAAATCCTTCCCTATTATTTTATGAGGTTAGCAAAACACTAATACCAAAATCTAACAAAACATTATAAGAGTGGGAAATTACAGGCCACTAATTCTCATGAACATAGATAAAAACAAAATATTAGCATGTATAATGACCAAGTGGGATTTATTTCAGGATAGCAATATTGTATTAACATTAGAAAAACAAGTGTAATTTGTCACATTAACTGATTAAAAGAGAAAATATAGTCACAACAATAGATACAGAAAAATGTATTTGATAAAATTCAACAACACATCATCCCAAAAACCGTCAGAAAAAGAGGACCAGATAGGAAATTTTTATTCTCATAAAGTTTATCTTCAAGAAATCTATAACTAATATAATATCTAATGATGAAATGATTAACAATTTTGACCTGAATATGGGAAAAGATGATGATGTCTTAATATAACATTTCCACTCAGCATTGCACTGATGGTGTTAGCCAGAATAAGAAAAATGAATAAATTATGTTAAGATTGGAAGAGAAGAAATTATTTATCAGGATAATCCTGTCATTATTTATCAGAATTGCTGGATACAAAGTCAATATTAAAGAATAATTTTTATATACTTAAACAAACATGGGAAATTAAATTTTAAATTTCCAGTTAAAACAGTATCAAAGAATAAATCCAATAAAAGACTTCTACACTACAAATTATAAAATATATCTGTGAGAAATATAAAAAGACACAAATAAATGAAGTGGTATCCTGTGTTCCTGGATTACAATAGTCAATATATTTAAAGATGTCTATTTGTTCCCAATTGAACTGTAGAGTTAATGCTACTTTGACCATAATCCACACTGTGTGCGTGTGTGTTTAAATTAACAAATTCTAAAACATATAAGGAAATGTGAGGAATTAGGCAAGACAATCTCAAAGAAGAAGAAAATTTGGCAGATTTACTCTATATTATACAGAGATTATCTTAAAACCAAAAGTAATTAATTTAATGTGGTTGATTCAAGGGTTAATTCAATCTAATTGGTGCAAGAACAGACAAAAAGAACAACAGAGTAGCATAAAGAGAGTCCTGTAATAAACCTTCCACATGCTTAGTAACGGATTTACAACAAAATTTCCATTCCCAATCAGACGGCAAAGGGTAGTCTTTTAAAATATGGAGATGAATCAATTAGACATCTATATAAAAATATATGAAATTTGACTCCTCCCCAACACCACATACAAAAATTAATTCAAAATTGATCATAGATCAATACAATCGAAATAAATCATGATGTAAAAGGTAAAATAATCAATCTTCTTGAAAAAATATAGGAGAATAACTTCATGACCTTGGAATAGGCAAATATATTTTAAATGGAACACAAAAATCACTATGAAAGAAAATTTTTTTTGTTCACTGAATTATACTACTTAACATGCTAATGAGGAAAGTCATTATTAAGAGCAGAGATTTACAGTACATATATTTGCCAACAGGCTTTTATCTAGGATATACTAATAATGCATACTAAACAATATGAAAAGGAAAGATGTACAATTTTTAAAAATAGTCAAAAGACTTGAGCAGATACTTCACAAAAGAGGATATTAAAATCTCTGATATATGTATGTCAAAGTGCTCAACATCATTAGTCATCAAAGAAAAACAAATTAAAATCACAATAGGATACAAAGACATACTTAACAGAACAGCTGAAATTAAAAATGACAATTCCAAAGTTGGTGAGGTTTTAAAGCACCTTGTAGTCTTTTATATTGCCACCGGAGTTTTAATTTGCTCATCCACTATTTTGCAATATCTTCTAAAGCTAATCATATTTGTACCCTTTGACTAAGCAATTATACTCTTGAGTATATGTCCAACAAAAGTAGGTGCTTATGTCCACTTAAAGTCATGCAAAAATGTTCATAGCAAGTTTATTTATAATAACCCCAAACTGGAAAGAGCCCAGTGCTCATTAGCAGTAGAATGAGCAAATAAATTGTATGATATTCATATAATGAATACAATCCTACAATAAAAAGGAATAAGAAATCCAGACAATAAAAGAAGACCTAAGAAAAGGGAGTAAAATAAATATTCATAGTTATAATTATGCAATATTTTAAAGATATAATTTCTCTCCAAATGATCTATAAATTTAATGTATTTTATTTCAAAATTCTGATTTTTTTTTTTTTTTGAGACAGAGTCTCACTCTGTTGCCCGGGCTAGAGTGAGTGCCGTGGCATCAGCCTCGCTCACAGCAACCTCAAACTCCTGAGCTCAAGCAATCCTCCTGACTCAGCCTCCCGAGGTAGCTGGGACTACAGGCATGCGCCACCATGCCTGGCTCATTTTTTCTATATATTTTTTGTTGGTGAATTAATTGCTTTCTATTTATAGTAGAGACGGGGTCTTGCTCTTGCTCAGGCTGGTTTCAAACCCCTGAGCTCAAATGATCCTCCCGCCTCAGCCTCCCAGAGTGCTAGGATTACAGGCGTGAGCCACCGCGCCCGGCCTGAATGTTTTTTTTAGTATATAGGTAAGCTGATTATAAGATTTTTATAGAAAAACAAATTTCCAAGAGTAGGACAATGACATGGGCAGGGACTTGCCTCAGATTCTAAGTCTATTCTATTGTAAAGCCAGACTTATTTCTAAGTCTACAATCATGGAGTCTGGTACAGGTAAAAGGAGAAACAAATGAAGCAATGAAACAGAATAAGGAGCACAGAAACAGACTTACACAAATATGAAAATGTCATGAGAGTTAGCATTACCAAT
This sequence comes from Cheirogaleus medius, assembly GCA_008086735.1. Taxonomy (NCBI): domain Eukaryota; kingdom Metazoa; phylum Chordata; class Mammalia; order Primates; family Cheirogaleidae; genus Cheirogaleus; species Cheirogaleus medius. Next base: position 50,522,969 of record VBSM01001124.1, read on the forward strand.
CAGTAAGAAAAAGGTACATTAATCATAAACTGTTCCAATTATATAAACCACTTTTATGATTATGTATCTTTTTCTTTATTTGTTAGTAATGCCAACTGTGGTTATAATGTGTGGTTATCAGTATGGAAAAGAATAAAATTAGTCATATTTTACATCACAATTAAAATAGGTTCCAGATGGATGAAAGGCCTACATGCTAAAAGTAAATCTTTAAAACTTTTTGAAGAACATATTGAAAATATATTTATGATTTCAGGCAGGAAATGGTGACATAAGACACAAAGAGCAAAAACTATAAGCAAAATGTTGTTAAATCTAACAATGTTAAACTTTCTGTTCCACAGAAGATCATAAACAAAGATAAAAGACAAACCACAAACTGAAAAAAGACATTTGTGACACAAATCGATACAAAGAGAAAATCCAATAGAAACATGGGCAAACATTATGACCAAAGCAATTCACAGTAGAGAAAATCAAATGCCAACTATCAAAGATGCTTAACCTCACTAGTAATCAAAGAAATGGAAATTAAATAAAAAACAGAATACCATTTCCCTGCTTCCCACTTTAATGCCCCCTCCCCAGCTTGGCAAATAATTAAAGTCTGTTGATACAAATATTATCACAGACAAGGAGCAAGGAAAATTCTTATATAAAGATGTTGAGATTTGGAACTAGTACAGACTTTCTGGAGAATTATTTGATAATATCTAGTAAATTGAAAGATATACATAACTTTCAACCCAGAAATTCCACTTCTAGATATAAATCCTAGAGAAATTCTCCCATTTATGCACAAGAAGATATATACAAGATTAATCATTACAGCATTATTTGCAATGCTGAAAATTTAGGTAGCAATCTAAATGTTCATTAAAGGATATATAAATAATTTTTCTGTATTTGTATACTGGAATACCACAAAGAAATTAAAATACATGAACTGTAACTCTCCATACTATGGATAAAACAGATAAAAATAATGTTGGGTGAGGAGTTATTCAAGAATGATATATACAGTCAGATAACATGTACATAAAATGGCATGCAAAATAATATTACATATTATTTATAGACATATAACAATGTAGGAATGGTATAAAAGCATATATAAGATTGTTAAACATCACATTCAGGAAAACAGTTACCTTTATGGAGGAGAGAACAAAAAAATCAAGGAGCTTTATATTATCTATAATTTGACCTAAAATAATGATTTAAACCATATTTGATAAAATATTAAGATCTGATAAGATTGGTGATAATAAATAACTTTTCATTACTATAAATGCCTCATACATAAAATATCTAAAAGTGAACACTGCTCAGTATCCTGCTCATGTACAAATGTCTACTATAATTGAAAAATAGCTTAAAGAAAAGAAGAACTTTTCAGTGAGTTTTGCTAGTACTGTTTATTTGAAAAGGATTATTCTTCTAGAATAAACTCATTTATAAGTTACTTATAGTGTCTTCTTAGTTTCTTTTTGAGAGTTAAGAAAAATTTCATTGCTATGAATTACAATCAAATAAAAATGTCACTATTGCTCAAATTCATATAATCCACCACAAAATTGAAACTAAGTTGTCCATACTCTCAGGCCAGTTTTTTTTCCACTGAATTACATTGCCTTTTTTCAACTTCATGTATGAGATGTGGGAAAGGGAACAAAAAATCATAATAATACTATCTTTTGTGATTAGTATCATGAATTATGATAATAAGAGACATTTACTGAGCTCTGATTTTTCAGAATCCTGCCATACAACATTATCTCGTTTAATCATGAGGCATCACTAAAGGTTAAAAGTGTAGGTAATTTGGATCCATTACTTCTCTTCATTTTCTCTCCTGCTGCTTCTTTTTTCGCTGATCACTGTATGATAAGAAAGAAAAAATGAAGCTAACATTCGTGAACTAGAAGATGTATGAAAAAGCCAGGCTTGACAAAAAAGAGTTTGTCTAAAAATGAGCATTTTAATGACAGTGCCAAATCTCTCTCTTACCACTATGGTTTTTGTGGTTTCCTGTAGAGACCCCAAAATATGAGAGTCTGAGTGGACATGGAACAATATGAGTTTTATTAATTTCAACTTTCACTTCAAATAAAAAGGAAAATATGTTTTGCCAGGCTGTCTGAACATAATAATTTAGTCATAAGAACATCTCCAGGGATGTTGTCTGAACCTAGCAGAGAGAAAATCTTATTTAGTTCCTCTTTTTGGTTTTTACCTTGGACATAAAAAATTTCTCACAGGTACTAGGATGGAATTGAGCACCACCCCCCCCCTTGAATTTAACTCAGAGGTAGTCAAGAAATTGTGTTACTTGGTAACAAGGAACTCTCTTTCTTTCTCTCTGTTTTTTTTCTCTCTCTCTCTCCTTTTTTTCCCCCTTTAACTATTATTCCAGGAAAGGGTTTTATTTTGTGTTTCTCTTTGGCAGAATTCTCTGACTCATAGATCATCTGTTCTTTGTAATAGTTATAATTTCCACACTACAGAATGACTCAGGGCATTAATTAAAGGTACTAGAAACAACTTCTCAATGTGTACAAATCATAGTGACTAAGCGTGGAATCCTGGAGAGAATGTACACAGTAGCAGAAGCCTGCAGGAGATTACAAGAAGAAGAGAAATGCAAAAATGAAATGAAATGAAATAAAGTAAAATAAATACCTGATATGAGTAATAAAATTTTCATTGCGATCTTAAGCTAACTCTCCTAATCAATCTCTAGGGTAATGTAAACTAAGTTGGAGGAATACTTTTCTGAGTCAATCAGGGGCCCAAGGAATGAACTGAAGGCCCACTGTGTCTATTAGGTAGATAGCGAGGGATTCCAGGTCTCCTAGGGACAAAAGTGGGTGCTGTTGCCCCCCATCTTGGTACTGCCCCACCCTAATCTCCTGAGCAGCTGCTACACCTGGGGAGGAGAGACTATCCTACGAATCTGCTGATCATAACTTAGTGTGCCAGCTGCAAAGGAAAGCAGAGGACTCTCTAGCCCATGGGCCAAGTAGCATACCATAGAGTCCGGAAGTAACCTAGAACACCCCGCATGCATAGTAAAACTCAGATCATGCAACTCTCAACTGTCCGATCAAAGTGATTCCATGGCGACCTCTGAACCATCAGAGAGGTCCCAATATGGGCACTACAAAACAAGACACAGACCATAACCAGTCCCTTTTTTGCACCCTTCCTTTTTCTCTCCCTTTGCTGTGACAATGGGTCCTCTCATCAGCCATGTCATATATGTCATGCTCTGTAAACCTATATGTTGCTCTTGCTCTATAATCCTACTTTTCTCTCCTTGGTAAACCTCATTTTCATGCTTGTCTAACTTTGGTGCATCTGGTCATTCTTCAGCCATGAGTGCGCCACGAACCTGCATTTTCACACTGAAACCTGGGATGTCTAGGTACTGGTTCCCTGCACCACAGCCTTGCTCCCTGTATCTTTCTCTAAGCCCTCCAAAGACTCTTGACTGAGGAGAAAACATTTCAGATATTTGTATGTCCAAGCATTATGCTATTTGAAATATTACTTTCCTTAGAAAAGTCTTGTACCAAGACTAAAATCTTTTCTGATTTAACCAGATTGGTACTGGATTGGTAACACAACATGTAGTAGCTCCCTCAATGAAGAAGAAATGGATACTGTGTTAAGACTACACATTTAGAGCCAAATTGACCAAGTTGATATATCAGCTCAGCCACTTGCTGACTTAGTGGAGACTGCTTAGTATTATGTGTCTAGTAACATATAGATGGTACAGTGACAAGTTACTTCACCTCCCTGTAAGAAATGCTTATTGGAGGTTGTTACGTTCTTTTACTACATAAATTACATTGTATACTATGTAACAACCTCTGATGAGCATTTTCTCATCTGAAAGTTCTCTGATTTTTGGCTCATAGCCATTGGCTATAATCTAGTTGGATAATTTCCAAAGATTTTATAACTTAAAAAAAAAAAAACAGAACAAAATTTCAAGGCAAGATAGGATATTTTGTAAATAAACAGACATCTTACATCCCACCTCTTTGTTTCTTAATTTCTTAAACAATAAGATTAATATTTGTCTACTGGAGCATAGCCTTAAGTTATTCTTACTCTCTACTTAGCAGGAAGATTTCATTTAGTGAAACTCCTTGATGAATTTCAAACTCTTGAATACTTTCTTTCTCTTGATGTTTTTTTCCACTTTAATATCCTTGACTTTCTTAATATCCTATATCTGTGGTTTTTTCCTTATAGCTCAGAAGTTCCAAGTTTCCATTATGATTTCTCTTTGTTCCCCAAAAAAAAAATTAAAAAAATTTTAAAATTAATTAATTAATTAATTAAAATTAATTAATTAATTAATTAAAAAAATTAGTCTCCTTCTTTGGTCTGTCTCAAGGTTTATCATCAGCTATTTCCCTTTCTCACTCTACCTAGTTCCTCTTACTCACATTTCCTGTTGAGAACTATGAACTCCTTCAGAGGAGTATGAATGTTGAGGGGGAGCCAGACTCACAATTTTACATTTAGTTTGTAGGGGTTTATTGACCTTCCCCTCCTACTCCCTGCTTCATCACTTGATGAGTAAACTTACTTACTCTCAAACTTTAATATCTAATATGTGTATATTGTTCCAAATCTGCATTTTTTAATTCTCAATTTCTATCCAGTACTCCTGTGTATACAACCAATTAGTGAATATGCCCATTTAGAAATTCCATAAATACTCAAACTCAACCTGGCTAAACACGTCTTCCCATCTAAATCTAGAATTCTCTGCCTTGTAGTCTGACACAGTGAATGACATCACCATTCACTCATGTATCCAGGGTTAAAATCTCAGTCCCTCTAAATTTTCCTTCTCCTTCATATCCTATAATTATTCACCAAGTTTTGCCATTTTTACCTCCTAGAAATCTCAAGGATTTTTTTGTTGTTGTTGTTTTTGCAATTGTCATTGTCTAGATCCCAATAACTTGTTGCCCATATTAGTGACATGGACAAATAAAACATTTTTTAATTATGCAGTTAATAAACAAATACTATCTCATTGTAAAGATCCAAACAATGTAAAAGTACGAATGGTAAATTGTCTCTTTCCATATGGCCCAATTTCCGCACTCCACCCCCATTCTATCCGTCCACAGATGTATCTACTATGAAGCATTTGGTGCATATCCTTTTAGTTCTTGTTCTTTTATACTTGCATACACATGCACATACAGATCAATTTTTTTTACACAAATGGGAACATGCTTTCTGTAACAGTCTCTTATTTAATTTTTTTTTCACTTAAGAAAAGATTTGGAGAAATTTCTATTTCAGTACATATGACTAAATGTGGTATTTTTAATGGCTACTCAGTATTGCATTATATGGTTGTAGGCTGTGTGATTTAACCATTCTACTTTTGATGAGAATGTGACTTGTTTCTTACTATAATAAATTACTATCATCTTTGTGCACATGTGAGGTTACTTTCAAAGGTGAGATTTCTAGCATCGGATGTCAGAGGATCCTGTCTGCTCTTCCTAGCTCTAGTCTCAATCCTCTCCAATCCACTTTCACTTATGCACCATCCCTCAACAATAAGAAAACTATCTTAGCATCTACTGTTCTTCAGGCACTATGCTGGGCATTGAGTAATAGAAGAAATGGTTGACATAACTCTTGCTTTTGGGGAGTTCAAAATAAAATGGAAAAGAGACAAACTGAAATGTGTACAAGGTACTCTCTCAGAAAACAAACAAAAAATCTCACCTTACAGTGGGGCAGTGAAGAAGTAGGACAGACTAATGGAAAAGAGATTTCTAGATATCTGTTGATGGATGGAATTGGCTTGGTGCAGAAATGATGGGACTTTTCAGCAGAAGGAAAAACCTGTGATTTATGTATTGGGTGCCAATGTGTGCCACACACTGTTGTAGCCACTGGAATTACAGGCATAAACAATGCAGAAAAGGTCCCTACTTTCCTGGAACTTTCCTTCTAAAGCATGGGGGAAATTTATACAAATATAAACAAGAAAGTGTATGATATAAATTAAAATCATGATAAGAGGTATGAGAAAGAATACAGAGCAATGGTATGTGAGAGTTGTTAGAGGAAAACTATTAGGAGACAGTGACATAAGTAAAGGCTTTTTTCCCAGGAGGTTACATTTGCCTTCAGACCTGGGTTGTAGGAAGGAGCTAGCCACAACAAAATCTTGGAGAAGAGGTACCAAGTAGAGGCAACAGCATGTGCAAAGACCCTAAAGCAGGAATGAGTGAGACATATTCCAAGAATGAGAAGAAGGCCAGTTATAGAGTTAATAAAGGGGGGTGATATCTCTATGGACTAAATGTTTGTGTCCCTCCAAAATCCATATGTTGAAACCGAGTCCTCAATATGATGGTATTTGAAGATGGGGTCTTTGGGAGATAATTAGGTCATGAGGGTAGAGCCCTCATGATGGGATTAGTGCCCCTTATAAAAAGAGGCATGAGAGAGCATGCTTCCTCTCTCCCACTCTTCTTCTCTCTCTCTCTTTCCACACCCCCTGCACCCCATGTGAGGATACAGGCGGAAGGCAGCCATCTGTGAACTAAGAGGAGGGCCCTCACAAAGAATCCAACATCCATTCTGCAGAATTGTGAGAAAGAAATGTTTGTTGTTTAAGCCACTCAGTCTGTGGTATTCTGTGATAGCAACCCAAACTGACTAAGGTAGTGGTACATCTAGGGAACTGCAAAATTAAGTAAGAGACTGTTATGTAAAGCATGTTCCCAATTTGTGTAAAAAAAAAAAAATTCATCTGTACATGCATATGTATGCAAATATAAAAGAACAAGAACTAATAGGACATGCACCAAATGCTTAATAGTGGATATATCTGTGGAAGGGGAGAAGGGGGAGAGGAGATGAGGGAACTGCAAGCATTTATGTGTGACTAGAACCACAGCCTGGCAGAGAGAACCCTTCATGATCTGCTCTCTTATTCTCACCCTGCCTCCACTTCTGCCACTCTTCATATGATCCTTAAGCTTCAGACAAGCAGTATATTTTTAGTTACTTGAAAAGCCTCATTCTCTCTTGCCTTTGCTCATGCTATTTCCACTGCCTTGAATACACCTTCTTTGCTTACTCCAATTTTCCATTTACATCTCAGCTCAAGTTTAAAGAATCTTTCCCAGCTCTGCATGGTTGTATTAGGAACTCTCTACAGCACTCTCTACAGCATAGCAGCATGTGCATAAGTAACCCTCATTGTTAATAGTGTTTCCTTGAAGGCAGGGCTTGTGTAACTTGCACTTGTGTTCATAGAGTTTGGTTCAGAACCAGACACATAGTGGGTGTGTCCATTGATTGGGGCTGATTCCTGGTCTATCTCCCTATGGCTTTACTTCCTCTTCCTCATGTTGGTTATAAGTCCTATCCCACAATTCTTTCTGTAGATGCCCGAGGAGCCTCTTAGGAGTTCTCTAAGTATGTCTCAACACATATGCTGCTTTGAGAATTCTGTGCATGTATTACAGGATTTAATTCTTTCTGAATATGCAACTTCTCTAAGGAGCTTGCAACTCTTAGTTTTTGTATTATTTTTTCTCTTTCTTGCATTTTGCACTTTCAGGAAGGAGAATGAAAACAACTATTTTGTTTAAATTTTCAATTGACAAATAATTATATATATTTATGGGGCACAACGTGATGTTTTGATACATGTATACATTATGAAATAATTAAATCAAGCTAAATAACATATTCATTAACTCACATATTTATCATTTTCTGTGGTGAGAACATTTGCAGTTTACTCCCTTAGCAATTTTCAAGTATACAATGCATAATTATTAACAACAGTCACCATGCCACAGAATAGATCTTAAAAACTTATTCCTCCTGTCCAAGTGAAACTTGTGCCTTTGATCAATATCTCTCCATTCTCCATTACCCAGCTCAAATAACTTTCTTTGTGTTATGTATTATGCTCTGGTCCATTGGCTAAATCTTTGCCCGTTTCCATATAGAATCCTCAAAGCACCATTACAAAGCAGTCTTTATCATATAAATAGGAACCTGAGGCTCAAACAAGTAAAATAAAGCTGAGTTACACAATTGGAAGCAGTTAGTCTGACAGTCTTCTACAGTGATATAACAGGGAGCTATGTCCAAAGTCAAAAACTCTCTTCATTTGAAAATTTTTAAATTTAGTATGTGTAAATGAGAACATTAACACCAATAATAAACACAATCTTTATGTAATATTTTGTAAGATAAAATCATTGAAAAACTAAAGAGAATTGGAAAAGAATATCATTGAAATCATATAAAGGCAAGCTATTTTTTTCTATTTCAGATTTTTATCTGTAAATACAAACCAGAGCTAAATGCCAACTAAGCAACAAACCATTACAAACAAAAAGAATATTTTTTTCTATACTCCCAGGAAAATGTAAAAATGATTATAAAGAACTGCTCATGATGATGAGTGCTTACGGATTGTTTATTACACATGGGAGGAGCAGTCATCTTGATAAATGTCTAGAGTTGGATTCCATTTAAGAAGTACTTCTTATTCCAGAAAAATCTTCAAATTGTCACTATTTTTTTATCTTAAGTAACACTATAAAGAGAGTATCTTATAATTTGTTCCATTCAAACCCTCCTCTAATTACATATGTCAGTTGCTTAAGAATTTCAGCATTACTTATAGGAGCCATAGAGGATTTTTCAGATGGCAAAGTGCATTTCAATTCCACAAATCTTTTTGAAGTACCTACTAAATTCAGGCAGCTATGCTGTATGCCTTCATACAAAGTCAAGCAAAGCATGGACTCTGTTCTCAAAAATCCTAGGGTCTAATGAAAGATACCCACAAATGTAGCTGAACATGATTTGAATATTTTATATAAATCTTGGCCACGTATACATTATAAGTAAAGTTTCTATATAGGGTCATTCTTCTGTGACCCCTAAGAAACAATGTTTAGCACTTATGGAATAAAACTAAGTTGCTATACAGACAACATCCTAAGGTTATTAGGATGTTGAATGTCAATATTTTTTATCACAGCATGTTACTTCTCCTGGGCTAAAGGAATATAGTACATTGTATGAGATCTCAATCACTTAAATACACATAGTCATGTATAGAAAAATCATTGAGGAAATACCCCCAAATATTACCAGTGTTATTTCTTTGTATTGATCCTATAGACTTTTAAAAAATTTATTTCTTTATTTCCAATTTTATAATCAGATAACAATAAACATGATTTTAATTATAAGATTAATCCTATATGTCCCCTTATGTGTTGATCAGTTAATACCAATTTGCTGGTGAGTACATGTGGTGCTTATTTTTCCATTCTTGGGATACTTCACTTAATAGAATGGGTTCCAGCTCTAGCCAGGAAAATACAAGAGGTGCTATATCACCATTGTTTCTTATAGCTGAATATTACTCCATGGCATACATATACACATTTTATTAATCCACTCATGTGTCGATGGGCACTTCAGTTGTTTCCACATCTTTGCAATTGTGAACTGTGCTGCTATAAACATTTGAGTGCAGGTGTCTTTTTCATAAAGTGACTTTTGTTCTTTTGGGTAGATGCCCAGTAATGGGATTACTGGATCAAATGGTAGATCCACTTGTATCGCTTTAAGGTATCTCCATATTGCTTTCCACAGAGGTTGAACTAGTTTGCAGTCCCACCAGCAGTGTAAGAGTGTTCCTATCTCTCTACATCCATGCCAACATTTGTTGTTTTGGGACTTGTTAATAAAGGCCATTTTCACTGGAGATAAGTGTGGTTTTGATTTGCATTTCCCTGATGATTAGAGATGTTGAGCATTTTTTCATATGTTTGTTGGCCATTATTCTGTCTTCTTTTGGAAAGTTTCTGTTCATGTCCTTTGCCCACTTTTTGATAAGGTTGTTTGATTTTTCCTTGCTGATTTTCCTGAGTTCTAAATAGATTCTAGTTATCAGCCCTTTATCGGATGTGTAGCTTGTGAAAGTTTTCTCCATTCTGTGGGTTGTCTGTTTGCTCTCTTGACAGCTTCTTTGGCTGTGCAGAAGCTTTTTAATTTGATCAGGTCCCATTTATTTATTTTTGTTGCTGCTGTGATTGCCTTTGGGATCTTCTTCATAAATTCTTTGCCTAGGCCAATGTCTAGAAGAGTATTTCCAATGTTTTCCTCTAGAATTCTAATCGTTTCACACCTAAGGTTCAAGTCTGTGAGTTGATAATATCTATCGGGGTGTCGGGCAGGTGGGGGGAGAGGATGGGTATATACATACATAATGAGTGTGATGTGCACCAACTTGGGGATGGACACGCTTGAAGTTATGACTCGAGGGGGAAGGGAGGGCAAGGGAAATATACCTTAACATTTGTACCCCCATAATATGCTGAAAAATAAATATAAATAAATAAAACCAAAAAGAGAGGTATGAGAGAGCATTAAATGCAAAGTAAAAAAAAAAAAAAAGAGTAAGAAATTGTCCTCTAAAATATAACACGATAATGAAGAGTGCAGACTTCAGAGACAGGCAAACTAAAGTTTTAATTCTGTCCTTGTAAGTTAATATTAATAGTTGTGTGATCTTCAGCAACTTACTTCACCTTTATAACCCTCATTTTTGTTGTACTTTAAACAGGAAAAATAATATGAAGAACAGACTTATTGTAAGGATTGGATGAGATTATGTGTGTAATATGATCAGAGACTGAAAGGAAATTATTAGAACTCTCCAATTCATTGCCATCAGAGCCTTTGGATTTGCGAATCAGTGTCACAAAGATACAAATAATTTAGATTCCAAACAGGACAGTTTTGAGAATTAAAAGGGACACTAAAATCAATTAAAGTTATATAATTTTAAATATATGTATATATTGACTAGTAAATGGTTTATTCTTCTAACTAGCCTACATAATAGTTTTATTTAAGCCTATTTTCAAAAATAAAATACTATATAAAATAATGAAAAATAAAAAAATCTTACAGCGATGATCTGAACAATAGAATACAAGCAGTGTGTTTGTTTTGTATAAATATTCATTCACTTTAATCAGTTTCTTAGCTATATCTATTTTTAATACTGTTTCTGGTACTTTTCTGAAGGTTATATTTTTTCCATGTCATATAACTATTTTATCTTTAATTGCCTGCAATCTTCTTCAAATTTGCATCTTAGAATTAATAAATTTGATACTCTTCTGCCTTCAATTGGTTCCTCTCTGAAAAACATAAAGTTTTGATTGAGACCAAAAAACTCTCTCTTCTCATGCTCTGCTAACCTAATAAGCTCAGAAAAAAAATTCTGCTGAATGGAGAAAATTCTCTGTTTTTTCTTTTTAATGTGTAAATATTTTAGCCCAAACATTTTCATAGACCTTACCTTTTTTCCTTCATTTAGAGTATCTGTCTTCAAAAAATATTCCTACAGGATAAAAACCATAGCTTTTAATTAATTAAAAGTAATTTTGGCCGGGCACAGTGGCTCACGCTTGTAATCCTAGCACTCTGGGAGGCCAAGGCAGGAGG
>VBSM01001124.1:50534621-50606456 GCA_008086735.1 Cheirogaleus medius
AAAAAAAAAAAAAGGAATTTGTCACTTTTTACAACAATATTTACAATATTTCACAAAATTTATATGATATAAAATCATAGACCTCAATTTCATTCTATTTTGATGCAAAATATACATACATCCAATTAAAAATAGGAACTTCATTAAAACATTCTTTAGGCAAGTTGTGATATTAAACGTACAATTTTTGAATTTTAAAACTAAATCTTGTACATTGAGCTCAAAAAGATTAATTTATTCAGGTCCTACCTTGCTTTTTCAAGAATAGATTTCAATGTCTCTCTGCTTGCAACCTTGGTTTTCAATGGTTGCAAAAGGCTAAAAGCTTTAAACATTGAAATTTTTGGCACTCTCATTGTGAACATATTGATTAAAATTTCCTTACTAATTTTGAACAAAATGTAGTCAAAGTTTAGAGGAGTCATTTCAAAATAAGTTTAGTAATATTGTGGAACACTTACATTAATGTGCAAAGTAGCTATTCAGATATTCAAACACTTATGAAATATGATTGATATCAGATACAAATAGAGAATACTATAAGCCATGCTATTATATTTTTTATATTAGATATCAGTTTCATTTTAAAAAATGCAGCTCCAATACTTTTACTGGTTTGTACAAATATACTTTTAAATTTTATGCATAGGTTCTATTTTGATTGATAAAATGTTAGAGCTCATTTGGATGCTGAAGTATTAAGGCAGGGGTTGGCAGACTACAACCCTTTGGCCAAATTTGGAATGCTGCCTATATTTATAAATACAGCTCTATTGGAACACAGCCATGCTCTTTTGTTTATGGATTGTCTATGGCTGCTTTTGCACTAAACAGAATTTAGTAGTTGCGACAAAGATTATAAGGCCTGAAAAGCCTAAAATATTTACTCTCAGGCCCTTTATAAGACACAAATTTGCCAACTCCTGAATTAAGAACACACTACAATGAATTCCAAGTATATTTCTGTGTCATGCATTTTTTACTTTAGTAATAATATTGCTTTTACAATGATATTGTGCTCTACCAAAATTTATATTCCTATTTCCCCCTAAAAACAAATAACTTTATCTTTGATAGCAAACTTCTTAACTAAATTTACAATAGTATTCATAATTTAACAGAATGAACTTCCAAGAGTTTTACTTTGATTCTGTGAAATGGATAGAAAAAGGTCAACCAGTTATTGGAATTAACTGATTTTCCATTTACAACAGTGATAAACATTTGAGGAGGCAGACTCAGACAATTTCAGTGGTTGGAAGGTTTACTAAGAAGTACCCTTGGGATCAACTCCTACAGAGGAGAGAAAAAAGAAGTCAGATTGGGCAGAGAACTCAAGTTGCCATAAACAACTTTAAAACTGGATGAAATATATAAAAAATGGCTTTCAGATATTAGAGGAAAGATAGAAAAAGACTATAATCTCTTAGAGAAGAGAAACCAGCAAGACTAACCTTATAATTTCCCTAACTTTCTGTTTCAAGGCAATTTCTGGACTGAGGTCCAGAAGGGAAGTCTTAATAGAGTGCAATAGTCTCTTGGAGCTATGGAGACAGAGTTTTAAGTTTGGGGCTGCTGAGTAAGCTAGAATTTACAAAGCAGGTTACAAGAGGTAGAATGTGGTGCTGAGAAGGAGGTGCAGAGGGTTCCCCTTGAGCCTTTGGCTAAATATTAAGCTGTGCATGCACAGGGTATGTACAATACTGAAAAAAGAAAACAACTGGGAAAAGAACAATTCCCGAAGAGCTGTAAGTCAAACAACTACTAGAATTCATATAGGGCTGGGGAGATATTAGCGTTACAATTAAAGTTGAGAATCCTGATTGAATACCATGACTTTTAATAGAAAACCTAGGAAAATCTAGGCCTTAGGAGTAGAGCTTATCTAGTCCTTGTGTACAGGTTATTCTAGCCTCACCCTAACAAAACTTAAAGATGGGTCTCAAACATATCAAACTAATCAGTAAGCAAACTAACAGCCTGCTAGGAAAAGAAAATACTGTATTAAAGAAAACCAAAAAATCCACTCAACAACATTAAATCTATAATGTTCAAAATTTAATAAAAGTTATTAGATGTGCAAAAAGGCAAGAAAATGTGACTCATAACATGAAAAAAAAAACAGTTACCCAGAATGACAGAAATGATCAAATTAGTGAATAAGGACTCCAAAACTACTATTATAAATATGTTTAAGGATATAAAGGAAAGAATGAACAGAATGAGGACACAACTAGGAAATATCAATAGAGAAATTGAAATTATAAAAAAGAATAAGATGTAAAGTCTAGAACTGAAGAACACAATAACTGAAATGAAAAATTCACCAGATGGGCAAAAGATCAGTGAACATGAAAACGGTACATAGAAACTATAGAAATTAAAGCACAGACAGATAGAAAGGCTTATAAAAAAATTACAAAGAGATAGCATTATAAACCTACCAAAATGGCTAAAATTCAAAGATTTACCAAAAAGAGTTGATGAGAATATGGTGTAATAAAATCATTATTTAAGTGTGAGTATGAAATGTTTCATCCACATTGTTAAAATGTTTGAATATTTTTTCTTTTTCTTTTTTTTGAGTCAACGTCTCACTCTGTTTCCCAGGCTAGAGTGCAGTGACATCATCACAGCTCACTACAACCTCAAACTCCTGGGCTCAAGTGATCCTCTTGCCTCAGCCTACTAGAGAATGTTTGGGTAAAGTTGAATGTATACTTAACGTATGACTCAATAATTCTATTCCTACATAAATACTCAAGAGAAACAATTGCACATGTACACACCCACACACACAAACTTGTATAAGCATGTTCGGACTATTTTTATTTATGATAGCCCTTAGTTAGAAACAACCCAAGTGTCTGCTGCAGAATGGGTAAACAATTTGTGGTATATCCTTACAATGGAATGAATTAAAAAAAAGAGAGAGCTGCTAATACACACGGCAGCATAAATAAATTTCAGTGACATTATGTTTAGTGAAATAAAACCGATAAAAATAATTATATAGTCTATGAAGTTCATAAAACAGGGAAGCTAATCTATGGTTACAGAAGTCAGAGTGGTTTCCCCTGGGGTGGGTGTTGACTGGAAAAAAGCCTGAGGGAACTTCCTAGAGTTTTGAAAATGTTCTCAATTTTTTCCTAGATGGTGGTAACAAGGATATATACATATGTAAAGTTTCAAGCAGCTACATTCAAGACTTTGCATTTTTAAAATAGCATGGATCTACCTAGAGAAATTCTAGAAAAAATAAAAAGATCCAAATTTGAAAAAAGTAGATATCTGAGTAATTATTATGTGTAGGGATACATTTGTCAAAAGAAAAGGTATCTGTTTAGAATGTTCAGAAGTTTTGTTTTGTATGTACTATATAATCCTCTCCTTAGTGTCTTTAAGAAAACATTAATAAGGACATGATTTTTATATGTGTGTGTGTGTGTAAGGGCAGGGGAGAGAAAGGTTTGCATTTTTTGGACATGGTATTATGCTAGGAAGTTTTAATACATCTTTATTTTATTAAGTTCCATACATCAAGTCCTTAGCACTGTTTTTATGATACATGTGCAATGCTAAAAATATTTATAATTATTGTCATTATAATATTATTTATTAACTCATTTCTAGGTAAGGTTGGTATCCTGTCTCATCTTAGATAATCCTCATCATCTTCTGCATGATTAAATATTCATATAGACAATAAATGTACAACCAAAATCTGATATACAGACCTATAATTTGTTTACCTTGAAGAAATGTTCAGACTTGGGTACGACAGGCCATCCTCGTTATTGCCTTAACCCACCAATCTGGACCATATTTTTGATGATTCCACTAGGCTATATTTTTGTTGAGGGTGGGGATGTTTCTTTTCCTTAATTCAAAGAATTTGGGCAGTAGGTAAAACAAAACAAATGGGAGAATTTATATATCCTATATATATCCTATATATTTATTGACTCTATGTTATTCTATGCACTGTGCATGGAATAGTGACCACACAGACAAAGGTCAGAGAGCAGCCAGCAAAGGTAATTGAGGAAAAAATGTCCAAAAAGTTAAGTAGGAAGAGCAACAAAAGAACAAGATCCAGGAAGCCAGATAGAGAAAGTGACTCAAAAAGGGGAGTGGCAAAAATTGCTGCTGGATAGAGTAAGATGAGGCCATTGGCTTTAGAACATAGAGATCATTTAAGCATTTATGATCTCTTCAAGATTTTTTAAAAAATTGTGGAGAAGATGGAAGCCTGATTGGAGAGGGCTCAAGACAGAATGAGAGAATGAGGGAAATAAGAGACACCTACAGTCCAATCTTATAAGAGAGTTTTGATTTAAGTTGGGGAGAGAGTAATAAAGTAATATAGCAGTAGCTGGAGGGAGGTGCTCTGTTCTGTTTTGACTTTTAAGCTGGTAGATATTTCAGAACAGTTGCATGCTAATGAAGACAGTCAATTAGAGGAAAGTTGATGATGTAGAAGGGAAGAGGCAATATATAGTGATGTTTTAAGGTAATTAAGTGGTAATGGATATTAGTACATAGATGGAAGGACTGGTCTTAGCAGGTACATAATAGCTCCTGTATCATGAACAAAAATAAAGGTAGTGTATAGGATGCTGATTCTGGGTGTTGACAGATATGGTGATGTGAGTATGTGTATGATGTCCTCTAATTGCTTACCTTTCATAGTGAAATATCAAAGAAAAGGTCATGAGTTGAGGGTGAGGATGGAAGGAAGTAACAGAAGTTTGAAGAGAGAGGACAAAGTATGGGATGATCATCTAGGAGAGTTGTAAAGTAAATGAGTGTAAAAATGCTGTAGGATTTCCCAACAACATTAATGTTCTTGAAGTTATACATTTAAAGGGAATTCAGCCAGCCAAGATTTTTTCTATCTCCACATTCAGCTGCCTGGGCGTACATGTGGAGTTGCAGAAAGTGGAATATAAACAGGGTGAGGTGACACAAAGATTGACCCCATAGGGAGGGGACAGTGACATAGAAGGGGTGAAGGATGAGTGAAAGAGCAATGGGATCACAAGATTGTAGATCCTGTACAGAGCAAAGATTTTTTAAAGTAGGAGTATTAGAGGAAAGGAGAAGAAAGATAGCAGGCAATGGTCAGAGTGAAGTGCTTAAAATTTGAGATTGTGAAGGGGGTACAGTTTTGTTTGTTTGTTTGTATTTTTGTGTATTTGTTTTCTTGACAAGACCTAAGATATGATCATGGACCTGAATCCTGAGGCAGAGTGCAGTCCAAGGTCACTGGGGGAGAGGAGGTTAAGGGACTGAGAAGCAAGAGTATTGGAAAGAGTGCTTACTTGGATGTTGAAATCATCAAGAATTATGACCAGAGGAGTGTCAAAGGAGTGAGAGCAATCTGTGTAATAAAACCTTCAGGAGTAGCTTGGGAGTCTGTAGATGACTGCTATAATAAAAGGAAGGGAGATGAATGGTATAATATGAGAGCATAAGCGTTAAAGTTAGTATTTATTTGGAAGGAGGGATAGTGTTGTTGAAGTGCCAATGAAGAAGAAGGAGTACTTTCTGGGTTGTGAGAGATTAAAAAAACAAAACCAGGCTACTTTTGAGAGTGCTATAGGAGAAGCACTTCCCTCAGGGAATAATCAGGTTTGAGATAGAGCAAGCTGATTTCTGTAGGCCAAATAATGGGCCCCCCGAACAGGCTGGTTCCTGATCCCGGGAACTTGTTCATATTACCTGATTTGGAAAAAGGGTCTTTACAGATGTGATTAAGTGAAGGATCTTGAGATGGAGAGATGAGCCTGGCTTCTCCGATTGGGCCCTAAATGCAAACACATGTATCCTGCAAGAGAGAGTCAGAGGAAGATTAGATACACACAGAAGAGAAGAAGGCACACAGAGAGGGTGATGTGAACAGGGATCCTCAAGAGATTTAAAGGTACTTCCCTTCAATTTTGGAGTGATATGACTGAACCCAAGCCAGGGAATGCCAGTAGCCACCAGAACCTATAAGACACAAGGAATGGATTCTTCCCTAGAGCTTCTGCAAGGAGAGTAGCTCTGCTAGCACCTTGACTTAGCCAGTAATACTTATTTGGTCTTGTGGATTCCAGAATTGTGAGAGAATAAATTTTGGTTGTTTTAGGTCACCACGTGTGTAGTTTTTTGCTATAGCAGTGATAGGAAACTAATAAACAGGTGAAGGAAAGATTCAAAGAGCATGAGAACAGAGTGGACTTCATTAATGATAGAGCTTAAGTTCCAGAGATCTTAAGGGGAAATGGGAGAAGAAGATAATTGCAGAGGATGTATGAAGTCATACAGAGCAAAGTCTAGGAGGATAAGTCTCTGGTCCTTGGGTTGTCTGTGGTTATCAATTAAACAGGGATAAATAGAGTAATGGAATTGGGCTTTATGACCTAAGAGGCAGATTTCAAGTTTTGACAGGTGTGTGTTGATGGGAGGAAGTGTGTGTATTGCAATGGGCTGAATGTTTGTGTTTCCTCAAAATTCATATGTTGGAATTATAACCTCCAAGGTGATACATTAAGAGGTGGGGACTTTAGGAGGTAATTTGGTCATGAGGGCTGAGTCCTCATGAATGAGATTATGCCCTTATAAAAGAAAACCCAGAGAGCAACTTTGTCCTTTCTGCCATGTGAGAACACAGCCAGAAGACCACCATCTGTGAACCAAGAAACAAGCCCTCACCAGACACCAAATATTCTGGCACTTTGATCTTGGACTTACAGCCTCCAGAACTATGAGAAATAAATTTTTATTGTTTATAAGCTGATATGATTTGGATATTTGTCCCCTCCAAATCTTATGTTGAAATTTGATCCCCAGTGTTGAAGGTGAGCCCTCTGGGAAGTGTTTGGGTCACGGGGGCAGATTCCTCATGAATGGCTTGATGACTTCCTCTTGGTAATGACTGAGTTCCCTTCTATTAGCTCCTGTGAGATCTGATTGTAAAAAGAGCCTGGTGCCTCCTCCCTCTCTTTTGCTCCCTATCTCACCATGTGATAAAACCGGCTCCCCCTTCATCGTCTGCCATGATTAAGAATTCCCTGAAGCCCTCTCCAGAAGCAGATGCTGGTGTCATGCTTCTTGTACAGCCTGCAGAACTATGAGCCAAATAAACCTTTTTTTTTTTAATATAAATTACCCAGTCTCAGGTATTTCCTTTATAGCAATGCAAACAGACTAAGACATAAACCACACATTTTATGGTATTTTGTTATAGCAGCTCAAACCTACTCAGACACATATCATGTCAGGATACAAAGTTTTGGAGTCCCCTCTTTATTTCTATAAATTAAGGTGTAGCGAACACAGAAGGAAGAACTTAAGAGCACAAGATATATACATATGTGTATGTATTTATAGCTGTGAATATGTGTGCATATATTTGACTATGCATAATATGTTTATATATGTATATGTGGGTTTATATATACATTTATTTTTATGTTCATATAAATATACACATATATGTATGTGAATATATGTATACATTTGCATATTATTTTTAAAGCAAGGACAAAATTGGAAGGATAAAAGTTAGGGCAGGATAGGAAAAATAATGGAGATAAAGAGAGAAAGTAAAAGGCTAGCACTGAGACAAGAAAATAAAACAAAGCAAAAAATGATAATATATGCAAAGATCACATTTAGGCATTCATGTAAAACTACAAAAGTCTGTGTATATATGTATATGAGAAATTTTTAAAATAAATTTAAAATAAGTTTATAAAATGCAGTTTGTATAGCAATAGAAATAAAAAAGGACCTTGTTGGAAGTTAAATCCAAACATAACATGATGCTAACAATCTAAATTTAGTTTCCCCTGTATGTGCTGTTTCTTGTTTGCAGTTCACTGGATTTATGGTTCTAACTCATTCTGCGTTACAGACAATTCAACTTAATACAGTTCCAGCTCTCGCTTTGAATCACTTCTTGAATTGTCCTTTGTGTCCCTAAAAGAAGAAGGCTGCCAATATTCAGTGGCATCTGTGTGCTTTAAGAACTTGCCTGAGATGATCTCAAGGTAAGTATATTTCAAGAACTTCAAGTGTTATTTTAGGATGATTAAAATGAGGCTAAAAACTTTAAAATTTTTTTAAAGTAGATGGGTGTCTATTTACAAACTAGCCTAGTCATCTAGTCATCCAAATTTTCCTCTTATTAATACCATTAGCCACTAAACAGGCTTATGATTTCAAATCCAGGGTCATTACATTAATGCGTACTAAACAAGCTGTTTTACTCTTAAACTAGAACGCTAAAGGTGTTTTTATTTTTAGTATCTCCCAGCCCCCAAATCTCACTCATGTCACAATTTAATACAAATTTTAGGGCTATGCCTTCTTTTGCTGGCTATTCTTCATTCAGAGAAACAGACCAGGGGAAAGAAAAAGCAGGGATGTTTGCTAGAAGTTTCTGTAGGATTATCATGCATCAGTTCCTCTCATAATCCATTGAATAATCCCTCATTTGTATAGTAGTCACAGATTCTGAAAACAGACTCCCTGGACTTAAATCTCGTCTGTCCTAGGATGAGTTACTTAAACTCTCTGTGCCTCAGAGCCTTCATCTTTATGACAATGGTCAGGGTTGATTTCTGAGGAGTGTTGTCCTGGTTCTTTGGCTCCTTGCTTGGAAAAAATCACAAGCTGGGTCAGTGCAACAGGATGATGCACTTCCACCAAGCAGCTTTTATTGTAGGCTTTCAGCATACAAAGTGAAAGTACATTTCCTGAGGTGAAACAGGTCTATCTCCAGGAGTGGAGAAAACCCTGAGGTTTTATCACACTTCTATTTTATGTCTATACCTTATGATATACTAAAATGTAGGCGGACTAGTCATTATTTTCCTGAACAAAGAGTTAAGAGTTCTTAGAGCTAAGGGCCCTCCCCAATTTTATCCTTACAGGGTAATTTCCAGGGCTTTCCATGGCATTTGTAAACTGTCATGGAGCTGGTGGGTGTGATTTTTACTATGCTAGTATATGTTCATGGGGAAAAGGTTACCTTTGGACATGAGCTCCTAGTTTCTTCTGCTCATGCTCCTGGCTGGGAAAAGTCCCAAACCTCAATTTCCTCCTCATTTTTGCCCCCTTCCTCTTTTTCTGTGGTTAGCACTGCCAACCTGCACCTGTCCCTAACAACAATAAAAAGCAATGGGCCAGGCGCGGTGGCTCACGCCTGTAATCCTAGCACTCTGGGAGGCGGAGGAAGGCGGATTGCTCAAGGTCAGGAGTTTGAAATCAGCCTGAGCAAGAGCAAGACGCCATCTCTACTAAAAATAGAAAGAAATTAATTGGCCAACTAAAAATATATAGAAAAAATTAGCCAAGCATTGTGGTGCATGCCTGTAGTCCCAGCTACTTGGGAGGCTGAAGCAGAAGGATTGCTTGAGCCCAGGAGTTTGAGGTTGCTGTGAGCTAGGCTGATGCCATGGCACTCTAGCCTGGGCAACAGAGTGAGACTCTGTCTCAAAAAAAACACAAAAAACAATGACCTCACAGAGTTGTTGTGAAGAGTAAATGAATTATCCATGCACCGTACTTAGTTTCTGGCTCATAGTAAACGCTAGGTAAATGTTAACTATTGTTATTATTATTATTACTGGGAGAATTGATGAGAATGTGGGTGAATAATCCTCCCCAGAAGTGGATGCGTCAAGAAGGAAGGGTGAGATGAAAAACTAAAAAGAATAAGAAAAAGAAAAGCCTATGACTTTGGTTAGGATTTGAGAAGCTGCAAATGCTTTGGATGCAATGAAACATTCTAGAAAAGCTACAGAAGAGAAGGGAGCAGGGCCTGGTGATTTGAATCTCATGGATATGCAGAGTCAGTGCAGTGAATAATGAGGACAGGAATCTTAGACAGGCATTGAGTATGTGTGCACAATGTTGTAGGGTTCAGGGAAAATAAATCTGTAAAATCACTTTCAACAGGGCTAAAAACGTATTAGAACATTAGAAAACTGAAAAATAAAAATAACACAAACTTAAATTGTGCAAAGTAAGTATAAAGTCAAATAGAAAAATAGTTACATCTTTACACATATTTTTCAAAGACTTACTGGGATAGCAAAACTTCCATGCAAATAGCCAAGTGTACATTTCCTTCCTTACTCATGCACCCAATAGCTGGCAACAGAAATATTGGCTTTTAATCTCAGCTTGCTCAAGGACAATTTTCTCATTCTGAAAGGAGTTTTCAGTCTCAATTCATAAATGCCTCTGCTTGTTTTATAATTTTACTTCAGAGAACTCCAATGAATTCTTAACAGGCAGTGGATTATTAATGAGATGAATTGACTCACAATCTTCTTATCAATCTTTCAAATTAGCAGTCAAATGAAATTGTCAAGGCATATAGCACATCTTACACAAAAATATATCTTGTAAAAATGAAATTTCTCTGTTCAGATTTTAAAATATCTCAGATTTTCTGATATAAAGTAGAATCTTACCTGAGTTAATACTATGGATTTTATATAGACTTAAAAAAAACACTTTTTTTCTCAGCTTGATGCTTCATTTTTTGAATCATGTTCAAAATGCTGTTTGGGTTGCATTAGGCAAGATCTTTTATTATAGAAGTTGAGTTTTGTGTGTGTGGATACTGGCCTATTCAAAGAGAAATGTCAAAATAGAGTAGCCCAAATCATCATCTATATTAAATTTTGATATTTGTTTAATTAGCCCTTGCAGTAAAAGGCTAATATAACTATGTTAGTTCCAATACAATTACATGATTTTTTTAAAAGCTAGGTATTATACTTAGACTTGATCCTATTAGTTACACACCTATCTGAGAAGAGGGATGGGATTACCAGCCCAGTGTAATTTGGACCTGTCAGCATCCACCTCTGGAATTGAAGATGGGCTTTGCTCTTCCACTCAACTGGCTGCTGCACAGCAAGGGAAAGATGGAATCAGTGCTAAGGGAGCCGCCCAAGAGATCAGCCCACATCCCTCCCCACAGATTAAATAATAGCCTAAAGGTCTACAAGGCATTGTAATGAAATATTGGCATGATCGTGTTTTGCCTGACTCCCTTCGATGAATGAGTTTGCCTAAATATCCATGCAGAATGTTTAACAGGAATAAACACCACTGGATTTCAGAGAACTGGTCTCCCCAAGTTTCTGATGGGACTTGACTTAATCACAAAATTCCAGTCCCTTATTTTGTTCTTATGGGCAAACCATGCCAAACGCCATAGGCTTTCATTTGTGCCTACAACTAAGGGCTCTTTCCATGACCTGCTTGGTGACCTATTAAAAGTTATTGTGGGGGTATTTATAGACACACACAAGCACAGCACCAGCGCTTACCAAGCACACTGGCACATATGTGTCTGTGACTCTCCCAAGTAGAACATGTACCCCATTAGAATTCCAGGATGGGAGGGGGGCCCCAGGCTCTTTGACCCGTCTGAGAAGATGAGGATAAAAAAAATTGTGAGGCCTTCTTTCTTTTCTGTCTTGTCCCTCTTATAAAGACTTACTGAAATTTTTAATGTAAATGTATCCTATCATCAAAAAACAAATAAATAAATAATAAAAAAATAAAACATAAGTATTGATTTGCACTTCAAGGTAATGTGTAATAGAGCAAAAGTTAAACTTGTGTAATGATTATCTTTGTCTTTTCAAACCATAATTCCTGTGGAATAGCCCCACCTTCCCACCTCCAAGCCCTCCCCACATGTTTGACTATTGATTCTGCAAGCACTGACTATTCATTCTTTACTGTTTTTCCTGCCAAGGGTAGAAAATGAGTAAGATATGCATTATTATTCTTGAGAAATGTGAAGTTTTCAAAAAATGTTGGGCTTATAGCTTTGGGAAGTAAAATTTCCTCTAAGGACGGAGTGGTGGAGACAACAAAAATAGAAACTCAGTGTTATCGGCTGAACTATGTCTGCCAAAAATTGGTTATGTTGAAGGCCTAAAACCCTCAGTGCCTCAGACTGTAATTCTGTTTGGAGATATGGTGTTTCTCCGAAAATAAGACAGGGTCTTATATTTATTTTTCCTCAGGAACACACCCTAGGGTTTATTTTCAGGGGATGTGTTATTTTTTTTAAGTACGGTACGACAATCTACATTTATTCAAATATAGTTAAGTCGTCTTCTTTTGGAACATCATCATAACTCTCCAAACCCCGAATTCCATCCTGAATTTCTTGCGACTCTATTTCCTTTAGAACCATTGGCCCCAATCTCTCATGTTGAGCAATAGAGCTCTCATGGGGCAGATGAGAAGGGCTGCTCTTCTTCTTTACCGCTCCGTGAGGAAATGCATGGGTTGTGTAGATACGCTGGGTAGCCACGCCCATCACGAGGTCTTATTTTTGGGGTAGGGCTTATATTGTGCAAATGCTTAGGAATCCTGCTAGGGCTTATTTTATGGGTAGGTCTTATTTTTGGGGAAACATGGTAGGACCTTTAAAGTGGTGATTAAGTTAAAACAAGGCCATTATGGTGGGTCCTAATGCAATCTGAGTGGTGTCCTTATGAGAAGAGGAAATTTGGACACACAGAATGCACACAGAGGAAATACCACTTGAGGGTGCAGTGAGAAAGCGGTGATCTAAAGCAAAGGAGAGAGGTCACAGGAGAAACCAAACCTTCTGACACCTTGACCTTGGACTTGTAGGCTGAAGAACTGGGAGACAATGAGTTCTGTTGTTTAAGCCACCCAATCTGTGGTGTTTTGTTTTGGCAGCTCCAGTAATCTAATAGTTTGGTAAATGACCCTCAAGGTTCTCATCACCATTTTTTACATTAGGCCTTGTCAAAGTAAAATTGCACCAGACAAAGATAAAGCAGACAAGGGAGGTTTTTTTAAAGACTGCTGCAATAGGGCAGAGAGACTGAACTCAACTTTGTTGAAACAAATGGCAGGAGGTTTTTAAGCCCTAGGGTGAGCTAGTAGAAAAGTGCCAGAGGACATTAGTGGGATGGGTCCAGCATGATGAGCTATTCCTAAATTTGTCAATGCTTTTCTCAGTAATTAGGCCACCTGTGTTTGCTAATTGGCACCCTTGGAAGTTAGGCCCTTACCCTCCCTTAGAGACTGGCAGAAAGAGCTGCCGTTTCCTCCAATATTTACATTTCAAAGTGATGGTTCCCAGGTCCTTGAGAAAGACAATCCTGTGTTGTAAAACTGACAAGAGGTTGGTAGAAGATGTATATCTATTTCAAAGTGACAGAGAAAGATTACAATTACAAATTTTCTGAAGTAAATGCTCTAAGAAAAGGGAGGTAGGGGCCTATAGTCAGAAAGAAAATTGTCTAAAGTTTAGTCAAGCTGAAGGGATCCTTAAAGCCATTTTAGTCAACCCCTTTGTTATGGAACGGGCTGGCCTGTAGTCCTGGAAGGCCGTCAGATTCCTAGCCATTGATTTGCCTGTGAACTTTCACAAATTGGTGTCACTAGAAGCCATTTTTATGGAATAGAGGTGCATCCCATAGTACTGGACTGAGAAAATTGTGGTCATTGCACAGAGAGCAAGCAGGAGCAATCAGAAGGCATGAAAATAACCTTCCACTACTGCCATTCTGGGTTTCCACAAATGGTGCCTTAGGCTGTTCTCGCTAAACCTGCATCCCATTTCCCACCTCAAATCACCCAGAGCCCAGCAATTACCCTGTAAGTGCTTTCCAAGCATCAAATGCAAGATTCATTTCCTCTTACATGCTCAGTCTGTTTCTTTGTTTTAAAATAGCTCTGCTTTGAAATTGGTATCTCCATGGAAAACAGGTAATGGTCTGGTTTCATTCTATTTCCTCTGCCAGGGAGTGCTTAAACTTTGGGAGAAAATCCCTTTCTCCCTTGCAGCCCCAGGAAAGCGAGAGCTTATGGGAAAGGGTCCGTGGGTAGATGCAAAATCATCCTGTAACTGCTCAGCACAAAATGCCAGTGGGACTTAACCACTGGAGATGCACATAATCATGATCTGAGTTACAGACTTGAGTAATAGCCTGTGCTACAATGTGAACAAGCTGTCTTGTGGTGCTTAGCAACTTTCCAGTCCTTTCTTAAATAAAGGTAAGCCTTGGGTTTCAGGTGAAAGCTCAGTGTTTCTTATGGAACCTGGGGGGACCATCAGTTCTTTATAATTCCAACTAGCTATACTGGCAATTTCTTCTCTTCTTAGACTAAGGAAACAAGTGAATTAAAGCAAATAATTTATCTTTCCTGAGTGTATCATTTATGGAACTATAAAAGCACAAAGTTTAATGCTGTGATCCTGGCCTCTCTGTTTGGTGGAGAGAAGAATATGGATTAAAAAATAGACACATTAGACATTTAGACATATGTATAATTCTTTCTATTTTGTAAATATATTTATTATAATTACTGGCTTCCCGTGAGGAAAAATGCATTCATAGTTTGCTTTGAATGGCACAGCTGGCTTTCTTCCTTTTGGGTAGATGTGATTTCGCTATCTCCAAGTATGTTGTAAGCAAAGGAAAGAAAGAAATGAGTGAAAGAGAGGAAAGAGTAGAAGCTTGGCAACAGCTCATTCCCAAATGCTGTGCCCAGACTGAAAACTCTGGCACCGTGGGAACGTATACTCCACGCCATCCCCCCCCACCCCGCTAAAACCCTTAGGTAACTTACATAGTTTCCTTTTCCTGCCCAAGTTAACTGCTACCTCCAAGTTACCATTTATTCCTCTTTTACTCTTTCACATATTTTATCATATTAAATTATTTTGGAGATACAGAACTTACTGGCTGAATTTTTGAGGCATGCACAGCACCCCCATCCCTCATACAACCAATCAGAGCATTTTCTAACCTTTACAAGGTACACAGCCTCAAATCCAGATGGTGATTTTGTTCCTGTACAGACCTGTAGATCTGAAGGTACACCTTGTATGATGAGAATATTCATTCAACAAATATTCATTGAGCATCATCCTAGAGATACAGCCTTGAGTAAGACAGACAGGGATCTTCTCTCAAAGAGCTTCAGGTGTTTCAAGGAATACAAGTCATTATAATAATAATAGAAAAAGGTCTAAGATCCCCTGGGAAGAGTACTTAACCCAGTCTTGGCTGAGTGGAGTCAATAACAGATGAAGGGCATGGAAGAAGTGACATTTAACCTAAGAACTGAATAGGAGTTAGCCAGATGGAGTAATGCGAGAAAAGGGGAAGCCAAGAAAGAGAATAGCATGCAAAGTCTTGACTAGAGATATGAGGAAGCCTGGCTGATGGGGGAAACTGAAAGAAGCTCACTATGACTAGAGAAGAGAGGGGGAGAGTGACAGACAGAGACAAGAAAGGGGTAGACAAGCTAGAAGAGATAAACACAGGGTAGTTTTTAAATAACCACGTAAGTCTGTCCAAGGAATTTGAGAAATATCCTCAGGCAACAGCAACTAGCAGAAAATTGGTGTGCAGTGAGGCTGCTCAGGAGGGCACAAGGTGTCTCACACACACACACACACACACACACACACACAAAAGCCTCTTTCTCAGCATTGAAGGACTCTGACCTATGACAGACCCACATATGATCCTCAACATGTTTCCTTTACTGCCAACATGTTTCCTTTACTACAACATGTTTCCTTTACTACACTGCCAAGAATCCATTCTAGAGCGGAAAATAAATTGGAGCATTTAAAGATCTTACAAATTCAGAAACTAAAACCAGAAACTAGCTAGGTAAAGCAAAAATGACATGCTCGGGCTGTGCTGTCTAACACAGAGCTGGCCTCTTCAGAATCTGTCCTTTGCCCAAAATCAGCTCACCTGCATCTGGGGGTCATTGACACACCTTTGCACAAATTAGGAGGCATCCGTCCCTTCATTTGAGGCTACTTGGCACCTGGGTGCAAGGCTTAGCCAGAAGGACACACAGATTTTACCCCCCACTCACACCTTCTATGGCCACCCAACCTGGAACCTGAATGACTTGCACACTTGAACACAGCTTTTATTTTGATTTTACTCATTATATGTCCTGAAATTCCACCTACTGGGTGTTAATTTGGGAAAATAGTCCTCTACAGAAGTAAAGACCTGTTAGATGATGAAATCATAGATGATTCACTTTACTACCAATTAATTCAATCTTCTTGCTTCGCCCTAGCTGGGAAGAGTGGCACTGAGAGAAGAAGAGTTTGAATTGGAGATGAAGGACAGGTGAGTCATTGTAAAGCACAACAGCTTCAGTGGGAGAGACGGAGAGAAGAGGGAAACGTAGTAGGATTATATGGAATGTTTTATTAAAAGGCAATATGTGAGGCCTGGGAAAGGAAAAATTAAGCAGTAGTTGAGAAGTGCTGAGTGGAAAATGTAAAAAGGCCAAATGTAAACTCTGTTTTAAAAATGTTCCTTAGCTGATTCTGCCCCCAGGGGCCATAGTGCTTTCTCTCCAGAATGCAGACCTCAGACTAGTACTATCAATCCTACAGTGCAGGGACGTTGTGGGTTGTATTGATTTTTTCCCCTCTTCTGGCTGACCTGCAGACCTAATCAACATGGCTAATATTGTTTCTACGGGCAGATGTGCTTGGAATTCCAAACCAACTTACAGATCTTTGTGTTGACTTGCAGCTCCCTTAAACAGAAATCAAGGAATATTCTTTTATTAAACATGACTTCTATTTGGTATGTCTTACGATTGTATTTCAATAGATTAAACAAAAACAAGGAAGCAAAACCACAATATGGAAAAGTTGTCTAGGATTACAGACTGTGGAAAGCAGGTTGCATGGCAACCAAATAAACTCCTTTGTATAGATCTAAATGAATAATGATTAATGTCAGGAGGCCACAGGCACAGACATAGAGCTGATTACTTCCTACAAAAGTTCATTTTTATAGTAGTATTGGAAGAGGTATTTGAAATATACATTGAGATTTTTTTTCAAAAAGCCACTTGTGCCCTGGCTCTCCAGTGACATTCAAGTTGATTCAACTTCAGTGAGTGTCATACCATGAAGTAGACACAGTGTCAGGTACTTTATGCATCTCATCTCATTTAATCTTCAAAATAACCCTTTAAAATCTTCAAAATAACAGTAAATATTATATCTTTCATTAGCCAGATGTGGAAGGTGAGGCAAAAATGTGAAATCCCACAGCTAGTCGGTGATGAATATGAATTCTGATTTGGGTAGCTCCATAATCCTTGCTTTTCCTACATACCATTTTGCTTTCTTTTTTCCCCAGCAATTCTTTAAAAACTTACACATGCCAGGTGCAGTATTACTTTGTCCTCACTTAATTCTCACAACACAACTCTTGTGAACTTATGGTTATTTACATTTTATAAACTAGGAAATTGAGGTTCAATAATGTTAAGTATATTCCCAAGGTCATACAATGGGTATGTGGCGGATCATATCAAGAATTTAAAGCAGTCTTCGAAATCCAACTTCAGTTCTTCTTTTATTCCTCTATGGCTACTTCTCAAGATGTTCTATCCTGAACTCCTCAAAACACAATTATGCCACTTGCTATAAAATTGGCCTTCTGTGTTTTGACCTCTCCCTCAAAAATCATGTTCTCATATTTCTCATGGGTAATAAAATAATCGTATATACTAATCCAAGCCAGGATATTGATGGCTGATTTGTGAGTTCATTCATTGCAGCTGGCACTTGCATGTTTCCTAGGAGACAACAGAAAACAGAAAGTTCCAACCCACTGGAATGACCCTCTATCACTGGAATATTAGCTACTGAGGCAGAGCTAGCAAAGGAGATACATATTTGAGCAAACAGCCTTTACCACATCCCTAAAATCATATGGTAAGTAAACAAACCCAGAATATACATGGATATTATGGTGCAAGATTCCTGTGGTGTATAGTCAAATGCTCACATTAGTAGTAAATATATAACTATAGATTAAAACACCAACAGAGCAAGATCTCATGACCCTCCAACAGATCTGGAACATTCTTTGGCTCTAAATTTCTTCTATATATCATTAGAGGAAGGTGATATTCTGTGTTAAGTTCAGGAAGATCTCATGTATAGGTAATTATCTGAGAGAAAAGATACAAAAATGCTGTTGAGCAAGGTGATAGTCCCCAGTTATGGTATTTTTAAATTTCATATATTTGAACCCTGATACTAAATACTATATATAAAAGGTGTGATGATTTCCCCCATTTAATTAAAACAATATAGACAATCACTACAAAGTATTTCTTTGGCACAAGCAATACTCAATTTCTTAGATCGCCTCTCTAGTAAAGTTAATAATATTCTTTTCTTGTCAACTGGCTTAAGAAAATACTGGCCTACTTTTGTCATAGACCCATCCCTAAACCCATCCCTAATCATTGTGGCTTATGGAAAATTGATGCCCTCATGGGCCAAGCCTGGGTCATTTTTTGACCCTGAATGCTGAGGGTGATATCAACCTGCATAGAACCACAAGTACCAAGAAAGGTTCCCCAAAGAAATGCTGGACAAATCAAAAGAAAAAAATCAATTAAGCTGCCATGAGTATTCTTTCAAAATAGTGCATACATTGATTCATTGAAAAATCCTTTTAATACAAAGGAAAAATAAAACATAAAATGAATTAGAAAATATTAAAGAAATATTATTAAATATAAATCAAAGGCATAGCTGTCAGTTGAGACATTATTAAGGTGCCTTTGATAGTGTGCAAAGAATTATGGGTAGACCAAAAATAACAAAGAACACGTTTTTCTTTGAAGTACATTTAGTAAGTGTCAGATTGTGTTGAACCAAAGGTTGGCAGGAGAGAGTGTTGATTGAGCAAGCTTTGATTAATAATGTAGTGACAGCACAGCCATGAGTAGGAAGGAACTAACTGAGCAACATTCCCCGGGTTTGTGTGACTCCCATTGCTCTTCAGAGCCCGGAATGCCGGAAGAGAAGCATGTGTCCAGAGAGAATTTTAAAATAGGAAGAAGCTGACTCAACATATGAAAATCATTCAATAAGCTGAATCATTTTCACAGCCTAGAATATGCCCCCATTCACTCCTAACTGGTTAGTTTCTTCTTTTGCCAATATAATCTGTGCTAACCACTAATCCTGAGAAATTAAGAGATCTGGGGGTAGTCTAGCCTGGCTGATGTACTGGCAGTTAAAATTGACTTTTGGTTATGGAGCAGAGAGAAAATTGGAACTGCAGTTAGTTGTATTGTGGACAGGAGCAAGTTTTCAAGGATCACTGTGAAGACTTAGAGTAGACTTAATTTGTGAGACTGTAAATATACGACTCTATCCAGACTGTTTTCTACTTAGTTGGAAGCCCGTGCTAAGAAATCATTAGCAAACGATGTAATAGCTCTAAAACTCTCTCACTATCTACAGAGATCAGTCCTGATGTTTATAAAATCCCCTTCCAAATAGGTTTCTCTCCCTTGTCAAAGGCAAATGGTATAAATGTAAAGAAAAGGATGGGCAGATCAGGGAAGAAGGGGAAGGGAGAGGGTCACTGTCCTAGAAACAACTTCTTGTGACACAATGGCACAGATGTTGGTCCTCTTGTTATTTGGGAGACTGAAGTTTCCCACTGCTTAGCTGGTGTAAAAGGCAGGAAGATTAATGAATGTGGATTAATAAATGCTTTACAAGGTAAATGCATTCAGGAATGAAAGCATCGTGCTCTGAAATTCTGCTCTTTCTTCCAAGAGAGCATTGAAAACTCAGGCACTCAACATTTCTCCATTTGCAAAAATGACCATCTACTACTTCCCATCTGCCTCCAAGAGGTATTCTGAGAAATAACCAACAAATCTCCCATTTTGCCCTTTACAAGTGAAATCTGATCAAAACACTAGTAAGAATAAAACTCAACTTTTTCTTGTTTTGAAAAATGTTTTGCTATGTCATTGAAAAATAGGATTATATATAGTACTAAGTTAAACTTAATTATCAAAGTATAAGCAAGTTCCAACTTCCAAATATATGAGTAAAGTTTAGAAACTTAAATATTAAAATCTGACATTTAATTTGCAATTTTACATGGCAGAGCATTTCACAATATCCTTGAACTTCTTTAGCCTTTTATTAATGGGGGCTGTAGAAACAAACTGTAAGTAGCATATTGAAACTTATTTATTGGTTTAGGATAATAGCATTGCACAATCATGCACAACATATTTTTATTCCAAATCTGGTGAAAAGTAAATGATGGCTATCAAGACAAATTGAAATGAGACCAGAAGGCTATAAGAAAAACAAAACCCCATACATAATTTGTTTTTAAATGAAGTTCACTGGTTTTGCTTTTCATATTATAACTTCAATGCTAGCTATTAGAAATTTAAAATTTTAAATATATACAAGCACCTTATAAAGAGCTTGTGAAACATTAGCTTTCAGTGGCTGGAAATATTTGCTATTTTTAATGCACATATTTTCTAAACAAAAATAGTCTCATCATTCTTCAAAAATTAGAATTTATTTAGTCTGCCTATAGTACTGTGAGCAAAGGGAAAATAGTTGCATTTTAACAAAATCTAGATTTCAAAGTACAGTATTAAAATAAAAAGAAACATAAAGCATAAACTGTTGATACTTAGTTCCCCATAAAGCTTCTCTTTTGTTCTTTTTTACTATATATACAAAATCAATTTATACAATTAACACTGAAAAAATATTTTCCTATAGAACAAATTATACCCAGTTCATATAGTAGAATTTTAATCCTTACATAAGATAAACTTAATAAATCAGTGCATTTAAGTAAACTAATTGTCATTATAAATGAGTTTCTCTGCTGAGGGGCAGTCTGAGTCTTGATGAACAGTTAATGTTATATCTCAGATGTAATTCTTAAAAAAAGAAGATGAAGCATATTTGTTGATTTTTAATTTGTTATTTTCTGACCAAGTTCATGTAAACAAAGCTTCTTTTAAATGAGTTGAAACAGTAATATGCATATACACAGTTTAGACCACACCATGATTTTGTTTCCCTGAAAATCTTTTAAAATAATGGAATTCTCTGAAATTAGAATAGATATTTGTATTTTCTACCATCTAGACTGGAGCAAAAATGGCCAGATAACTATTGACACTTTCATTTCATATAGTTTACCATTTGCAATATATTTTGTTGTTATGTTGTTGAACAAAGTATAGACTTGAAATATGGAACTCTATTTTATGCTTCAGCACTAACTTTGTGCAAGGTCAAAATAGATTTATCATTGAAGTGAAACATCTCAAACTTTATAGACCATTGGAGCAAAGAAAAATAACTTTTCAAAAGAACTTGAGCACCTATGATATACATAAACATCATACTGAAATTTTGGGTTTTGCCTGGAATTATTGATTTAATTTTATTTTTTAAACGACCAGGGTTATAATCAACAATAGTTAACAGATATCTACACACAACTATTATGATACACAATTCAAGTTCTAAGTGATTATCTCAAATCATATTATCATCTGTGAACTGAGAAGGTAATTTATTAATAGAAGCTTTTTTTATATAGTACTGGAACATCTATAACAAGAAAGGAATATATGCAGTGCATTTTTTCATAGCACAAGTCTTGTTTATAAAAGAGTTAATATAGTGGCAATCTCAATTCTCTCTCCCTTTTTGACATTCAGTTCATGGATTTGCTATTGGTATTCTAATGGCAGTCCACAAATCAATGGCCACATCCCAGACTGCACATGGGGCTGCATTCTATTCCTCCTTAACCCCATCACTGTGGCGGACAATGGCCTTCACAGCTGCCACATAAACTGCCTGAATGCAGCAGTAAATCAGGCATCCAGGATCTTACAACAAGCAGGGACAACCTCATGTCGTCGTGAGATCCATAAAGATTTTGCCCTATTTTTAGGAATGCCTTACCATTGAACTAAGAAGAGCAAGAGGAAGCTGAAAGCAGGAAGCAGCCAGAGTGCAATGCGGAAAGTAAGTACCAACATCCTAGGTTCTATAGGAGGCACTCTACAAAACTGAAGTGACTGCCACTCCCTTCTACACCACTCTGAGCTACTGACTGCCTATCACGCTATTTTTCAACTTAAAAACAATTGGACAGTCAAGAAGTAGAGAAATTAAGTTAAAATTTCTCAATACTATAAAGAACATGCATGTAACAGATCTCAATGAGTTCAAACATTTGCAGAACAATTTTGTTTCTTTTGGAGATTACTAGAATTCAGAAGTCCTAGAATGAGTGCAACACTGTAGGATTTTAAAGGTAAGGAAGTCAGAATAAGATTGCAACAATACCAAGAGATTTCTGAAGGTTCATTGCAAATTCTATTAAAGAATTTAAAGAGAAGAAAGACCCCAGTTTGAATCTATGTTGTATACATTTCTTGATCTTTAAATTCCGTCTCATTCATGTTTTCCTGATTTTTTTTTTTTGGTTTTGTTTTATTTCATGGATCCCCTGGGTAAATCCTATGTTCCCCTTCTCAGAATAGTGTTTTTAAAAGAATAAGATAAAATACATAGGGCTTATAACATAAATAATACAGATACAGTAGAGTGAAGGTTGATAGGTAGGTAGATGGATAGATGATAAGGCCACATACACCGTCCACTTTAAGTGGAATAAAATTCCCCATTTAGTTACTCAAGGACCAAAAAGACTGATTAGCAGCAAGGTGGCCCCTAGAAACAGGAGCAGATGCAGCATCTTTCAAATAGCTTCCCTCGGCAGCTGTTAATGTCAGCCCAAAGTCAGGCATTGCTGGAACTGAGACTCTCATTTCTTGATATGCCACAACCATTTTATACTACTGGCTTTCACTAAATTTAGGAAGAATACATAAAAAAAACCCTTATGCCTTTAATGGAAAACATCTGGGTTCCTCTTGATTCTAAAGCCAAACTCAGCCTTGACAAGATGACACCTTCTTTCAAAGAAAATAGCAGAGTCGGAGACCAGGGGTCTTTGAATGACATCTCCACCTTCAGCATCCTTGAAAGCCCATTCCTCACCAGGGTACATGATAGATGTTCTGGTCCTCAAGGAAAAACTTGATTATCAACAGTAGAGACTGAATTGTGGTTTATCTTAAGGTGCTCCAGCACACAGCAAGAGGAAAAGGCTGGATCCTGTGAAGAGACAGCTAGCAGTCCAGTCCACCAAAGTCTAATCTCCCTTCTTTCCATAGTAATAGAAGTGCCAGCCCATGGCTGTCCATATTCGTGATTTTTCCCAGCTTCACTTGCAGTAGGTAGACCCTCCAGTATGAGCAAAAGTGATGGTGTAATTTCCTGGCTATTGCCCTTAAACACTGGGTGTACCTCCTACTTGTTCTATCTGCCCTTCCCACCATCTGCTATCCATATGTATCAGTGAGTCTGTTGTGGCCATGCATGCAATGAGTACTTCAGAGGATGTTAGAAAAACAAGATGGAAGGAGACCCTTCCCCCTGAATGATTGGGTAGTATCTGTTCAGCTATTGAGCTCAAGAATTCCCCCCATCTCACCCCAGCATAACTACATGAGAGCAAGATAAACTCATAACCTGCTTGAATTACTGGGGCCTTTTTGTTATAACAGTTTAGCTGACTCTAATGAATATAACCCTTGTGCATATAATATATCATCCCCACACACCACTTTGGGGCAAACACGCAAATTGTATACTGGATAAAGTCAATTCAGTTTTAATGCTTAAACAACAAATAGCACCGGGAAAATCACTTGTCCCAACAGCACTCAACATAGTCATAGCCTTGAATACGGAGCAATCTTGTACTTACAAAATGACTGTGGCACTAACTCTGCCCAGAATATTTATTAATGATAATTGAAAAGATAACTCTTTAGTTTAGAATACAAATTTTTGTCTTAAAGATGTTTTATATACTAATTTTGACTTAAAGTTCTAATTAACTAGCCTAGAGAGAAGAAATTACTCATCGAGTGGTTTCTAATATTCAATTACACAATTTAAACATACAAATCTTAGAGAATCAATAAGCCTAAACTGTGAAAGTATTCCTAATTTACATATAATCTGACTACCTCTCCTGTGTTTGAATTTCCTCTATATTAATATCACCTCAGATAATAATACTAAGAATGACAAATATAAAAAATAACTATTATTATATACTACTACTTCTACTATTACCATCACCACCATTACTTCTACCATTATATTTAATGAGCAATAACTATGTACTAGGATCCTATATTATCACATTTACTATATTGATAATCATATCTTATGGTTAAAATTTATTAATAGTAGAAAGTTAATAGCTCTGGAGAAAGTCATCTACCTCTGGAGGCAGATGATTCTATCATCATAGAATTTTACTGTTGGAGGCTTTTGATTAAAAATTCAAAATGAAGCTATAAATAAAATGTAAGATCGATTCTTCGAAGAGTATTTTGAAAGATCTGGGAGAAAAAAAAGTTATATTTGGAAATAAAGAAAATTGCATATTTTTTCCTGACCCATAGCTCATTTACTTGGGTTTACTGCCCACAATTTATTTTTGAAACCATTTGAAAACTAACCCCACATAAATGATAGAGCATCTGATGTAAGATAATATCATGGAGGCTTTGTGGACTTATTTTCTAGGGAAATACCATTATTGAAAACACATAAACTTTCACATAGCATAAAATCAATAGTAACACTAAAAACAAGTCACTATTGCTACAAATATCTCAATATTAAAAGTTCTTATTTATTATTACGGTTGTCAAGGAAACCTTCCCTGATTCTCTAATGAAACACCAAAGTATGAAATAAAATCCAACAAAATATGGTTTTAAAAAAGAATTCATGAAAAGTTTAAAGTACTTAATTTTTTAATTTTAAACTCTCATATAGAGCACTGCAAAAAACAGAGTAACAACTACGAAGTTGAAATTATGAATTTTATAACATGCTCCTCTGAGTAAACTTGTAAATCTAATGGGATTTTTAAAACCTAAAAAATTAAATATGTAACTGTAGTTATTTACATTGTCTTAAGCCACTCAGAGAATAGAAATTAAATTGGACACAATTGTACTTTTAACTATTTTAAAGTATAATAGAGTAGATAGAGGTATACAACTGGAAGATCAAAACATTAGAGAAAAGTTGTATCTCATTTTAAAAGACAACTTATGTAGTCACAATATAGAGAAATGGTGGTGAGATTTAAGTGCAGTTTTGCAATTATGCAGATTCAAATTGGTAAAAGAATTGTTCTCAAAGGATGTCAATGGTGGATAAAATACCATAAAGTATAATTCAACAAATGCTGAGAAAAGAAAAAAATAAATGTATACGATTTCCTCAAAGATACCTCAGACTAAAGATAGTCAACCTGGGGGCCGGGCGCGGTGGCTCACGCCTGTAATCCTAGCTCTCTGGGAGGTCGAGGCGGGCGGATCGCTCGAGTTCAGGAGTTCGAAACCAGCCTGAGCAAGAGCAAGACCCCGTCTCTACTATAAATAGAAAGCAATTAATTGGCCAACTAAAAATATATAGAAAAAATGAGCCGGGCATGGTGGCGCATGCCTGTAGTCCCAGCTACTCGGGAGGCTGAGGCAGGAGGATTGCTCGAGCCCAGGAGTTTGAGGTTGCTGTGAGCAAAGCTGACGCCACGGCACTCACTCTAGCCCAGGCAACAGAGTGAGACTCTGTCTCAAAAAAAAAGATAGTCAACCTGGGCTTGAATCTCTGAGATGCTGGACAGGAACCAAATCTCTCTTGTTCCTTTCTTCATATCCAGGTGCCAATCACAGGTTCTAAAAAGTTGTAAGTGCTCAATAACTAACTATTGGTAAATAAGTCCTCCCGAGATCAGCCATTGAAAACCAGTTATTGGCTAATTTACTTTACATTCTGGCTTCCAGTTCCCATTTATAAATTATTGATGTTGGACTAAATGACTTTTTTCCAGGTTTACCAATCTGTCATTTTTATCAATCTATGATTAAATTCACTACAATCCACCCAGCTACTTAAACCAGAAACCTGAGTTGCCTTCTCATTCAGGCCTCACACATCCAGTCTAGGACCCAGATAGGCAGGTCCTACTCCCTCCATATCAGTAGAATCCATCCACATTTCTCCAGTACCACTTTTGTTGCATTAGTCTAAGCTTCCATATTCTCATTTCTGAATAATAAAATGCCCTCCAGCCTCCCTCCTTTATATTCTCTATATTCAGTCAGAGTGATCTGTTAAAATAAAAATTCATTCATGTATCACTCATATTTAAATCCCTTTCTTGACATCTCATTGACCTTAGTTTAAGGATCAGAGATCTAAACATCCCTTAAGAACCCATCATACTCTGGCCCCTTCCCCTGGCTCTTGCTTCTTTTCGTGGAACTCTTCAAATTCTCAATGATCTGGCCACATTAGACTTTCTTCATACGTTGAATGTACTATATTTTCCTCCTCTTTCACTCAAGTTTTTCACAGATACTGCCCTGTCTGAAACCCTCTTGCCTTTCCCAAGGTCTTAGGCTTAAAAACTCTTACTCATCCTCTTACTCATCGTCTTCTGGCCACCCAAACCAAGTTAGGTACTCATGATATTCGTTTCCATATAACATTATGCGTTCTTTTTGGCAGGACTCATCCTATTTCCGCACATTCTAGTCATTTTATACACAAAGTTATAAGATTTAAACCAGGAACCATATGTGTTTTGTTTATTATTATATTATAAGATTCTAGATCAGGGCATTTCATTTAGTCATTGCTCAATTATTTATTGATTAGTTGGATTCCAAGTCTTTTAAATCATTTCTGTTTACAGTCACTGAAAAGGTCAAAAATAGGCTATCAATAAGTTCAGAAAGGGAAGAACAATTTAGCATGCCCCACTGGATTCCTATCCAATTCCATTCCTTTTCTTCCTTACTAACCAAACCCAGAATTGGTAGAGTAAAACAATGTGAACCTAGCTGATAGTCTATCGTCTTATAGCCTTGATTCTAGCTACAGGTGGCCATTGAATTCTACTGTTTTTTAATTTTCATTTTTTATATATTTTTAATAAGTCCTACAGAATTATCAAATATAATTACATTTCCAAAAAAGTATATGAAATGTTAAAATTCTACCAAAGGAAGTAAGAGAAGATAAACAGAAAAACATACTTTATTTCTTGATAGAAATGTTTAATATTGTTTAATAAAAATTTAACATTTCCCTACAAAAGTTTTACATTCAATGAATATCCTAACAAAAATTTAACAAAAATTTGTGCGAAGTTCTGCAGTTAAGATGTAGGAAGAGACTCCTTAAGAGGATTCCTCTTCCCAAGTTAACTTTCTTGAGGAGAAGCCTTTTTTACTTTGCCCACTATACTTCGTATTCTTCTGGTCTGGATAAAAATGTAATGTCTAGAGGTAAAGCTGCCATCTTAACTGGGTGAAAACTACATAGTAATAATGACAGAACAGGAAGATTGTATGAATCTAATTTATTGCCAAATACCCTTGAACTACCAGAACCATCTGTGGGCCACTGGCTTCTATAATAGAATTCCTCTTATTAGAGAATAGGCTCCTTACTTGTTTAAATACCATAAAAGTTTATGCTACTTTCACCTGAACTCATTCCTATCTCATCCGAACAATCACTTATAAGAGATTATTGAGTTTGTAAAAGGCAACAAACATTTTACAACTTTCAGTATTTGAACTCAGTTCTACATCTTTCCAGTTGTGTGATCTCTTTAATATCAGTGCACTCATCTGAATGAGAATAATGATATCACCCTTCAGGGTACTTCTGAGTATTGAAATACAATAACTATAAAATTATGAGCTTATTATCTGATATAGTATGTACTCAAGAAAATAATAAATTCCACTATATTTACAAAAAAAAGAGGTGCAGTCTTTGTTGCCAAATACAGCTACCATTTATGTACTCAATAAGTACCTTAGGTTTTTGGAGGCTCCATTTCCTAACTGTAAAATGAGAAAAATAATATATACCATGTAGAGATCTGTGAGGGATAGAGATAAAATGTTTAAAGCACGTGAGACTGCTAGTAGTTGCAGTTTATAAAGAATCTGGTGTTACTTAATGATTACAGCACAAGATGGGGTTGAAGAAAGATGTTATTTCAGATTCTCCAAGTCACTGGATTTCATTATGACCATGACCAAGTTATATAATTTTTGCTTATTTCCTCCTATATTAGTCATCTAAGACTGCCATAATTAATTACAACAAACTAGGTGGCTTAAACAACAGAAATTTGTTTTCTCAGCTCTGGAGGCTAAAAGTCAGATTAAGATGTTTGCAGGCCGGGTTTCTTCTGACGCCTCTCTCCTTAACCTGTAGGTGGCCGACTTCTCCTTGTGTCTTCACATTGTCTTTTCTCTGTACCCCCCTGTGTCCAAGTTTCCTCTCCTCACAAAGACACAAGTCATATTGAATTAGGGCTCACTGTAAATACCTCATTTTAATTTAATTACCTCTTTAAAGACCCTGTGTCCAAATACAGCTCTATTCTGAAGTACTAGCGGGTAGGATTTCAACATATGAATTTGGAGAGGATACAATTCAGCTCTTAACACCTTCCAAAAAAGGGGGAAAATATTTTGATTTTCTTCATCTGAACTAGTACCTGACATACAATAAATGTATGACAAGTGTGATATATGCTAAGCATTTCTTAAATTTAAAAAATCGGTCATACTATGTCAACTCGCTATAGTAGTAAAGTCCTAGGAAGGAGGCAGGACTCTAGTGAGTTCTCTGGTTCAATTCAGCAGGCCTGTCCTCCTTCCTAGATGGTGTCATATCTCACCCTTGCACAGCTATAAAAGTCTCTCTGG
This sequence comes from Cheirogaleus medius, assembly GCA_008086735.1. Classification (NCBI taxonomy): domain Eukaryota; kingdom Metazoa; phylum Chordata; class Mammalia; order Primates; family Cheirogaleidae; genus Cheirogaleus; species Cheirogaleus medius. The sequence continues at coordinate 50,563,395 of VBSM01001124.1, forward strand.
GCTGTTTTTCCATCTTATATCTTTGCATTATAGATGATATCAAAGATGGCTTATACTGTCACCAGAACTAAGAAAAATAAATCTCTATTACTCAGCCTTTACTAAGTAAGATAATGATGGATAACCAGGGATTTTAGAGTTGATTTTCAGTCTTTTTTTTTTTTAACATAACACAAGAATCTCTTTAAAAACTTATTCACAAATCTTTTAGGGATCATTTCAACAAATCCCCTATAGGACAATATATTATTGCAATAATTATTTCTACAGAGAAATAATTGAGTAAAACTTCACCTTTTATCATTATTCTCCTAAATGCTAAGCTTTACGAAGAGAGCCCAAAATGCTGTCTTTCTCCTACAGATTTTTAAATTTATTTTGGATCAATAAAAAAGAATTTTGGATCATCTAATATATTCCCAGTGCTGTACCAGGCCCTGGCAGAGCTTACATTCATGCTGGAGAAAATAAGGCATATACATATGAAATTGTTATATCATGATACAAGGCAGCCCAAGACAGAATTGTGTTGAGGTAAGAGTTTATTTCTGATGGCCCATGAGTTCTTTCTTTTTCCAACCCTCATCTCCCAACAGTAACAACAAAATCTGGTGCCTACAACTCTCTGTTTAGTTCGTTCTCTTTCTTAGTTAAATCTTTTCTGAAGAAATATGTTAGCAAATTCAATTTTTATTAGGTTTTAATGAGTGTGAGTATTTTGATGTTAAGTACATTTTCTGTATACTTTAAGTTTTTGTTTTTGTTTTTTTATTTGTTTCTTTATTTGGCTGGTCGGTGTTTGTCCAACTAAGGAAATTATAGGCATTTGAGAACTGGAGGAAGAAGGGATCCCATAAAAGGCAATATATAAGTGTGTGCCAAAACGAGTGAATAATGAAAGAGAAGGGTGAATTTTAGCACATAAGGGACCTAAAGTCAGTGATGAGCTCTGACCCAAGATTTGACAGTCAAGGAGCACAGGATCATTGCTGTGTGGGGAAAGCAGTATTTCATATTGGAAAAAGCTAAGAAATATTAGTGAGCACATAGCGAGCTGTGTATGGTAAGGAAAGCTTCCTAAAGGAGAAGATGACTATTCAATAACAAAGGAATATTAGAAATAAGCTTTAAAAATTAATGAAAGACATATGGAAGATATAATACAGTATATATTTGGTAGCTAAATGGCTGATGCAACTTTAAGAGCTACAGTGATTTAGATGAGAAAAACATAGATGAAGATAGTATCTATGTAATCAATTATTTTAACTGCTTGAACAGGGCAAATAAATGAAAGAATTCTTAAGGAAGTAATTATATAGGTTCCTAAGTAGCTGAAAGAAGGCTTAAGTACAGCTGGTTATTGGAATGCTGATATGTTATATTTTTATATCTGACCACTGGTAATGGTTGCATGACATGGTTTAGTGTTTTAAAGTGTATCATTCCCTCTAACAATTATCATGTAGTTTTCTTTATGTATATTATATTATATGGAATATATTTATATATTATTTTTCAAAAAAAATTTTAAATGATTTGATGAAAACATTAGATGTAAGGACACAAAAGCATCCTTTTATTAATGATATTAATATCTACTTAGAAAATCCAAAAGAAGGAACTATAATAACAAGATAATTTCATATGGTAACTTAATTGTCTTATTTAAAAATAAATACATTTCTTTAATTTTGAATAGATTAAGAATATATTAGTACATAATAGTAAAAAAAATTAAACAACATAAAAGATACATACTAAAAAAAGTAAATCTCCTTTCTACTCTGTCCCACAATTTGCTGTCCTCTACCACAGTTATTAAATTCTTATTGGTTTTCAGATATATTCTTGTCATTTATAGGCATAAGAGAGAGAGAGATCTTCCATATTTAGTAGCATATTATGCACTTACTTCTGTATCTTGCTTTTCTTACTTAATCAATCTTGGAAATCAGTAGAAATCAAGTTCTTTCATATTTAAACATGTGCATAATATTCCATTTAATCAATCCTCACTGATAGACATTTATGAAGTTTTCAAATTTTAGTTCAATTGAAGTACTTTAGCAATAAAATTTCTATTCAATAATGTTAAATTGCCTTTAAATGAACTCTACCAATTTATACTCCTAATAATAATCCATAGAAGTGTCTGTTTAACTATATTATCATGAATAGAGTGTACTATCAACTATTTTATCTTTTCCTACTTGATTAAAAAAAATAGTATCCCATTGAAGAAACAATGTGCATTACTTTTATGATTAAAGAAATTGGTTGCCTTTTCATATTTTTATAGCCATTTCTATTTCCTTTTTGGGATTGGTTTATTCATTTCCTTTGGTTATTTGTTGATTCAGGTATTGCTTTTCTTTTTGAATTTTAGTTGACTTTTATATGTTACATACGTTGGTTTCTTTTGTGTTACAAACATTTATCTTAGTTTGTGATTTGTCTTTGAAATTTCTATTATTCAATAGATAGCAATAGATATAGACATAGAGTCAAAATAATCATTGTTTTCTTTTACAGCTTTGATGTACCTCTCTGCTCCTTTTCAGAGCAAAATTTCTTCAAAAATAATTGATTACACTTACTCTCTCTACTTCTTCAGCCCTAGTTTCCTCTGCTGGCCTCCATAAAAATCACAATGATATTTACTGAAATTTTATTTATAATACCTGAATTTTTTAAAGGAAATGACTATGATAACAAATGATAAGAAACTGAATACTTAAAGTGTGACAGAAAATACACACTCATGAAAAATAAGCTGGAGATAATATTTAACAGTATGGAAACCTGTTCTCACTCTGTAGGTTATAAATCTACATATGCCCCCTTTTCTGAATTTTTTTAAAAATAAAAAACAAACCAAAATAAAAAACATTGACACATATGGATAGGATAAAAATGTTGAAAGGATATATATTAAGGATGTATACTAAAATGTGAAGTTTCATTGTTGGGATTATGTGTGATTTTGACCTTTACTTGTTTTTATTTTTATAAGATATTTATCTTTTAACTTTGGATATAGAAAAGGTTTTAAATTTCTATAAAAATAAGTAAAAATATTGACAATTTTGAAAATTAAGAAATAGAATAAAAATGAAAGCAATATGGAAATCCTACAGATAAAATATGAATAAATGAATATAAAAGCAGATGAATAATAAAATTACTGAATAAGTTCAGGAACTATTATACTTCCTAGAAACACTGAACAAGATATGTGAGTATAATCAAGTATAATTCTGAAGGAAACCCACTGAGAAGAGAAAAGGCCTAGACATGGATAATTTTAAGTTACAACAGTACCTGGAACATAGGGCAATCAATACATATTTCATCAGTGTGTTGGATGAGAACTGGATACAATATATGATGTACATTTGAATATCTTTATTATGTACATTTTTGAAAGATTGTAAATTGCTGAATTTGACTCACAATATAATTGAAAAATAGAAGAAAACAGCAACATGAATTTTCAAAACATTTTCCAAATTACTTCCAAAATATTCTTAGTCCAGATGTTTGAATAAATTACTTCTTTCAATGTTTCAGAGAGTAAATAATATTCATGACAAATGTCATATGATATTTGGTCCCTAGAAAACCATAGAAATCGTTCTAATACATTTTTATTAAATGTAATGTTGACACTAAATAATCTTGACACTAAAACCTGGCAAATAAAGCAGCATGTCACAACTGTATGAGGGAATAATGTCTTTTCTATTTGGGGTAAGAATGCCTTCTGTCTACCCACCTCTTGACATTAACTCCCCACCCAGGACTGTTACATCGGTTGGGGTCCCAGCAGGAAACAGATGGAACACTCAGCTGGGAACTTTGCAGAGACTTTCTAAAGAAGGGGCTGTTTATTGAAGTGTGGCACGGTTAAGGGAACCAACTTGTGATTTTGAGGCACACAGGAAGTAGCAGCATTTGGAAACTTATGGCTTACAGACCTGGTGGGACAAATGAGGAAATGGTATTAGAGCTCTTTTCAGGCCTGGCTTCTGGAAGAGGGGCCTCCTGACAGAAATTATAATTGTAGAGAAACTTAGCCACTCTCAGAACCATGGCAAAGCCAGGAGGAAATGAGGGAGGAAAACCAATACACTAAATTCTTTCCCCTCTCCTGGTTTCCAAGGTCAACTCCAATAAGAAGGTTGAGCCCAGGTGCTAGAGTTGGTAGAGGTCAGTCTCTCAAGGCACAGAGCAGAGCAGAGGAGCACCAAGAATCAATAGGGAGAGGGTTATTCTCAGAACTCATGTCCAAAATCTTTTTTAGGAAAGTCTTATCTACATCTATCACAGGCAACAACTAAGTTTAACAAAAAGTTTGTTTTTTCTTGATTGATATTCCTATACTGATTTTCTGGTGATTGATCCCATTTTGAGAGTGTCAATTTTGTGCAATTTTAACAGAGCTCTGTCATATATATGTCCAATTCTGACATGCATACTGTTGTCTTTTGATCACAAGGAATTAAAGAGTTGTGCATAAAGTGTGATCATAACTCATTGATTTCAAATACTCTGCATCATCAATATCTCAGTTTACTGAAAGACAATTACATTTAAAAACGTGGAACTAAGATTGACATATTAAAGTAAAGCAATAACTCTGTTGAGAAAAGGTTGTGTTTAAATGACACATCTTTGTCAGACATTTCAAAAACAGGAAAAATAATATTGGAAGTGCAAGAATGCACCCTGGGTTATCAGAAAAGTGATGCATAAGATAAGAAGACATGTTAAAAGTTCTTGAGTAGGAAAGTAACAAGGTCTGGACTACTCCAGGACAGAAATGGCATTTTTACTTTGGAAAAGAAATTTTGGGTAGGTGTGTGCTTCAAATAGATTTTTAAGAACAACCAGGAAAACCTTTTTATCCAGTCCTAACATAGCAAACTCTCCACCTGACCACTAGTGGAGGAAAGGAAACATGATCTGGTTGTCAATCTGTATTCTTCCTTTGCAGAATTTTCTGGTCTAAGTTACCCAAAAGTCATGGCTATTCTTTTGATACACTAAAAACCATTGCCAAAAGTCCTAATGATATTTAATTTATTTTTCCTAATTTATAGACTTGTTTATGGGAACTATAAGTGTTAAGGAAAATTTATAGAAGTATTCTAACTCAATGAAATGAGAATGAAAAGGATAAGGAAGAGCTATTAGGCAATGGTCATATTACTCAAAGCTACTTCGCTTTATCAAACATCAAATTAAAAGCCATTTCTTGCCTTTTAAAGAGAACTCTCATTCTGTCAGGGAACCAGAAAAGATTCCATCGTTTTAGACAGGATAGATCCTTTACCCAGAACTGGAGTTAAATCCCTATAGGTCTAACGAATTGTAATCAAATTCTCATTTTCCTTGATTGGTCTAAGTGTTGGCATGCCACCCAACCAATTTTAGGCAATGTGACACAATGGAGAGAGCATCTTTTAAAAAGAAAAGACTCATAAGAAGGAAACGTCTTGCTATAAACATTCAGCACAATTCAAATTGCAAAGATGTAGAAACAACCCAAGTGCCCATCAATACATGAGTGGATTAATAAAATGTAGTATATGTATACCATGGAGTTCTACTCAGCCATTAAAAAATGGTGAACTAATACCTCTTGTATTAACCTGGATAGAACTGGAGACCATTCTTCTAAGTAAAGTATCACAAGAATGAAAAAACAAACACCACATATACTCACCATTCAATTGGAACTAATCAAACAACATTTATGTGCACATATGGAAATAAAACTCGTTATAAATCAAGCAGGTGAAGGGGGAGAAGGGGATAAGTAAATTGACACCTAATGGGTACAATGCACATTATCTGAGTAATGGGCACACTTATAATTTTGACTCACACGGTACAAAAGCAATTTTTGTAACCAAAATATCTGTACCCCCTTAATACTCTGAAATAAAAAAAAGAAGGAAACATCTTGCTCCTTACCCCTCTTTTCTGCCTGACATTCTGAAGAGATGTCTGGAAGTACAGTAGCAACCATGTGATCATGAGATAATAAGCAGCAGAATGAAAACACAAAAAAAGAGGATCAGAGCAGAAACTTTGGATTCCCTGGATCCCCAAGAGCATCATTTCAAAGAGGTACCTATGTAACAACCACCTCTCTCTGGATATTTTCTGTAATGTGACAAAAATTTGCTCCTAGTTATTCAAACTGCTATAAATCAGATTTTATATTATTTACAGTTGCAGGCAGTTGGACTGATATAGGAACCTTCAGGTAAATGGATAATTATATTTTAATACCAGCATCAATCTTGGGGAATTTCAGTAAGAGGGTATTGGCAAAGACCTACATGAGCTAGGCTTTCACTGGGCGATTTTGACAAGAGTTTAAGAAAGTGAAGATTTTCTCTGGACTGTCTGCTTTCAGGAGATAGAGGTAATTCTGTGATTGGATATTTTAATGAAGCTCATCCAGGACACAGTGGGAACAAAGTAGGGTTAACCTATAGTTAGTAATCAAGTAGTCTCTCATATTAGCCAGGAAAGGAAGTTCTTTATCTTTTCTGTGGTTTGTTCAGTGTTCTCTGTTTGTCTCTACTCAAACATGGTTATGCAATGGTCTCATTTTTGTCTTATTCCGTCATTGCATTCTGCGAAAATGTTTTATGCTTAAAGGAGAGCATCACCTCACCATAAATGCCAGTCCAACTGCTAGCAAAACCGAGACCTAGCCAGGAATGCTAGGCCAGCTCCTGGGCACTCAGAGAAGGCCTTGCTCCTTAATACCTGATTTTATCTTTTTGTAATATATATAGTATGACTCATCAACTATTGGCATAGATGTTAAAAATCCAGTTGTATATATCTACTTAGGAATTTTAAGAAAACCAAAAAATCCAGATGTGAAGTAATGGGAATCTGAAGTAAGGAATTGACAAAGAAGATAAGTAACATATTCAGGATTCAAAACACATTTCTGATGAATAATATTGATTCATATCTATTAATATGAATCAATAATGATTATTGATTCAACAATTATTAATGAATCAATAATATTGATTCATTTCTGATGAATAATTTCTGAATGAATTTTATTATAACAATAAAATAAATGTTTATGACTAGTTAGATGCATGTGAAAAAGGGAAAATTGGAACTGAGTTTAAAGTTTATAGCCTGGGAGACTAGCTGGTTAGAAATGACATTAACCAGAATAGGAAATGTGAGAGATTGAGGAAATGTAAGAAGATTTGGGGCCAATATGTTAAGTTCAGTTTTAGAATGTAAAATGTAGATGTCTTCAAGACACCCAGGTGGAAATTCCCAAAAGGTATTGTGAAATTGAACCCTGACACACAAGCAAGAGGCTAGTACTGGGGAAAATTTGAGAGGAGAACATGGGATTCTCAAGAAAGGACTTGTATACTTCTATACGCATTGATATGAATGTGCAACATAAGTCACAAGCATCTGGATTTTTCTTTATAGAAACAAAATAGTATCCAAAAAGTTGAATTATTTGTAATCTTATTAACTTGACAAGGAAAACTGTGCTCATACTCTCCCATTCCTGCCATTTGTAGAAAACTTTACTAAACTAAAAAATGGTACCTCTGGTCATAACGCCTATTAAATATATTTACCCTTTGAATTGAATTGATGTTTACATATATGTTTGTTTTTACTAGGTGAATGCCATTATCGTCTAAGCCAAAATCTAACCTACAGAAAATTAAACTCTGCTTATTTTTTCCTCTAAGGAAACAATTCCATAGGATGTTTCATCCACCTAGATGCTTGGCATGCTTTTTCACAGAAGCCAGCACAGCCCACAAACATGTGGGTTCTTAGTAGTGGCTGATGGCTTTCCTTTGTTATTATTCAGGCCGGAAAAGGCCTTATCATCTGTGAGTTTTTTTGTATCACTGCCAAGAGGTCACAATGTTGTAGCTGAGAGCAAGTGTCTTACTGTGTTTCTGATGAGTTTTACCAAAAAGAATATGATTCTTTCTCCTGCTAGCCTCAATTAGAGACAAACCTTGTTTCTTTCTTCTCTTTTCTCTAATTTGAAGTGGAACTTGGAAAGAGACGACTCACATATTTCTTGTCTTCAACAAACCAAACCTGCTATATATCAGTGTTGGTGAGAACAATTTTAAAAAAAACAAGAAGCTCTAGAATGTTGGAGAATGTTACAATTTGCAAACTCTCTTTTTTGTGTAAATGAAGTCTGTAACTGACCATTTTAACAGAGAACCATAAACTTGGAATCACTAGGTCACATTCAACCTGCAGCCACCTCTTATTTGGGAAGCACCAGTTTAATTCTAATTTGAATTTGACTGTCTTCGGGTTGGATTTGAGCTCCCTAGTATATCACAGTCCCCATCACACCCTATTGTTCTATACCTGGCTGTACCACATATTTAATATCTTCCTTGAATCCTCTTTTCCTTTATTAGTAATGGGAGAATGTGGCTGGAAGTGCAACCATAAGTGATTTTGGAGCTGCTTATCTTAACAGATACCACTTGAACACTTGTGATAGAATAAATCCTGTATGTCAGATACCTTTACCCAAGCAAAAATCACATGCACAAGACTTAGCATAGTATCACAGAGCAGGAATTCAATGAATATTATATTTTTGAATGAATTTATTTAACTACTGAATAGCCTTTGGGCCTAGATGAACTTCTTATGGTGCAGCCAAATTTGCATAGAAGATATCACAGCCTGAGTCTGCTGATGGCTGAGATACTTCTTATAATGACTGATTCAACTTCAAGATCCCTATCTTTGAAACTTTCATTGTATCTTTACATTGAAGAGACTCCCTGTGAAATGATGAACATAACATGAAATTGATCCAAATGTTTACTCTTTGTCTATAAAGTTGTGTTATATATTATTTCATTGAATTCTAACAAAAACCCTGTTTCATATGTATGAAAGTACTCATTTTATAGTGGTTGAAATTGAAGTTCAGAAATTAAGGGATTTTCTCAGTTCACACAATCACCAAGTAGCAAAATCAGACTTCAAACCCAAACAAGTCTTTTGTTTTTCCTCCAGGGGCAGTCAAGCTCCTTTTGTTTCTAGGATTAATTAGGACAATTATGTCCAGGTTCTTTGTTAAGAGGACACATCCTATGTGTAAGCTTGCCTGTTGGGATAGATGTGAGTGTGTGGGGAAGGATAGATCTTATCTATCCATCCACTCACCTTCCAATGCACCCTTCCGTGTGTCCTCACATAACAAGGTAGGTGAGGCTCTCTCTCCTGACTTCCACGTCTCAGGCTTCATGGTATTTTTTTTTACTTATTCTTTATTTTCAGATTCTAAAGACATTTTCAAATACTTTCCCCTGTACTAGACATGTTTACATACAAAATATATGAGGAGGGTTGCAAGAGAAAGCTCAGAGCTGATTTATTCCAGGTTCTGTTCCTTCAAGAATTATCTCTAGATGCCTCATAAAATAGAGTTAATGTTAAAAGAAAACATTGAAAAAATACAAAGGTACTTTAACTATCTGGTTTTAAATAACTCACAAGGATTAGTATTCAATAATATTATAGGATAAACTAATGTTGCAATATTTACTTGGAAGCCTAAATCACATACAAATGTGAATGTGAATTCAGTCCCACACTGGCCCCTACCTTTAGGGTTTTCTATTAGAACACCGGTGTTGCCTGTTAAGAAAATCCTTTTCATCAAGAAGAAGGTGGATTTGAAATATATCTATTCAAAAAGTATTCTACACAATTTTACTATGTCAATGCTTTCTTCTTGATTACAATAATATACCTTAAACTGAACTCAGTAGTCATTGTTTCCACACTTAAGGAATTGACTTGAATTTATCAACCCTGTTATAACCTTTTAACTGTATAATGTCTCCTAAACTGGGTCATGAGTGAGTGCCTAAATACTCCTTCAGGTCTACATGAATGTTCTTTTAGACCATTCTTAAATGCAGCTGATTTCTATATACTTATACTACTACCTCAAAAACCAGAGAGTAAAAATATTGAATGTCAAGAACAAGATTCTTAAAAAAGAATTTGAAAGCTCATGCTGAAGTAGTTTAGATATACCTGCTGGTAGCAGATCGGAAGTTACAGAGCAGGTCAATTGGGTCTGTGGTTTTCCTGAAATGAAGCTTATTAAACCACATTCATGACTATTATAGGTAAGATGACAGAGTTTATAGAGGGGGAGCCTCTTTAGAAATGGATGTGAAACTTAGCAGAGTATTTAGGAAAATCTCATGGGAGATTCTGAAAGATGAGAGAGATTGAATTTGAAGAGTGAGTTCATAGTTGGTAGAACAACCATGCTTAAAATGTGACCCCTGAGGCTTTCCCCGCTAGTCTTTCCACTCAGGTGCATTTTGCCATAGGCCTTATGTCTCCCAGATAATTTCCTCCTGCATCCCAGAGAGGCAGCCTTGCAGCACTTAGAGATTATTGCTTCATAATACAAAGAGAGACAAGACTTGATCATTAAATATACTCTTAAAGCAAGGTGATCTGTCAAAATAGCTCTGGCTTATTTTGCTTTTCCACCAAAAGATACCATCTGAGCCATACATATATCAACATGACTTCTCTTCTATTCTACTACAGTAGGGCAACCTTGAGACCAAACCTCCAGTGCCCAGAATGAACCCTGCTTACCTTCTCCCCAGAGTCTCCCAAAAAGATCCTTCCTCCAAACAGGCTGATCCACTCCACAAAGTCAATTTTTCAAACCACCTTTTACTAAGCACTTTCTACAGACATGGCACTATGGTCAGTACTTTACATACAGTGTCTTGTTCATTCTTCACAGAAATCCAATGAGTTAGGTATAATGACCATTTAATAATTGTTGAAAGCATGTCACAGAAAGATTTAAATAGTTTGTGCTGGATAATTCACAAAATAAAGGACAGAGCTTATTAGCTGAACATAATGAGAGGTAAACCATGTACTTTTAACCATGATGCTGTTGTAACTTCTTAGAAGAAGAAATTTAGACTGTGCCTAAGAAGCTGTCAAGCACCTTGACAGCTTGAAGCTTGACAGCACCTTGAAGATCCCCACAGGGAAATGCAGAACAGCAGCTAAAACTGGAACTCCACAGAGTTCTTTAGAGAGGCATCTTGCTGGGTAACCAGATGTTAGATGTGACTTTTCCTGTGATCTTGGAATATTAGCCATGTTCCCAAGGCCAAAAACAGTAAGTAATAAGCACCAGATCATCTAGACATGAGCTGCCAAGAGACTCTGACCTCAATTTAGTGATGTTTAGCCCATTGTTCATCTCCAGGCCAAAAGAGATAGATGTGAGGAAATTGATTTAAAAATCTATAGAGATGATTTCTTTAGAGGAGAGTTGTGAGATTGCTGTCAGATTTCATAGCCACTGACTTTCTCAAGCTGTATGAGGGTGATTTCAAAGGAGCCACTCCACAACTCTGCCACAGATCTTTGGAAAAATCAAAGTTTAAAAGTCAGAGGCTGGCCAGCTGCAGCAAAATGCGTTTCCCTGGAAGCCCTCTGCCCTTCCCCAAAATGAGATTGGTGTGGGTTCTGTGAAGGGAGCTGGACTTGAATACCCTGGGAACTCCCTGGAGGATGCAATGATCCCAGCTCAGGTGCAGGGCAGCCAGCCTGTGGAGGAATCACTTTCATCCAGGGAACTGCCAGGGGTACCCCCAGAGGAGGAGGGCACCTGCAAAAATCAACAGAAGTACCAATCAGATGAAGGATGATTGGGTATCTGACATCCTAGAAGGCATAAATTATGGATGAAAACTGCACTCATCCAATCCTTCCTTCCTCCTTTTCTCTTCCACTCAGCTTTCCTTCCTCTTCCCCTCCAGACTTTGATGCAGAGTTACAAATGAGCAAGGAAAAACAGCCAAGCAGTTTGGAGAAAAGGTGGAGAAGCAGCTAGCCATGCCTTCTCCTCCACTGCAGGTTCCTAATCTGAGTCAGGCCCAACAGGTGAGTTGTAGAGAGGTGGGGGAGGAGTGCAAACATTTTAGACTGAAAGAGGGATTGGAGTTCTAACATTAGGCTAGACTGGATCATCTGTTATCTTAAAAATTGGAATTGTTCATGTGAATACTTTAAAATGATTGGAGAAGCTATGGAATCTTCCTAAGCTTTCATGTAGAAACAGGGAAAATAAGTCAATAGAGTGGGTTTTCAGAGGTCGTGGTGAGCAAAAAGGAGGCTATGATAAAATTTCACTCTTATAAATTCTAACTTATTCTAGAACTTGACTAGAGCTGGAGCAAATCTTTAGTCAATCCTTCCTATACCAAGACCCCAGTTCTGCTCTTGGTTACTTAGTGCCACACCCACTAGGCTTGGCTCCCTTATCTTTTATATTTCTTTGTGTTGTCTTGATTCCCAGATTTGCTTTTCTGGCTCCTTCTCTGTCCTTGCACAGATCTCCTGCTGCTTCTACTACCTGATTCCACTCATTTCAGAATTTAAGGGGAAATCCAAAATCAAATTCCTTATTCCCATTATTGGTCCATACCTGGGGTGAGTCTAGTTCCTGGTCTCAGTTCTTTCAATTTTGCTCTGTCCCAATAAATTCATTCATTAAACTATTCCAAGACATAAGCAGAGAAATGGCATTTGAGTGATAAGTATGAGCTGGCAAATTAGCATAATAATCTCCTCAATCCCATCAATGGGAGATGTGAACAATTCCTAAAGAATGATTTTCTAATACATTTTCTCACTTGGTTTTCTTATTTGTATATTATTGCATTTGCACTATGAAAAGGCTTCCCTATAAACAAATGTCAACTATTTAGCCCCAGCAATGGGTTTGATACTATGCTAATAACATATAGATCCAGATTTTTCTGATCCAGAAAACACTAGAATTTGGCAAAATCTTGATTACAGAAGTAATGTGTAACAGATGTTGGGAGGAACATAGTTGTTATAAGTCAAATTCCAAAATGCATATTTAGGGATCCATGAAGAAGAGTACTTCAAAATGTTAACTGAGAAATGAGATGAATAAAGACAGAGAGAGAGAGAGCTTGGCTTTGGCTAAAATCCCAGCAGTAGAAACTGCCAGACATTATAAATTAAAGCCGATATTTGGACTTGTCCCTGGCTGTAGGCAAATATCTATTGTGGATCACAGCCAGAGCGATGGACTCCACTTGACATAATGCCTCTGTTGCTCTAACTGGCACCAGGTAGAACTTCAAGATTCATTCTCTAACTGGGGATGGCAGGGTACAGAGTCAACAGCTCTTGTTCCAAACCCAAACTGAGTGCTCGTAACACTGATAGATGAAGGGAGCTTTGAAGGCTGGAAAGAAGCAGGATTTTGCTTTTCTTCTCGCAGACGGCTTGCTCATCCAGCCATGTGATTTGCACTCTACTTCTGAACCTGGCTGGGGAAGACGCCCCTAGTCATTTCACATCAACAGAGAAGTCTACAGAATACACGAGCCTTCTTGATGTTGTACATGATGTTTCTCTGTGGTGCCTACAGTGGGAGTCCACTGAAGAGTAACATTTTCTGCTCCAGCTGTGATTATTCTAAGAGATGGGACAGCGTGGTGTGGATAAGAAAAAACATTTGAGGGTCCAATGATAAATTTGCAAGTTGTTTCTATGACTACCAAACATTTGTGATCTTTTTTAACTTCTGCAACAACTACTCAGTTGACACATGATCTTTATAATCAATGACACTTGTAGTCCAACATTGTATTTCAGGTGTTAATTTAAAAGTATTTATTGGACACATAACATGAGCCAAGCACTAGGTTCTAAGAGTACAAAGGGTGGCAAGATAGACACAAATCCTGAACCTCACAATCACCTTTTTGAATACCAAATGGAATTTAGCAGAACACTCATTCACTATGGATTCTGCTGGGTAATTATATTAAAAGTAACAATTAATACATTTGAGCAACAAAATAAAGTAGTATTGGATCATAATGCAAAGGATAATATAAAATAAATGTCCTTCATCTATACTGATATAAATGATTTAATAAATAAATGAGGGAAAAACAGACAAATTCCTGTGAAAAATTCCAAATAAATTATGCAAATAATTCACCCTCAAGGAGATGGAACATTACTTCCCACTAAAGTGTTAGCTACACATTGTGATTTCCTTCTAAAGAATATAGAAACAGGAAAGGGGATAAAAAGAGCAAGTTTACAGTGGCAAAACCTGACAAACACTACATCAACCAGGTCATCAAGGTTCACCCCATGGGGATAAGTCATGTTGATAATATGTACTTTTCACATGATGTAATGGAGATAGTACTTTACCTCTATGGGCTTTCTGCCCAAAACACATAATTCCAATTAAACATTGACCAATCCCAAAGGAAGGACATTCTACAAAATATTCAACCAGTATGTCTCAAAACTGTCAAGGTCATCAAAAACAAGGAAAGACTAATAAACTGTCATAGTCAAGAAGAGGCCAAAGAGACATGACAACTAAATGTAATGTGGTATTCTGGATGAGACGCTAGAACAAGCAACAAGCAAAAGAACATTAGATAAAAACTAAAACAATATGAATAAGTATGGACTTTAGTTAATAATAATGTGTTTATATTGGCTCATTAATTTGTAGTAAATGTGCCATACTAATGTAAGATGTTAATACTAGGGGAAGCTGGGTGGAAATTATATAGGAACTCTCTATACTATCATTATAAGTATTTTGTTTTTGTAAATCTAAAACTCTTATAAAATAAAAAGCTTGTTTTAAATAATTACCTTCAATTACCTTTAGAATTTCAAAGAAACATTCATATTCATTAATACACTTTAATTTCATCAATTCAGTGAAGAATGAATCCCTCCATTGTGCCAAGTCCTTTTCTAGGTAAACAGGAATACAGTGCCTATCCCCCAAATGTTTATAATCTAGCACTGAACATGGATAAGAGAGTTGGTTTGGCAAGTATTACTATCATAATGCTCATTTTATAGGTGACTGAATGGTAGCTTAGAGAGATTGAGATTTGCCAAAGCTACATAGCTTTCAAGAGGCGCAGCAAGAATTCGATAGTAGGTTTTATGACTGTAAATTTCTTTTTCTATCAACATAAATTCATAACTGGCAGTGATGCTATTTTGCCTGACATCCTTAATTATAAAATGGATTTCCAAGACAATACTAGCATGTGTGCTGGTTTGTAAAGATAAGAAAATGTTCTTTATTGTGGGCCATGGCCACACAGGGAATTAATTGAGCATGCTTTGTCAGGTTCAGACTTCCTGCATTTCTTATTCCTGAGACTCCTTAATTGATGTGAAACAAAAAAGACTTGAATTTGGTACAGTAAAGAACTCCTAAGGACTGTGTATTCCACTCTTTTAATCAAATGGCATGTCTTAAGTTGAATTCAGTTAGCATCTGCTGGACTCTGAAGTTCATTTGCTTCAAAACGTTCGTGTTCTTAAAGTCCAAGTGCTTACTTATAATGGTAGCATGGCAACATGACATGATGGAAATACCACTGGTTTGGTGTCAGAAGACATAGATTCAAATTCCAGCTCTGACATTGGCTAGTTTCATTATATTAAGTTCCATATCCTTTCTGAGTAACAATTTCTTCATCTGTAAAATAGAAATACTACTACTTGCTTACAGGTGTTTAAAGAATTAAATAAATGTATGTATGTCGATCACCAGGCACAAAGGCTGACACAAAGTAAGGGTTTAATAAACATTAGTGTCAGAAACTTTCTAGGGCATGAGATAAATGATCCTGGCTGAGGGACAGCAGGAAAGGAGGAGGAATAGGGTAAAGATGAAAAAGTCTCTATTGTAAAATTATCCAGAAAAATAAATGCAAGCAAAATTTTCCTTCCCTCTGCTCCCAACCTGAGATCTCTACTATATCACAGCAAAGGGGCTGACAGGATGATTTGAATCTGCATGGGTTTCTTGATCAGTGTTGAGGTTCTCTGAATACTTGAGGCCCAGAAGATAATCCAAAGTGTTTTAGTATATTTGTGTCATGACAAGATGATATCATTTCTTATTCATGTCTGACATCATGGTAAATTGCATAATTCAATGTGCTAACCTAAAAGATGAGCCTCTTGTTCTCACACCAGTTCAATACTCTCACTACTACATCCATAAGTAGCACCAGATGGTTGTACAGCCAATTTTATTAGGTTAAATTAATTAAATCCCAGACATTTTGCATTACAAATGGTATCTCTTGATGTTCCTTAAAACAGAAATGTACAAAGAAAATAAAATCACATGAATCTGGTCTTGCAGTGAAGGCCTATAAACACTGGCTCCTGAGCCTCCTCTTCCTCCTTTTGTTGTTCTCTTTATGAGGACGGTGGTCAGTAACAGCAGGTGACTTGTCGAGCATCCATCTCCTTGTGTGGGGATGGGAGGGGGTTCTCTGAATGCCTCTCCCTAGCCTCTGATTCTCTGCTCCTCAGTAGTTTTCCCTCTAATGAATTCTTCCAACCTTTAGCATCTGCAGCATAATATTGGACTCTGAAATTATACCACCCATTTTTTTCTGTTTGAAAGTTGCTGCTTTGAGTTTAAATGTTGAATTTATTTTCTGTATGCGAGTTCTAGAGCTCTAAGCCATGAATGTTTTCAAAATATATCAGCTTAATAAAAACATGCATAATTCCCATTATTGGTAATAAGCTATATGGCTCAGGGCTGCCAAGATGAGACCCGGATCAACCTCTTGAACTGTTTGGAAGGCCTAATATGTACAGTGGCATTATTGGTGCTGATCCCAGCCATATGAGGTCAGTGTTGCAATTTCCCTGACAGGAGCTTCATTGGCAGTATACAAAGTATACAAGGTAGCCAAAGCTAACATATCAGATAGCTGGCCCTCCAAACAAATGTGTTCTCATTTCCTGTTAGTCTCCATTTTTCTTTCATTGGCAGTTTCTAAATGTGTACCAAGCCAAATTATAATGCTTACTTGGATGTGTTCAAAGCCTTGGTTATAGTCCTTGGTCATATATGATTGAACTTGAGAGTTGACTCTGACCCATGGTTTTAAGTGGTTGGAAACATTTAAGACTCCTTATCTTATGGCTAAATAATCCGTTTAATTTTGTCTACTGTTGTTAGGGAAGCTAAGAGTTATAAAAAAAAAAAACACAACAAAAACACAATAAGGTAGTGGAAATAAGCGTTACCTGACATTTTGCCTCTCCTTAACTACCTTGATTTTTGCCAAATCCCGAATTTATAATATCCAAGCTTTTAGTCCGTACACCAGCTAAATGGTTGGATCAAAATTACCTAGGATGGAAGCTAACAATACTGATCTTCCCTGATCTTACAGCAAACCTATAGGACCAGACCTTCCATTAGTGAGACCTGGGATCTACATATTTTTAACCCTCAGATGATCAAGTGGATATGCTGCTTATAATGGTTTAGAAACTTAGCCTTTAAAAAGCCTCATTCCCCCCAAAGATCTGACAGTTAACCTTTAAAACATTTTAATTTAGCAAAGTGATAGGGGAAAATTGGTAGAAAATTAGTCAGTGTCTGTTCAGGGACATTCAAATGTGATGAATAAGAACACAGTTACAGGAGTGAGAAAAATCTAAGGTTTCCATGACTATACTGCATTCATTAGCTAAAGAACTACTTTTAAAATAATGAGCTTGCTACCTAATGTGAATAACTTTGGCTCTGGGATAACATTCTACAAAAGGGCATAACATTTCTCTTAACAAGTCGAGAGTTCTCTTGCCAATTAAAAACTAGCCATTCTATAAGAAACCTGAATTGTCTTCCCAGTGATGTACAAGATTCTGCTATGCTCCTGTTTCCTCTGATGAATGAAGAAAGGTGGATATTTAATCAAAAGCTGGACAATACAGGCATAGACCAAGACTGTGTAAGAGTTTAGAATTATACACAGTGCCCTGATTCTCAGCACAGAACACTGAAAAAAATCTACTCTAATAAAGTCTTGCTGAAAACAGGAAACAATCTCACCAGGGTCAGGAATTAAGGTCATAGAAGGAATTATGAGGAACTCAAACAGATAACTTCTTTCTCAGCTTTGTTTGAAAGTGTTTACATTTCTCAGAAAAGAGATGATTTATTTAGGTGGTATCTACATCAGCATTGCCCTAAGTGAGGTCCATGGAACACTGATCTCTTAAGAGGGTCCCAGAAAAGAAGATTTCTGTGGTTAAAGTTGGGAATGCTGCATATTCTATCACACTATTTGAGATACACAAGATATGTCAACGTATTGACTCTGAAAACACCTTAATATTTACCTTTGTTTAATGTAGTATTTCCAAAACTTGTTTGACCACACACACACACACACACACACACACATAAATGTTATGGGAAAAATCACTATTAATATCCTAGCCCTCTCTCCCAACCTACTGTGTATTTTCCACTTAATGACCACAGGGATTTTTTTTCAAGCATAAATAAGATCATGTCACCCTTGCTCGAAAATGACTCCAACAGCTTCACATCATCTCAACATGAAAATCGCAGTCTTGTCCAAGATTCACAAAGTCCCACATTATCTGGCATCTCATTTCAATCAGTATCTGCCTCATGAGTGCCTTCATGGGTCACTCCAACCACCTTGCTACTTCTAGAATATACCAAGCACTCTTTGGTCTTACAGACTCTTCCCACTACTATTCTTTTGCCTAGATCAGTCTTCCCCAGATATTTCTATGCCTTTCTCACTAACTTATTCTGATATCTGCTCAGCTACCACTTTCTCAGAAAGTTTTTTAACCTTTCTAAATAAAATATCCTATGTAACGAGCTCTTTCTCCACTCTTTAGCCTTTTTAATCTTATTTTTCTTCACCGTGCTATTCTCTTCATAATTTATGGAATTACTTATTTATTAGCTTATTTATCACCTCTCTTTCTAGAATGTAAACTTTGTGAGCAAACATATTTTCTGGTTTTTTAACTTCTGGATCGCCAATATCAATCCTTAACACATAGCAGGTGCTCAATAAATAAGCATTGAATGAATGAGTGAATGAATGAATATCTCACAGAAGCAGCAGCAACCCATGGAATACATTCAGGGATTTTGAGTTCTCATAATGCCAAAACAACTGATAGATTTCATTAACTCAAACAACTAAATTTAAACAAGCAGGAAAAAAATTTTACAAAACCAGTTATTTGGTTGATAAAACCAATCCAAATAAAATGTTTTGGCTAAATTTTTTACTACATAAAGTTCCATAACCATTCCACAAAACAGCTTTAATCTTTATTTGCTGAAATATATGAGGTTCTAACTTCTTAGTGGAGTTGTTTTTCTACTTTTTTATAGCTCAGAATTTTTCTGCTGATAAATTCAACCTAAAATTCTATGAATTATAACCTGGCTTGATTTTCACTGGAGAATATTCAAAAATTTCATGACCTTCAGTGAGGAAAAATGCAAAGTACTTTTCTGGCAACTGAAATCTACTAAGTGGGTATAATGTTAAATTTTGTTACTTTGCAATTCCAGAAGTCTCACATCAGGAAATCAGTGGTCTAATTTCATAATATTGAATTATGATTCTAATGATATTATTGTGAACTCACAGCTATTATGTTATAACCTTTGAGAAATCAGAGAGAGGAATGAAATAATGATGTGTTCCCTTGAATATGTCATAAGTTGAGAATGGAGTGTTGTTCACAATCATCATTAACATCATAGGAAACTATTACCTTAACTTCAAAAGTGTCATTCACTATCACTAAAGAATTATCTGCTTAAAAGACAAAATAAAGAAATAAATTGGAAAAACTCTTATAGACATCGGCCTAGGCAAGGAATTTATGAAGGCCCAAAAGCAATCACAGCAACAAAAAAAATAAATAAATGGGACCTGATCAAATTAACAAGCTTCTGCATAGCCAAGAAATAATCATTAGAATAAATAAACAATTTACAGAGTGGGAGAAAGTATTTGTATGCTACACATCTGATAAAGCGCTGATAACAAGACTCTACAAAGAACTCAAGCAAATGAGCACGAAAAAAAATCAAACAACCCCATAAAAAAGTGGGCAAAAGATATGAACAGGAACTTTTCAGAAGATAGATTAATGCCCAAAACACATAAGAAAAAATGTTCAACATCTCTAATCATCAGGGAAATGCAAACTAAAACCACAATGAAATATCACTTAACTCCAGTGAGAATTACTTACATCAAAAAGTCCCAAAACAATGAATGTTGGCATGGATGCAGACAGACAGGAACACTCATATACTGCTGATGAGACTGCAAACTAACACAAACTCTGTGGAAAGAGGTATGGAGATACCTCAAAGAACTAAAAGTAGAACTATCATTTGATCCAGCAATCTTACTACTGGGTATCTACCCAAAGGGAAAAAAAAGACATTCTATAAAAAAATACATCTGCACTTGAATGTTTATATCAGCACAATTCACAATTGCAAAGATGTGGAAACAACCCAAGTACCCATCAATACATGAGTGGATTAATAAAATGTGGTATATGTATATCATGCAGTACTACTCAGCCATAAAAAAAAGGCAAACTAATACCTCTTACATTAACCTGGCTGGAAATGGAGACCATTCTTCTAAGTGAAGTATCACAAGAATGGAAAAACAAACACCACATGTACTCACCATAAAATTGGAACTAATTGATCAACACCTATGTGCACACATAGAAATAACATTCATCGGAAATCAAGCAGGTGGGAAAGGGGATGGGTAAAATCACACCTAATGTGTACAAGGCACACTATCTGGGGGATGGGCACAGTACAAAAGCAATTCATGTAACCAAATCAATTGTACTCCTGTAATATTCTAAAATTTTAAAAAAAAGAAACGAGCATTGAAAGTTACTACTGAATCTCTCCCCCAGAAAGCTCTAATTTCTAGCTGCCACTAAAAAAGAAAAATTATTACCATACTCTCTTCCTTGCTTGGAAACCATTTAGAAGTTGCTTTTTCAATGACAAGCTTAGGAAAATTTAATGAAGTGGCTCATTTTTCATAATTATGTGAACTATACATAATGAGCAGGAAAGAGGAAAAGCTTTTATGTGGGAAAATGTCATCAGCAGCAGAAGTCTAGGTATGGATTGATGCCTTAGATGGACTTGAATCCAAATCAGTCTAAGGACAGGAGAGGAAAAGAGATTAAGAAGACATTGGATAAAGCAACAGGATGCTAATTTGGAAGTTTTCAGTCTGTCACAACTGTTCAACTCTTCTGTTGTAATGTGAAAGCAACTATAGATAATACTTAAACTA
The DNA here is from genome assembly GCA_008086735.1 of Cheirogaleus medius. Taxonomy (NCBI): domain Eukaryota; kingdom Metazoa; phylum Chordata; class Mammalia; order Primates; family Cheirogaleidae; genus Cheirogaleus; species Cheirogaleus medius. The sequence goes on from VBSM01001124.1 coordinate 50,584,721, forward strand.
ATGGTTTGGCTGTGGTCCAATAAAACTATATTCACAAAACAGATGGCAGGTCCCTGGGCCATAGCTTGCATAACTCTGAAAGTCATTAGTAGCTTGCTTAAAATCACTCAGCAAATGTGTAAGGGAATCTGAATTCAAATCCAGATTTTCTGCTTTGAAGACCAATATTCTCCCTGCTCTCCTTCAGTTTCTTCAGTGTCTATGTTGTCAAAACTACAAGAGGGTTTGGGTCTAGGTCCAGTTGCTCTTCGCACAGAGATCCAACTATTGAAACAATGAAGATTGCCAAGGAAGAGATGAATTTTTAATATGACAGATGTCTTGTCAGGGGAATGGAAGGAGCTGCCTTAAATCCATCTCTCCAACTAATAGAGATCATGGGCTTTTAAAGGAGGGGCCACGTGCCGTGAGTCAGGTCATGGTATAAAGAACAAGGGGCTAGGTGCACCGGGGAGCAGGTTGTGGGGGATGGTGCATCTGGAAGTATGTCCAGTGGCTTCAGAATCTCAGTTCCTTTGTCTTCCTGAAAATCCACCATTTCTGGGAAACAGCTCAAAAGTCAAGTAGTTAGTCAAGGGAAAGGTTTTTAAAGGGGTCATCAGAATTTAAAGGGGGGCCAGTTATACCTAGATACCCATTTAAAAACAAGTAATTATTTGTGAATAACTTTTTGATTAATTGTTTTCAAATCTGGCCAAAATTATATGCCAGCAAATTTGCTAGAAAAAGTGTTTTAACATATTCAATCACTAATCTACTAGTAGTTTTATTTAAATGTTGACAAATAAACTTCAAAATATTTTTGTTTAATTCAAAGGTAGCTTCTTTTCCTTTAACTAAACAAATCAGCACATTAATTGATCTGTTTTACCCAGTCAACATATATTTATATGTAGAGAAGCTTCCAAAGGCTGGGCACTGCACTCAAATTTGGAGAAACCAAAATGAATAAGGCACTAACTACACAGGAACACAAACCAAGCCCTATTGTAGTGTACAGACAATCTCTCTAGGGTACATGCCTTGGAATAAAGGTTGCTTGGATCTTCCTTAATATATCTGGAAAGCAAGCCCTAAAGGTATAAAACTGAAACCAAGTAAATATGTGCTCCAAGTCCAACACTATTTAAATAATAAGACAAAACCCAATTCTGAAAATATAAAATTCAAAAATACCTGGTATCCAATAAAAGAATTACTAAGTAAAAAAATAAATGACACACAATCAGAACAAAAGCAATCAATGGAAACAGATGTAGTAGTAAGAACAAGATGATAGAATTAGCAGACAAATACATTTAAACAGCTATTATAAATATGCTCTATATTTCAAGTAAGTTGAGGAAAGCATGAATATGATGAGGAAATCATGAATGTAATGGAAGATATAAAATAGAGCCAGAAAAAACTTCTACAGTTAAAAAAAAATGATAGGATTAAGAGCAGATTAGACAGTGCAGAAGAAGAGATCAGTGAACTTGAAAACATAATGCAAACTATCTAAAATGAAGCAGAGAGATTAAAAAAATGACTGAAAAATGAATAAACACACAGTGGTCTATAGGACAATATCAAATAGTCTAACATCTATTATTAAAGTGCCAGAAGAAGAAAAGAGAAGAAATAGAACAGAAAAACATTTTGAGGAAATAATAACCAAAATTGTATAGATTTGATACAAATTATAAACCTGTACTTTCAAGAAACTCAACAAATCCCAAGTAGTGCATGCATAAACTATTATATACAGAGGAAGGAAGATAAGAATTACCATAGACATATCAACAACTACCTGCCATGATTTGGATATTTGTCCTCTCCAAACCTGATGTTGAAATTTGATCCCCAATGCGGAGGTATCGGGAGGTATTTGGGTCATGGGAACAGATCCCCCATGAGTAGATTAATGCCCCACTTTGGGAGTGAGTGAGTTCTTGCTCTATTAGTATCCTCAAGAGCTGGTTGTTTAAAAGAGTCTGACACCTCCCCGACCCTTGCTTACTCTCTGGCCATGTGGTTTCTTTGCACAGGCCAGCTCCCTTTCACCTTTTCACTGTGAGTTGAAGCAGCATGAGACCTAAACCAGATGCAGATGCCCAATCTTGAACTTTCCAGCCACTAGAATTGGGAACCAAATAAACATCTTTTCTTTAGAAACTATTCAGTCTTAGGTACACTGTTATAACAGCACAAAATGCACTAAGAAACAAGTCAGAAGAAAATTCAGTGATATCCTGAAAGTACTGAAAGAATAAGCTTTCAACCTAGAATTCTTTACCTAGCAAGAATTTATTTCAGAAATTAAGTGGAAATTAAGACTTTTTTTAGACAAGCCAAAACAGAGAGAATTTATTTCTAGCAGACTTGTGGTAAAAGAAATTTTAAAGGAAGTTTTTCAGGCATAAGGAAAAATAATGATATCAGCTTTTTCAAAATAATGAAGAACAATGGAACTAATAAGTATGTAGGTAAATATGAGAGATACGTTTTCCAATTTCTTTAATCCCTTAAAAAGATAATTGACAGTTTAAAGAAAATTAAAGCCAATTTATTATAGGGTATATAACATAGATAGAAGTAAAATATATGACAATAATAGCATAAAGAACAAGTTTGCCATTTAAAAGTTCTGACACTATACATGAAGTAGTATAACATTACTTAAAGGTAGAGTGTGACAAATGAAATAAATATAAGCCCTGGAGAAACCACTTAAAAATTAAAATACTTTTAGTTAATAAACCAGGATTAAAGGTAAAATTAAAATAAAACAAAAGCTTCAATTAATCCAAAATAAGATATAATAGAGTAAAAAAAAAAAGGAACAAATAGGAGATAGTAAGAAACTGAGCAAATTGAAAATTAACAGCAAGATTATAGCTTAAAACTCAATCACATCAATAGTTTCACAAACTGCAAGTAATCTAACATTCCCCTCAAAATGTATAGACTGTCAGACTGGATTAAAAAAGCAAAACTTAACTACATGCTGCCTACAATAAACAGATTTTAAATATAAACATATACATAGGTTAAAAGTAAAATGATGCAAAAAGTTATACCACGCAAACACTAAAAAAAATAAAAAAAGTTGGAAAGGAATATTTTCAGACCAAGTAGATTTAAGAATAAGAAATATTATCATATATACAGAAGCATATTTCATGACAAACAAATCACTTATGACAACTCTAAATATTTACTAACAATAGAGCTTCAAAATGAATAAATCAAAAAACTAATAAAACTGAAAAAAGGAATAGATACATTTGCCAATTACAGCTGAAGTTTCCAACAGTCCTCTCTCTTTTTTTTTTTTATTTCAGCATATTATGAGGGTACAAATGTTAAGGTTACATATATTGCCCTTGCCCCCCCCCTCGAGTCAGAGCTTCAAGTGTGACCATCCCCCAGATGGTGCCTTAGTGATTGATAGAACAAGTAGAAAGAAAATCAGTAAGGTTATAAAAGACTTTGATGCTATCAACCAACTTTACCTACTTGAAATTTATAAAGCATTTCACCAAAGAACTGCGATCACACATTATTTTCAAGTGTACAGAAAACATTCACCAAAATAGAACATATTGTGAGGTACAAAATATTTCTTACAATTGTTAAAATAAAATTGAAATGCCACGAAGTATATTCTCTGAATATAATACAATTTAATAAGATACCAACAGAAATATACCAGGAAAATTCTTAACTATGTGTAATTAAGTAAGACAACTACAAATAGCACATATGTCAAAGAAATAAGAAATAAAATTAGAATATATTTTGAATTAAATGAAAACACAATATAACATTTGTAGGAATGCCACTAACACAATGCTTTGTGGAAATTTTAGAGCATTGAATGTTTATTTTATCAATAAATAAGAATGGTCTAAAGTCAATGATCTAAGCTTGCACATTAAGAAATAGAGAAAGAAGAGCAAAACAAACCCAAATAAGGCACAAGTAGGGAAATTATAAAGATAAAATAAATCAATGAAATAGAAAACAGAAAATTTAAGAGAACATCAATAAAACCAAAAGTTGATCATTCATATGGAACAATAAAGTAGAGAAACCTTTAACCAGAGTGATCATGAAAAAGAAGACAAGACTACTTTGATCCTTACTTCACACTTCACAAATAGATTAACTTAAATCCACCATTTCCTCAAATGTGAGAGCTAAAACTATAAAATTCCTGGAAGAAAACATAATAAAAGATCTATGTGACCTTGGGTTATACAGTTTTCCTTAGATGGAATATAATAACTAAATAAACAGAATTTTATCAAACTTGTTTAAATGTATGCTTCAAAAGATGTCATCAAGAAAGTAGAAAAGTACATTAGGAGAAAATATTTGCAAAATATATATTCAATTAAGAACTTATTTCCAAAATATTGTCTTCTCTTTAAACTGGAAAATAAAGACAATCCAACTTCTTAAAATAATCACAAAGATTTGAATAGACACTTTGCAGAAGAAGATATAGGGATGACACGTTAGTATATGAAAAGTCTAAAAACTTCACTAGTAATTTAGGTAAGAGTAAGTTTAAAACACAGCAAAATACTACTACTTGCTTACTAGGATGGCTATGGTTTAAAAGACTGATGATACCAAGTGTTGGTGAGGAGGTGAGTAACTAAAACTCTCATACATTGCCGATCAGAATAAAAAATGGTACAGTCATTTTAGACAAGTGACAGTTTCTTATAAAGTTAAACATACATATACTGTGAGATCTGGCATTTCCAGTCTCAGATATTTGCCCAAGAGAAAATAGGAAACATAATGTCCACACAGAGATGTATATCTGAATATTCATAGCAGCTGTATTCATAAAGCTCCAAACTAGAAACAACCTAAATGTCCATCAGCTGGTAAGAAGGTATCAACAAATGGTGGCATATTTATAAAATGAATATTGCTCAGCAATAAACGGGAGCAAACTACTGACATACACAAAAACATGGGTGAATTTCAGATGCATTATGCTAAATGAAAGAAGCCAAATGCAAAAATGTACATATTATATGATTTCACTGATATGAAAGAAAACAAATCAGAGGTTATCAGAGGCTGAGAATATAGGTGGGAAGCAAAAAGGGATTTGAGGGGTGATGGAAACGTTTGGTACTATGATTGGGGTGATAGTTACACATCTGTGAAATGTAGTCAAAACTTGAGTTGTGCATTTAAAGTGGATTAATTTTATTGTATATAAATTTTACCTCAATAAAGCTTAATTTTGAAATGTGGGCATACACATGTTCACCTACACACACATTCACACTGCCATTCCACCTTCCATATCATTACTAGAATATTCAGTGTAAAATCACAACTCATTCAGTAGCTAAAAATTCTCCAATGACTCTTCATTTTTTTTAGGATTAAGTACAAACCTTTTCCCATGTTTTTTACCTAAGATCCTTCGTGATCAGTTTTCTGTCTTCCTAAATAGCCATGTTTCCCATTATTACTTTATTTTTTCCTATGCCCCATTTGTATGATACTACTTGCAGTTCTCAGAAAATGCCATGATGTTTTATGATTGCATGCTTTGGGACATGCTCTTACCTTTTCTTATAATGTCCTTCAAAATTCTCCTTAAATATCAACCTTTATGAAACCTGCTAAGCCCAGCCCCAGCACACTTAATTTCTTTTCTATAGCATTTTGAACATTAACATCTACTTTACTTGATATGGTTTTTCTTATATGTGTCTGAATCACTTTTGTGATTCATTTTATTCATTTTTGTTTCCATAATACAAATGCTGGTATCCACAATTAATAAAGGAAAGGAAATTCTAGGACTGCTGAAAATTAGAGGGGAGGAAACAAAGAGCACATAATACATTTGAGACCTACAGGTGGTAAAAAATACACACCACTAATAGGAAACCCAGATATTTTTAATCTCATTTCACAAATGAGGAAACTGAGACTCTGAGTGCAGAAGCAATGTTCCTGTAGTCGCCTACCCAGTAACTGGCAGGATCTTAGCTCAAACTCAAGTCTGTCTGAATCTAACTTCCATTTCATTTTCTGTATGTCAGAAATAAAGAAGTAAATGGGAAATGGTCATGTACTGTAAGGTGGTGTGCACAGAGAACCTTTCCCTTCTATTTTCCTTCACCCTCAAATATATGACCAAGTACTAAAAATAATAGTATCCTAAGACGTACCACCATTGATTACCATGTATCAGGCAATAACATTATTCATTCATTTCACAGCATATGGTTGTAGAGATACAGAATCACATTCACACTATAATTCACATCACGATCCATATAAATGGTACTGTACAACATGTACCCTTCACAGATATACCTGGTTCATTCATCAATTAAACAAATATTTACTGAGTGTCTGCTATGTGCTAAGCTCTGGATCAGATCTGAGAACACAAAGATTAGTAGGGAGCTTAGAGAGTAACAGGGAAAATGGACAAAGAGACAGGTAATTGCAATATATCATAGTGAGGACAAAATGGCATGGTAACTCTTAGGAGAGGCTTCTAACTCAGAGACCAGATGAGTATTTGTGATTTGCCTCCATCCTCTCTCTCTTCCACTTTGGATTTTTATTTCTCTGCCACCAACTCAAGATTCCTAATGCACAGAGGTGGTGGTGGTGGTCAAGGCAGGAATGGTTTTGCTCTTGGCTCCTTTGGGGAAGATGATGAGGGACTCTTAGAGTTGTTGGCTCATTATAGATCTTTTAGGTGAATTAATCTACAAGGCAAACAAATATTTATCTGTGACTATTGTATGATTTTCTAAATTTAATGTCAAAGTTATTAGGCTGACAGACCCTCCCCATCAGGAGCAACCTAAGAAGGGAAACAAGAAGGGAAGGGGATGTAGAAACCTCCCTCTAACCCTTGTAAATCCCCTGAGTGGAGGAGCCATCAATGTCTTGTTCATGGCTATACCCCGCTCCAACCCACAGCCTGGACACACAGGAGTGCTGAATTGCACTTGAATGTCAAAAGAATGAATGCATGATTGAATGACAGATGCATGAAAGTATTAGCCAGGGAATGTGGACCTTTCAGTGAATGGGAAAGAATGTTCCAAGAAGAGAGAGCACATATACAAAAGCATATGCAAAAAAAAAAAAAAAAAAGGCTAGAGAAAGTATGACAAGTTCGGGGAACTGAAAATAGAGCAGTCTGACAAGAATTGGGGATGTTAGTAAATGATGGAAGCTAGAGATGTAATTCTGAATCAGATCTGGTCAACTCAATCATTTGGCATCATGAAGTTGTTGAATAAACTGCTTCTCTTTCCATGGACAGGGTTGTATTCTCTAACATGTTATATCTAGTTAATAAAGCATTAAACCATCTTTTATATATATGGATATATTAGAGTATCACAATAAACATGCCTATCATTTTGAGTATAAGCAAACATAATGATTTAAAGCATAAAAATTATTTTAAGTTTTCCCTAATCTTAGTAACTTTCTTCCAGCTGTCATGGTTGGGAAGCTTATAAAATCATTCTACAATTTAAAAATACTGTTAATCAGTCTTAAAATTAACATTTTCTTTCTTGTGCCTGCAGCAATGGCTTCTGAGAGCTTCATGTTAATTAGAAATGTCCAATTATAATAAACACTCTAATGAAGATGTAAAAGAACAAGGATAAAAGCAGAAGGAGCAGGGACACCAAAAAGAAAGGTTCTAAAGGGCAACCATTACTCAGTTTCTTGTAATTGCCCTCAGAATTTACCATCTTCCTTAAAAGAAGAAAATCTAAATTAGATATAATTTATTAGTAACAATTGTACTTTGGGATGTTTTCCATGTGGTTCACACAAATGGAAAAACAAGTGTATACAAGGCCATGCATCGCATCTTCTCCATCTGAGTACTTAAGGGTAATAATATTAATTTTAAAGAATTAAATTAAAAAATAATTAAGCATTCCCTATTGTTCTTAGATCCCTATTGCCTTGCTCAGGTATACTTGTGAAAAAGTTGCAATAAGAAAAATTGTCAAGTGCCAACACTTATCATTTAAACCTATGAGCTCATATTTTAACTACTGGAAATTTTGAATCTCTCAGCCTTAATTCTAGAACATTAAATCTGCCAGTTCTGGGTTTATGTGGCACACATGTGGGACTATTTCTTGACCAACTCTTAAGAAGTGACTGAAATTCTGGTGTCCATGGCTAGACTTGCAATCACACAGGTAACATTTGAATCAACGTCTATTTGAATGAAAACCATAAACAACATTTTCTTTCAACATATTAGCATCTGTCCAAGGATGGAACAGCACATTCAAATTGATGGTCTGTGCAAGCAGACATATTTAAATCCAGAGGCAGGGAAAACTTTGACAAACTTGGCCTACTACTAATAATAATTGAGTTTTGCTCTATTTTTGCCCAGAAGGAAGTCTAGGACTTTTAAGAAACACATAGACAGGACAGCCATGTGATAAATATCGGTCTACTATTTGTCTATTACATATCGGATTTTTTAGTTCCATAATTCAATTTAATTCTCATACTTTGAAGAGTTAGATTGGTTGGTTTTAATCTCCATTTTATTGATAAGGAAAAAGAGGATCAAAAACTTGACCAATGACACAGCTAAAAAGAACTCAAGTCTATCTAACTGCAAGCCTCTGCTTTTTCCTCTGTTGGAATATGTAGCAACTTTACTCCTAGTACTCACATATCATTACTTTTTTTTCTTCAGAATAAAGGAGATATTTCATTGTCATTAGAAAAGTCTGAAATGATCCATTCCTATAGAAAGGCCCATATAAAGTATTCTGAACAGAAGAGACTCAGAATGAATAGATTTCTTTTGAAGCTTGTGACTGCATAATCTAAGCATACTGTGTTTACTATGGCTCACATTTAAATATCATTCTATAAAGAATAAATTGACACCTGTAGCTCTTAGTATAATAATCACAGAGAACATTCTCTCACCTCTATCTTGAATATCAAAAATTATAAAGAACCTTTCTACAGGAATATTGCTGTAGTAATTTAGCCCTTATAATCCTCTTCCATATTCCAATTATGGAAAATCTGCCTCAACAAAATTCCACTTATAAAAGTAATAAGGTACAGAATGAACCACAGACTTCCTCAGAAAAACTGTGTGTGTGGAGGGGGCAGGAATTCCTATTTAGATTTGACATTTTCTTTTCTTCAAATCTCTTTTAAGTATTTTAACAATGTAAGAGCTAAAGAGGCTAGAAGACAGCTACCGAAGTGTGATGAGAACACACGGAGAAAGGGGGAATAACGCCTCTGAGATTCCTACTAATAAGGTATCAGTCAATATTTCTTCCTGACTCTACCCCTAACCCCCTAATAGCCCTTCCTCCTTATGGCCTTTCCACATCCTTACTTCTCACACGTTTGAAAATGATTTCAAAGTGAGAGCTATAAACAGAAGCTCCCCACTGCCTGCCACACCCTTTGCTGGATGCAGCATAGAAATTAATCACACCGCTGGGTGCGGTAGCTCACGCTTGTAATCCTAGCACTCTGGAAGGCTGAGGAGGGAAGATCACTTGAGCTCAGGAGTTCAAGACCAGCCTGAACCCATCTCTACTAAAATTAGAAAAAATTAGCCCGGCAACTAAAAAATAGAAAAAATTAGCCAAGTGTGGTGGCACATACCTGTAATCCCAGCTACTCGGGAGGCTGAGGCAGAAAAATTGCTTGAGCCCAGGAGTCTGAGGTTGCTGTGAGCTAGGCTGACACCACAGCACTCTAGCCCAAGTGACAGAGTAAGACTCTGTCTCAAAAAAAAAAAAAAAAAGAAATTAATCACATGGACTCTAGAACCACTTGCCTTGAGTTTGTATTACAGCTTTGTCATGGATTTGCCTCAGTTTCCCCATGCATAAAAGGGGATAATGACAGTATCTCCTTACAGAGTTGTGGTGAGAATTAAATGTGAAACATTTACAACAATGCCTGGAACAGAATAGGTTTGGATGCAATGTTTGCTATTATTAAAATTTTATAAGAAGTTGTAAATTTAATCTGCCAACTCTATATTGACATAATTATAGATATGTCCTTTATAGTTTCAACTAAATTTTGAAAATCTGTTTTTGTTCCAAGCTTTGTCAGATTCTCATTAAATAATCAGGGGAAAATATTCCACCTGTCCCTGAACAATATTTCAAACCTCACCAAATTCCCTCCACTCAAAGCTTTTCCAGGCTTCTAGACTTTATGATCATGTGTTCTTAATGAATTGAAAGAGGAGCATTTACACTTTGTCATCTTTATTTCCTCCAGCTTTTAATGGGAATAATAAATATTGTCACTTATTTATTAGTTCACTCTCGGTCACAACCCACCTAATAGCATGCTAATCTTTTCGTGGTTTTTCTTAATATATACAAATTAAAATCAACAATTGTTTTGTTTTGTTTTATCTTAAATCTTTTAAACAATCAAGTTTATAGAAAGTGACTCACCTATCCTAGTCTTCTGGGAATTTTCTAGGTTTAAGAACTGAAAGTCCTACATCCAGAGAACCTCTAGAACTTGGGTCCTAGACAAACTGGAAGAGTTGATCTTTCTACATCACTCATGTTGGAGAAATTTATTCTAATTTAGTCTTTAAAATATTCCAAACCATTAGAAAATGAATCATAGTGCAAATGGCATTGACTTTCAACTCAGAATTTCTGATTTCAAATAACTCCCTGGTTTTGCTTACCACTCTGTACGATTTTAGCAGGTCAGTAAAATATTCAGGATTCTCATTTATAAATTGAAATTGGAAGTATTGGTCTTTATACACTAGGACTGTTATGAATATCAAAAGTCATAATGGTCATACAAAGTCTTAATGAAGAAAAATTCTCACACATGTTGTCTCTTCTCATCTTAAAACTTACAACATAAGTTGCTAGATGGTGCTCTTACTAATTCATGGTGTTTATTACAATTTAAAAGTTAAAATAAAGTATTACACATGAATTTTTTGTTCTTTTACACAGATATTTCATATCTATAAGCAATTTTATTTTATGTTTACTCAGTAATAAAAATCTACATCTCTTCTGGTATTCCAATATTCTCTGCCATAAAAGAATTCCCAAATCCTCCCTTAAGTATTTGTAGTACAAATGTCTTCCCAGTTCAAAAGCGATAAGTAAGAAGAGATCACTTTAAGTACTACTCTTTACAAGTGGCTATTTTCTCATACAGTTTTAAAGACATGGTTTTTCTAGAATAACCATTTTTTCATAAGTGGTACCATATGCTGGTATTCACCCGGCTTCTGAAAGTGGACTTGCGGCTGTCCTTTTATGAGCCGTGTGGCCTTGAGCCGATGTGTAGCTTCACTGTGCATCTGTACATCTCTCCACCTGTAAATGGAAATTATAATAATACCTACTGAAGATGAGTGTTGTGAAGACCACAAGGATGGATACAGGTAAAGGGTCTAGGATAGCACTTGGTAGTTACCTGGCACAGTGTAAGGATTCCATAAAAGCTACCATTATATCATCCTTCTTACTTTGAAACAATCACTGTCCTAGGTTCCGAGAACAAGATAAGGTTGAAAAGGTTGGCTGTTGCCTTCAGGGAGCAGTATAGTATCATAAATGCTCTGGTGGAGGTGCTCAAGTGAGGATTTCCTAAAGAACACTGTGCTTAGCCTCTCCCGTTAACTTAGGAAAGGGGCCTAACCTTTCTATGCACTCATTTCCCCAAAAACTTCAGAGAATCTCCTGCTGAAAACCTTAATCCTAAATCCTAGATTATTTCCAGATTTCATATGTGTTTAGTCTTCAATAACTTCCCTCCCAAAATAGGATGGCAGGGCTTTGGACATTTCAAGTATGCATGAGGGCCAAAAAAGAAAAATGGCTGGTGTTTATATCTCATTCAGTGCCATCTATTCTAAATAATTATGTCAATAACGTACTTCTGCAGTGCCCCAAATTTAAAACACTTTTTGTTTTTAATCTTAACCTTTTCATAGATTGTCTTCTGCAAGGAAATGTTGCCAGAACATCAATATTTCTCTCATTGAAAGCTAAAAAATTGATTTTCATATAATTGAGTAAAAATGTGGATATAATCGAGGATGTCTCGCTCAGCCAGCTAAGCTGAAAACATCCTCTGTAGTCACCTGAGGTCATGGTGACCATTTGGTCTGGCACAGCCCCCCCCGCCCCCCCCTCCACCCAGCCTCTGTGGGGACTGCCTCCCACCCTCTCTGCAGCGCCTCAGTAGTTCTGCGGTGCGGGGCACCCCTCACCACACACGGGGAAATGATTGGTGACTCGCAGCTCTATGCAATTAGTGAAAGTGGGATTATTATTTCCAGCTGAAACAAAGCCCATCACATCTCATTTGGCCCTGTTAATTGCTGAACTTTTTCTTTAACGCCCTTAGCAGCATGATGCACACTATTCAGTTTTCTTCACTGGAAAAATAAAAATGTCTTAACACATTCATTGACTGCCACACTAGAAAAAAATTTTTTTTTCTTGGGGCCATGGTGTTTTATTACAAAAATAGAATAAAAACTTCAAAAACAAAACGATCCTTTCTAATTTAATGAAAAAATTATTATTTTTTATTGGTTTTTTCCCAATAAAAAGTAATATAAAAACTTGAAAATTAGTAATGTAAAAAGCAATGTGAAAACTTCAAAAATACTTCAAAAGAGTAAAGTGTTTTTCTTGACATCTCAGGCTTAAGTGTAATTTAAAGGTAAACATAAATAGAAAAATGAAATTTATTGACTTCTATTCATTTAATCCACGTTTTTAGAATTAAATTGTCAATATTAATTGTAACAATAAGAACATCAATAAGTGAGATTTTCATGAACCAACTGCAGGGTTTTGCCCAGGGGCCCACCCATCACGCAACATGTGTGCTACAGCATGGCAGTGTGAGTTGCCTGCGCACCACGCGGCTCCCAAAGAGAGATGTGTGAGTTAGACATGGGAGCTTCACGAGGCCCCAGGCTCCAAACTGGCATGAGTTAAATACAACTCACACAGTAGTTGATGTGTTAAAGATGGTAATCAGATCTTTCACTTTTTTCTACTTTGTAGTGTGTGTTTAACCATGAAGGGCAAATGAGGATGGCAATTTTAAGGGTATGCAGTGGCTTCAGGGAGGTAACTCAGCAGACACAAGCTCAGTTCCTGTCTCAGTTCCACACAGCAGTACCATCAGCCAAACTGGCCCGCCCTTCAGCTAGGCCTCACCACCCCCCAGGCTGCCTCCTTGATTTCTTTGATCTGGCCCAGGAACCAGCAGAAGCATCATCTGAGAACCGGGTGACTGCGGAGTTATACAGGCTTAGAGCTGGGTGCCTCTAAACAGAAGTGACTAAATCAGTCAATTTTCACCTTGTTTAAATCTCTCATTAGAGCTCTTCAGAGATGTAGATTTGGCAGTGTATATAGGGTTTTATCTTATGGATGCTCTCCTGTTCCTCCTTATGGTCATTTGCACTTTTCCCTGGCACATTTCAGACTGCTTTATCTTGTTTGGTTCTCCCAATGAAGTTTTTCTTTTACTATCTCATTGACACGGAGAACTATTCCTTTTGTTTGTTTGCTTAAGCTCCTCCTATTCTAAAGCCAGAATTCAACAAGTAATCAGTTATTTCATTCTAATGATTTGTCCTCTATGGATTTTTATCGTATCTTCCTTCTTTTTATCTTCCCGTCACAATTCTAATAAAAACAACAGCAATAACTACAAATTATGGAAGGTCTACCCTGGGCCAGGCACTTTGCATATATTATCTCTAAATCCTTGCCACTACCATGCAATGAAAGGGTTATTAGCACAACTTGATCTTTACTTAATTATAATCTGATATATACATGTTATATATAATATGTAGATGTTTATTGATTGCCTCGACCAAATAGCATGAAAACTCCATGGAGGCAGGGGTATTTGTTTTGTACATCACTGAATCCCCAGTACCCAGAACAATAAAGACCAGGTTGGAAAGACCAAATCTATTGCCCATCACTATAATTTTAGTACACAGCACAGTGTTTTACATTTACTTAGCATCCAATAAGTATTTTTTAAATTAATTAATCATGTAAGAAGATCAAGAATGACACACAGGACTCCTTTTCTACTCTGTCTAGTAATATTTTATTTGGGGCATTTCATCACTAATTGGCACACCTTACATTTATTTATCCCTCTTCAGCTTCAAACTATTTTGGAAGGGTGCATTGTGTCAGTCAGGATTCAATCAGAAAAGCAGAACCACTAGGACAACCCATAATATGAAAGAATTTGTCTCAGGGATTTGACCTTCTAGAATTGGGGGAGCTGGCAAAATGGTCTCTGTAAGGTTATTATCTTGTATCAGATGGTAGAACTTGGAGTCTGCTCATGAGGCAGTCAGGAAGCGAAGATGGCGATTATGTGGGGGAGAGCAAAGAAAAGCTGGAATCCACAAACATGAGCAGGAGTCCACAAACTCAGACTGAAACCTGTGTTTGTTCCCATTGCCTCTGACCTTGACAGTGCAGGTGTCTGCAGGAACCCCAGCCTTTTATCATGGAGTTCTCCACACACATCCAGCCCAGGATTCCCAGAAGCTGAAGGAGGATCCAAGGGAGGTGGAATAGCTATAGGTCTGGCTTCCGCCTCACACTACTGAGGTGACCCAGCAGCATGCAGCAATGTTGTAGAAGCTTTAAAATGACTGAAGCTTCACTTCTGCCTTCCAAATATCCTACAAGGATCTCTTTCCTGTATGTTTCTCTACCTGGAAACATACAGGAAAGGGAATTCTGAAAGCTGCAGTTCAACCTAGCCAAGTTGACATATTACAAAGCTGCCCCACACATCTTCCAGTTAATTGGTCATGACAATTTTAAGTTGCATTCCTTTTTGTCAGTTATTAAACTCATCTTAATTTAGACTAGAAACTATAAGAGCAATGTTTCATTCTTTTAGAAGAGTCTTGATTGTATTAATGAATTCCTATTAACATCTTGACTGTACCATGCCGCTTAACATTTGACTGGATAGTCGCCTAAATTAACTGTTGCATTGGTTAGAACTGAGTTTCTGTGTAAACAACATTAAACCAAAAAAGACAAAAAGAAAAGAAAGAAAGAAAAAATAGTTTAATAACCTTAAACAAAACAAATGTATTTCTTTCTCACATAAAAGAAATATAGAAGCAGGAAATCTAGAAGAGGTTTGTCCATGAACAAGAGAGTCAGGTTTTTCTGTCCTATATGATTATTCATAGCATCTTCAAAGTCGCTTTATGGTCCATAATAGCTACTGGATCTCCAGCCATCACACCTGCTCCCCAGGAAGAGATATAATCCAAAGAACTCACTTTCTAGTTTACAGCTTCCTTTAAGATTTCCTAGAAGTCCCAAAGAGCAACTTCTACTTATATCTCAGAGCTTCAAGAAAAGCTGAAAATTATAGCTCAGAAGTGTGCATATTGCTCAGGGAAAATGAATATTATTAGGAGGCAAGTATTAGGTCATTTCATATGAAATGTCCAATTTCAAATCAAAAACTTAGTTTATTATATCTCAAACAAGAAGCAGTACAATTAATCAATGTGCCTAAACTATCAACACAGTTTTGCCATCTTAACAGTAGCTTGTTTATGCCAGCAGCAAAGAAGCCTGCATAGCAAGTGGTGATGAAATCACAAAGGCGTTTTTCACAGCTTCTTGATAATTGAATATTTTTCCTTGCAAGAAATGGTCCAAAACCTGGAAGAAGTGGTAGTCAGTTGGTGCAAGGTCTGGTAAATACAGTCGATGACGGAGAGTTTCCAAGTCCAGCTTCTATAGTTTGAACAGTGTTGTTTGTGGGACATGGGGTCTTGCAAGAGGATTGACCTATCTCTGTTGACCAATCTTGGCTGCTTAATTGGAAACATCCTCATCATGTCATCCAATCAGTTGCAGTAGATATCTACTGTAATCAATTGACCGGGTTTCATGAAGCTGTAGTGGATAATACTAGCACTGGACCACCAAACAGACACCATTAGCTTTTTTTTGATGAATATTTGGTTTTGGACTGTATTTCACATTTCATCTTTATCCAACCATTGTGCCAAACACTTGTGATTGTCAAGAAGAATCCATTTTTCATCACACATAACAATAGGGTGTAGAAATGTTTCACCTTTATGTGTTGACAGCAAAGAAAGGCAAGCTTCGAGAGTATTTCTCTTCTGATGCTCGTATAATTCATGCGGAACCCATCTATCCAGCTTCTTTACCTTGCCAATTTGTTTCCAATGGTCCAATGTTGTTGGAATAGTAATGTCAAACCTTGCTGCTAATTCATGTGTAGATTGAGATGGATTTGCTTTCACTACAGCTTTCAGCTCATCATTATCCACTTTGGCCTCAGGTCACTCACATGGCTCATTTTCATGATTAAAATCACCAGAATGGAACTTCTCAGACCATCGACATACTATGGGTTTATTAGCCACATCCTTCCCAAACACTTCGTTGATTTTTTGAGCTGTCTGTGCTGCATTGGTTCTAAGATGGAACTCATATTCAAAAATAACATGAATTTTTGACTTATCCATGGTTTCACAAAAATTGCTCTAAAAAATTTGAAAGATAATCACAAGACAAAATGTGCATTTTAAAGAATGAGGATGTAACTTCATGATATAAAAAAGAAGTGTCAAAGTGAAATGTCAGAGATATCAACTGTCAAACTTAGTACTTAAGGAAATCGGACATTTCATATTTAATAAACTAATAGCAATATCTACAGGGAAGAAATACTCCCTACACAAATCATACTTATCAAAGTTAAACATTGCTTTCTTCCCTAGAGATGAAAATATTAACAAATATAATGGTGGCCTTTACACCAGTTAATTTTGTGGCAGGTGGCTTTATCTAACATTATCAACAAATACTTTTGAAACTCTGCACTTATGATGAATGTTACAAAGAAAGTCCTCAAACTCTTAAGCTCAAGCAGTGGAGATAATACAGGATGTCACATTTTGCAGTCAAAGGCACAAAATGATGCTTACTGTCAAAGTTGTGCAGAGTGTTACGAAATCTCAGTGGGACCCTGGATGCTGGCAAGCTGAGAGTAAGAACCACAGGAACTAGACACTGATTCAAACAGGAGTGTGATGGGGCACAGGCTGGCACACTGCAATCCATAAGAAGCAATCATGATTTGAACAGGTTGTAAAGAGAGCAAGGGCCAATCAGATAGGAGTTCATTTGTTTATCAGAAGGATTTTCTCAAGAGAAGAGCCCTAAGAAGAAAAACTTGATGAGAATTCTGGGGACCAACATAAATAGAGAAGCTATGTAGAATTTACTTTGGCCACAGAGTTAGTTTCTATTTTATATCACAGCATGTCAGCCCGACCTACCTACTATTCCTCTATGGATATTACTTTAAAGGTAATTGTCACCTGACCATATTATCATCACAACATTTTCCTGTCTTTATTATTGAGAATGTTATGCCGCAAAAAAAAAAAAAAAACCTTAACCTTAATGAAACCAATGTAGTGCTCTGTCTTTGCTCGTACTTCCCTCTAGCATTAAAAAAGAATATTGGTTTGTCAAAATTTGCTTGTCATTTAGCCATGTTGATTACTATTTATAAAGTGTGACCACAGCGTAATGAGATTAATGTTTTACAAATGTGGTGGCATTTGTGCATCCTAATGAATGCTACCCCTTTAAAATAGCCATGGCGAACAAGACACAGTGAGGGCGGCTACCATAGTTCAAAACATTTGAGAGCTCATATTTTAAAATTCAACCAAGACTGTGGTAGTTTTTGTCACTTTTATGTGTTCTGCTTTTTTTCCATCTGCTTGGTTAATGGGTAATGACGGACTCAAGGAGTTAAAGGGATTTCAGAATGAGTCTCTTCTATATGTAGGTATCGGGAGGCCCAAAGCACAATGACCAAAAGCACAGGTGCCCAGGAAAAAGCACCCAAGTTCAAATCCCAGGTTTGCTCCACCCTCCCTGAACAACTCTGCGTGAATTTCTTACCACTTCATTGTCTCAGTTTTCTCACCTGCAAAATGGGGATACCAAGAATAACAGTACTATAGCATAAGGTCTGAGGTGGGGCTTGGGCTTCAGGTAGGGTTTAAGTAGTTTCAGTTGTTGGGATAAGGTCCCTGGGAGTGACCAGAAGAGAGATATGGTACTGGGGAACAAATAAATGTGAGCATTAAATTTCTAATTTTTCCTCACAAATATTATTGATCAATTAAGTTAAATCTGAATATCCAATTACCTGCTGTTAAAAAAGGGAACACCTTTACAATTAATGTCTTTTAAAAATCATAGATTCTCAATAATGTAAAGAGCAGAACAAGGTGTTTTGAAGACAAATTGAAAGTAACTGAGGAATTAAATGGCAGTCTCTAGTTCCCCTTTTGCTCTCTGTCAAGACGGTGCAATCCAAGCTCTAGCTTCCAGAATGACTTCAAGGCCTCTCTTCAACATACGTGGATCTGTGTCAGCCTGATAGGTCAAATTTAGTTTGAGAGAATGAATTAGAACAATAGAATCCGTTATTGCATAGTTTTAAAGATCTTTAAATCATGTAATTACAGACATTACTAAATTAATTAAGTTCACCTTTATTCCCCATGAAGAACTGAATGGTTATCCCTAAGCCTCCATGTACAAACAGGACTGCCATCTCCTTTAGTTACAAAGCCCAGGTGTAGATGGATCCCTCGGGCTTCATGACTCACTCAGAGTGCAGGACAGCAGACCAGCTAAGCACAGCAGTCAGCATGGAGTGGGTCTTGCCATGAAATTGTTCATGTGCTTTAGAAATGTTAATTTGCAATCAGGGCTTTGCACAAATATGTGAATTCACACTTGTGGATGGCTATGAAAACAACAGTTTTGACCAACAGTGTGTTTCTTTATTTCCAGGTTGACCCAGATTTGAAAAATCCCTGTGGGTTCTTAATCGTCTGTTGAGGCACTTTACAACTCATGGCCATGGGTAGAATGTCCTAGTAACCGGCCTTTGCCATTGCATGCCCTTCATTCTTCTTCAAAAGGATATGTTTGCTTTCAAGCAGCATATCCTTGCCTATGCAACATGCAAAGCCCCTCTTTCTGGTTGTGAGCATTGTATAAGCATTACCTGAGAGTAATTTAGACCATGGGCTTGAATCAGACACAGGGGAAACCTTTATTAATGCACAAAACAGAATTCTTTCAAATCTTAGATAAAAGACTGTTTGGGGAATACATATTTGCAATGGATTTAAACTATCATTTTTCCTTTTTTCCTGTTATTTGCTCTTTTTTCCCCCTGTTTCAAAGTGTTAATCTGATGCTTTGAGAAAGTTGCCTTTAAAAATTTTTTTCAGATGCTCATTATGAACTCACTGTAGGCAGTTCAAAGGAAAATCTCCAGGACTCCTTTAAGTTCCAGGAGATGGGAAGAACATGTCTGTGTCTGGCATGATGTTATATTTCAACCTGCAGAACACCAGCAGTGATGTTGCTAAGAGGCAATGCAGCAGACTTACATGGGTGTTGTATGGGTGTATAAAAAAAGCTGAAGCATCAATTTCCAAAATGAGTTCAACTGGTTTAGGACACAGAATAAGCACACACACATGTACACACCACAAAAGCAGGGAGGGGAAGAGTAAGTTCCTTGGTCAAATAAATTGGGGAAATGCTACATACTCTATCCCTGCATAGAGACACCCAATACACTTTATTATCTTAAAAGGGTATGAAATGTTCTGCAGCCAATAAATCTGTTTAACCTACAATTTCTCCAAGTGTTTAAATCATAAAATCCTTATCACTTGAGATTAGCAGGACTTGTGTTTATAGTAAAATACTTTAGCTTATTCTCTCAGTAATCATCAGTTAATGCCTGTATCAAAGATAAATGTATTAATTATATATTTTTTCAGGTTTTTTGTTTTTTTAAATAGACCATTTTTCAGAGAAGTTTTAGGTTGGTAGCAAAATTGAGAGGAAGGTACATTGATATCCTATATATTCCTTGCACCCCCACATGCGTAGCCTCCCCTATTATCAATATATCAACATCCCCCATCCGCAGAGTGGTACATTTATTACAACTGATGAACCTACCTTGACACATCATTATCACCCTGTGTCCAGAGTTTACATTAGGATTCACTCTTGGTGTTACACACTTGATGGGTTTGAACAAATGTATAATGACAAGTATCCACCACTGTAATGTCATAGCTTTGCTTCCCTAAAAATCCCCTACACTCTGCCTATTCTTCACTCCCTGCCCCCAACCCCTGGCAACCACTGATTATTTCACTGTCTCAGTAGTTTTGCCTTTTCCAGAATGTTACATAGTTGGAATCATATAATACGTAGTCTTTCCTGATCAGCTTCTTCCACTTAGTAATATACATTTAGGGTTCCTCCTTGTCTTTTCATGTGTTGGTTGCTCATTTCTTTTTTGGCACTGAATAATATTCCATTGTCTGGATGTACCACCATTTATTTATCCATTCACTTACTGAAAGACATCTTGGTTTCTTCCAAGTTTTGATAATCATGAATAAAGTTACTATAAACACCTGTGTGCAAGGTTTTCTGTGGATCTAAGTTTTTAACTCCCTTTGGCTACATGCCAAGGAGCACAACTGCTGGATTATATGGTAAGAGTATGTTTAGTTTTGTAAGAAATCACCAACTTGTCTTCCAGAGTTTCTGTATCATTTTTCATTCCCAACCACATGAATGAGAGTTCCTGTTATTTCACACTGTTGCCAGCATTTGGTGTTGTCAGTGTTATGAAGTTTGGCCATGTTGTTTGAATTTGCATGTCTCTGATGACATATGATGTGGAGCTTATTTTTTATATTCCATATGCTTATTTGCCAGCTGTATATCTTCTTTGGTGAGATGAGGTGTCTGTTCAGGCCTTTGGCCCATTTTTAATTGAATTGGGTTGTTTGTGTTCTTATTGTTGAGTTCTAAAAGTTCTTTGTATATTTTGGTTAACAATCTTTTGTCTGATGTCTTTTGCAAATATTTTCTCCCTGTCTGTGGCTTGTCTTTTTATTCTCTTGAAAGTGTCTTTTGCATAGCAGAGATTTTTAATTTTAATATAGTTCACCTTATCAATTATTTATTTCATGGATCATACCTTTGGTATTGCAACTAAAAAGTAATCACCAAATCTAAGGTCATCTAGATTTTCTCCTATGCTATCTTCTAGGTTTGATAGTTTTACATCTCACATTTAAGTCTGTGTTCCATTTTGAGCTAATTTTTTTTTATATCAATTTGCTGGTGAGTACATGTGGTGCTTCCTTTTCCATTCTTTTTTTTTTCCTTTTATTTCATCATATAATGGGGGTACAAATATTGTTAGGGTTACATACATTGCCGCTACCACTCCTCTCCCCCACACATGCCAGAGCTTCAAGCAAGTCCAATGTGGTGTGCACGGCTCACATTATGTAACTCTACCCTTCCTCCCCCCTCCCGCCTGCCCTCCATCTGACAAAAGTTGTTGTTTTTTACATTTTGGATACATTGTATAACTTTGCCTCTCCCTAAGAAGGGTTAGAGGTATGCCCTTCCCCCTGACAATGCTCTCTACATCCTTATGATGTGGGTCTTGTCCCCCTCCCCCGGAATCTCTGGTGAACACTACCACCATTTGAGCACCATAGTTTTAATCAGTCAGT
>VBSM01001124.1:50616613-50650704 GCA_008086735.1 Cheirogaleus medius
AAAAAAAAAAAAAAAAAAAAAAAAAATAAGAAGACATGCATAAATACTTTACATAAAAGAGAAAATAGTTCTAAAACATTAAAAACTAGATTTCAATATTTTGTCTATATTGAATTTTAGATATGTATTTTAAGAGAATGTTTAATGTAGAAAAGAGTACAGCAGAAGAGGAAATAAATATAAAACAAGTAGCCACATAATAGATTTAAAGAGAAACACATTGACAATTACATTAAGCATAAATGATTTAAATGCTTTGATTGAAAGTCATATAGTATTGATTAAAAAGGCAATATTCAATATGCACTATTACAAGGAACCCATTAAGTGTAAATAAATGAAAGATAAAAGAATAGAAAGAAATACAACATGAAGAAACTAGTCATAGTAAGTTATAGTGGCTTTATCAATACCAGACAAATAGACTTTAAAACAAGTTATATAAGGGATAAAAAGGAATATTTAATAATAATAAAGGAGCAATCCATCAAAGACACATGAAATAACAAAGTTTCAAAGTGACAAGTTTCAAGAGGTGACAGAAGTGACAAAAGAAATAGAAAAATCCACAATTATCTTTGGATACTTCTACACAGTATCTCAGTAATTGATAAAAGCAAGTGGACAGAAAAATCAATACGGATATAGAAAACTTAGCACTACAATCCATCTTGAATTAATTGACATCACTGAACGCACCACTACACAACTCAACCAAAGCAGAACACATGGAGCATTCACCAAGATAGAATATGTGATAGGCCATAAAATAAATCTCAATAAATTGAAAAGGATTGACCTCATACAAACAATCCTTTTTTTTTCTTTTGTCCACAGTGGAATTAAAGTGAAATCAATAATAAAAGCACATCTGGAAAATCTGTAATTATATGAAAGTTAAACAGCACACTTCTAAAGACTAAAAGATGATATAAAAGGAAAACTAGAAAATATATTGAGCTGAATGAAAATAAAAATACAACATATAAAAATAAATGGAATTTAAAGCAATGTTGCAAGGAAAGTATATGCTCACAACTGAATGCTCACATTAAAAAAAGAGAGTTCTAAAATCAGTGATCCCAGTTTTCACCACAAGAAGCAAATTGAAGCCGAAGTAAGGAGAAGGGAGGAATAATAATGATAAGACAGAATTCGGTGAAATAGAAAATAAACAAATAATAGAGAAAACAATGAAACTAAAGGCTGGTTATTTACAATCTTCAATGAAATAGATAATCTTTAGCTAGACTTATCAAGGAAAAAGGAGAGGTTGCATAAATTGCCAATGGCAAAAGTAAAAGAATGAGCATCACTATAGATCCTACAGATATTATAAAGATAATAGGGAAATATTATGAAAAATTCATGCAAATAAAATAGACAAGCTTAGCTAAACTGGATAAATTCACTGAAATACTAAAATAACTAGAAATACTTAAGAAGATATAGAAAATATGAATAGTTCCATATCTAGTAACAAAATTACATTTGTAATTAAAAACCTTCCAAGGAAAACTTCATGCTTAGATGACTTCACTGATTAATTATATCAGATATTTAAAGAAGAAATAATACCGATCCTATACAAAAAATTTTAAAAATATATAGGAAGCGGGAATACTTACCAACTAATTTTATCAGGCCAGTGTTGCCTTATTATAAAAACCAGACAAAGCAAAGACATTATAAGAAAAGGAAATTATATCAGTATGGCTCATGAACATAGATGCAAAGCCCTTTAAAAAATTGGTAAATCAAATCCAGCAATATAGCCAAGAATGCATTTGAAATTCAATCAGTGCAATTTACTATATTAACAGAATAAAAGAGAATAAAACATATAAGCATACCTATAGAAACAAAAACATAAATTTACAAAATTTAACATCCATCCATGACTAAAAATACTCAACAAGAAATGAATAGAGAACATTCTTAGTTTAATAAAGAGCTTCTGAATAAAACCTACAGCTAACATCATACTAATGGTAAGAGACTAAAATTATTTTCCCCTAATATTAGATACAAGAAAAGAATGCCCACTCTTCCCATTACTATTCAACATTGTACAATAGTTTTTAGCCTGTGCAATAAGGCAAGGAAAAATAAATAAAAGGCAGAGACTGGAGAGGAAGAAGTAAAACTATTCATATTCACAGACACTATTATCATGTACATAGATAATTCTAAGGAACCTCTAAAGACTACTAGAACAAATAAGTGAGGTTAGCACAAGATTTGAAATTAATATACAACATGTGATTATATTTCTGTATACTGGTAGTGAACAATGGGAAACAGAAATCATATACATACACATGTATACATATATATTATTTATAGTAACATCAAACACATAAAATATTAAGGTTAAATTTAACAAAATATGTTTAAGACCTGTGCACTGAAAACTGAAAAATATTCTTGAGAGAAATTCAAGGACATCTAAATAAAAAGAGAAATATACCACTGTCATGAATCAGAAGACTCAATATTGTAAAAATGACAAAATATTCCCATAAACATTGTATATGTGTGGATAATACTAGAAGTTTTAGTCATAAAAAGCAAAACCTAAAAACAATCCAAATGTTTGCCAATAAGTGAATGATAAACAAATATGTTTATTCATATATCTATACAATGGAATATTCTACAAGAGTAAAAAGGAACAAAATACTGATTCATGCAACAAAATACATAAATATAAAAAATTATGCTGATTGAAAGACACATAAGACTACAGACTTTGTAATTCTATTTATATGAAACTCTTCAAAAGAAAAATATAATCTAGAGATAGAAAGCTCAACAATGATCACCTTAACAAAGAATTGTTCGGGGGCAAAGAATTGACTGAGAAGGAAGGTAGGGAACATTTTGAATCTTAATGGTAATGGTAAGGTTACAAAGGTTTATATATTTGTTAAAACTCATAAAACTGCATATGTAAAATGAATTCTTTTTGTGTTTGTATGAATTATACCTCAACAAGTCAATTTTAAAAAAATTATATATATATATGTACATATATATATATATATTTGATTCTTGATATTTCCCCAGAGTTCTGGGAAGCAATGTTTATGTGTGTGTATGTGTGTGTGTGTGTGTGTACACACATACCTATGACATAATAGAGAAATAACAGATGAGGCATAGTGCCTCATACCTGTAATCCCAGGACTTTTGGAGGCCAAGGTGGATGATCACTTGAGGCCAGGAGTTCAAGACCAGCCTGGGCAATATAGCAAGATCCCATCTCTACACACCAAAAATCAAACAAACAAACAAAAAATTAGCTAGAGCTAGCACGCACCTGAACTCCTAGCTACTCCAGAGGCTGAGGTGGGAGGATCGCTTGAGCCCAGGAGTTCAAGGCTGCAGTGAGCTATGATCATGCCACTGCACTCCAACCTGAGAGACAGAGTAAGACCTTATCTATAAAATAAAAATTAAAAAAAGAAATAAGAACAGAAGAGCAACCATAGGTAAAATACTATGGTGACAGATTTAGTAGGCAAAAAGATAAACAAACAATTTATTGGTGAATTTTTACACAACTATTCACGTAAAACATAAATTTGGACTTAAGATTGCTAACAGCCAGGGTACAGAATAAAACATGATCAGCTTACAAATGGAATTTTACAGTAACTATTTTAATTACGTAATTTAAAAAGATAAATTTAAATAGTGTTCTATAAAACATGCAATAAATCAAAGTAAACATGAGCTCCGTAGTTGGATAATTTGATTAAAATTTTTGTTCTTTAATCTTTTGTATTAGTCGTATCCCCAAGTGATACTTTGGGGAAACTTTGTTAAACAGTGTTAACCCTTCCTGAACATGCTGTTCACCTAATCAGACAATGGACAGTTCAGACTACAAAGGGAAAGGAGTTATGTGCTTGTGTTTTTGCTTTTCCGTTTTTAAACATTTTTAGGTTGAGTTCTACTGGTTTTGTTTTAAAATCTAAGTTCCTATTTTCTCCATAAACATAAACACTAAGAAATATAAAATTCTGTATGGTAAAGAAATAGAAAGGAAAGGCAGCTTGTGCCCCAAATAGACAATATTAACCATACAGCATATTTTACCTTTTGAGTAAACAAGACTTCATGCCTTTTCCAATAAGCACAAACACAACTTCATAGTCCCATTATATAAATTATTTCCATCTATTGATCAAAAGCCAACAATTTTCTCTGGCTAATATTTAAATCTAAGCAAAAATAATGGATTTTGACTTTTTTTCCTATAAAGTTTGCCTTGTGCTTTCTTCTACTCCAGGGTCTGTGATGAAGTCTATACCTGACCAGAGAAAATTTAAGGATCCTTTGTTCAGTATCTAGATAACTCAGCATAAATCCTATATTGCCAATTTTTCTGAGGCTGTCACCTTTCTGTAGGTTGGCAGGTTACTTGCACACAGTTTATTTCAGCTGCCTGGCCCTCTTGCAGCCTGGACTATCACATGCCACCAATTTCTCATCTCCAGAGACCAAATTGTGTTGGTATGCTCAGTGGTTCTCCACCATCATTGTACATACCAAAGCTTAGGCTTTGCTTCCTGACTAATTTAATAAAAATATATGAGAGACGGGCAGATGAGCACAGTGAGCAAAAGTGCTGAATCTTTCCTCAAGTTCAAGAGGCAAGTATGAGGCCAGACCAATGGTGGGGGGGGGGGGAGTCCCATCCAGGAATCCATGGACATTCTTTCAAGGGAGCCTGTGAAGTCTGAGGCTCATTTTTCTTGGCACTAGCAGAGTGGCACATGAGTGAGAAAGCCTGGCTAAAGGCATAAGGTAGAGAAAACAGGGCTAGAAAGTGGGCATGAGGTATATGCAGTGTTTTGGGTTTGCCATCTATACCATTATAACTGTGACTTTACCCCCTTTTTTTTCAAAACAGATGCTCCAGGACTGTTTTCAAAGGAGCTATTTCTCTCTAGCCATAAATACTCAAGAGATGTAAAGGCCACAGTTGGTTAGAATTTAAGATATTGTGGAAAAAAAATGAATCTCAACTCAAATGTAAGATCTATTCTAATTTCAATCTATTTTTGTGAAGCTATTTGCGCATAGAGAGCACTTACTAGATATTATCCGATTGAGGTTTACAAAGGAAAAACCTACCTTATGAAATCACAGTTAATTTGAAAATATAATTTTGCAGTGGAGCATGGAGTTGATTGAAAGCCCCCAGGACCATAATGAACAAGGCGGGTCTGGGAAGGAGGTCAGAAGTTTGGCCTATCCGGAATGGAAAGGACAGGTGCGGGGGAGGAGAAAGGACATGAGGACCATGCGAGTCAGCACACAGCACACAGGGGAGAGCTCCTTATTAGAAAACCTGCCTGGGAGTCATCAGATGGTTGTCTCATCACCAACTCAGACTCCTCCCGGCCAAAGCAGAACCATAAAATTCTTCTTCCGTCTCCCCAAATCCCTTGCCATTTAACACAGCTGAGACTTGTGTATTCTATTGCCTCTAGTCAGAATGTCTTCACTCTCTCCATCTTAAAGGAAAACTATACTGTTCTTTAAGAGTAATCTCAGATGTTACCTTGCCTTGGAAGCCCTCTCTGGTTTCTCAGTCCACTGCCTCAACCACCCAAAAGTGCCTTTCCTTCATAACCCAAGCCCTCTGGACACACATTTTAGTGCATATATCACTGTAATTGTTTATAAGTCTGTTTTTCCCAATAGAGCATGACCTACTCGAAGGTAAAAACAACATTTTATGTACTAGCTGCTTGGCACACAGTAGGAGGTTAACAATTATGTGCTAAAAGAATGAACAGACACAGAATTGAAATTCCGAATAATGACATTGCATGGCAGTGCTTGCTAAAACGTGTCAATAAGAAAAGCTTTGGAGCAGAGGTGGAATTGAGAGAGCAGACAGCATTGCAGAGCTTCTCTCCTCTCATCTTTACTACCGAAGTGTAAGTCTCAAGTCAAGTGTTTGTAGGAGGCTGAAGGCTAAGATCCTCTGGAGAATGAGAAGAGAAGATAGGCTTCAGGAAGTAGGGCTATTCAAGAGGCATTATGGGTTGAAAGTGCTGGGGTTAGAGAGGGTAGGAAGGGAAAGCCTTCACCTTAGAAAGCATGTTTTCACTCTGAAAAGTATAGGCATAGGCAAGACAATGACTATTCAGAGTAATCTCTGTCCTCTAGGTCAGGGAGAGAGGCAAAGGGGGCACCCTTTGTCCAGCCTGCTAAACCAGGTGGAGGAGAAAACTAGAATTCAGGCAAACATTCTACTCTGGATAAAAGAATTTGCATTTGGCTGGTACCCATCATTGTCGCTCTCAGGAACTTGGGTGTGACACAAGGGTGAAAACACAAATGGTGACGGAGGCCAGGTGTGCCTGATGACTGTGCGAAGCTGGGCAGTGTAGAGTGAGGAATAGGAGAGGCACATTCTGCACCCGGGACACCCCCAAACTCCTGCCCACAACTGCTACTCAGCCTCAGATGACTGTCTCTGTGCAGGAATGTGGGCCCATGATTGCTAGACCTTTCAAATTTTTATGAGAAAAATCCCAATTTAATATTGAATTTCTAAATTTTGAAAGATAAAAAAGTAAACAAATTATTTTAAATCACACTGGAGCCTACCTTGTTCAAGGCAAACAAAACATGTCTGGAGGTTGAATCTGGCTCCAAGATCATTAATTTGCAATTACAAATAATTTGGAAGGAGAAATGGGTACTCAAGGAATCCTCAGTGGGTCCAAGAGTGAAAGTTACTCATTATGATCCAGAGCTTCACTTTCATCTCATTGTTTCCTGGCCTTAGACATGTTTTTGATACCCTGATGGTCCTATCTACTCAAAATAGATCCTTCCATTGACATTATCTAAAAGGAAGAGCATCTGAATGAACTTCTTAAAATAGAGAATCAACAAGTTCACCATATAGGAAATTTAGCTCAGGGCTATTTTTCAATGTCAGTTAATAAGATAAAAGTGAAGAAACATTAACATTGGGTGTATTCAGTTGGTGTTTGCAGAACAGAGACATGTTTTCTGAGCTTCCATAAAACAAAAAGTATAGCTCTGCCCACTGGCTACTGTAGAGAATTAATAATCAAGCAGAAGTGTATTTTTCTAAAACAGATGGTTCTATAAAGTTTCATTTCAGAGGTGTGGTACCAGAGTGGCACTGAGCTAGATTGCCACTAGATGATTTTTCCACCTAGAAATAAATTAGGACAGAACATTATGCTAGGTGGTCTGTGTGGCTGTTAGTGCAGAGGATGAATGGAGGGGGAAAAACACCCAGCGCAGTTAGAGAGATCCTATGCATGGTCCAGAGCAGAGTTGAAAAACAAATTTAACAGGTCATGTACAGGTTTAAATCGATGTTCTTTGCTGAAATCATTTCTTAAAATAATTTTTATGAACCTCAGAAGAATGCAGTCGAAATGGTTTGAAATCAATTTTAACTCATTTTCCATTCATAAAATATGAGAAGAGGGAGCCAATTTTACTGGTTCACTGGAGAAACAGTAAGGGTTTCCATAGTAGAGAAAGAAGTTGATTTCAACTCAGACAGATATTTCAAGCTTCAAGGGCTGTGTCTAGACGGAGAAGGATTCGCTACCCCTGAAGTCCTATCAAGCAAGGAGTGTAAATCTATTTCAGGGTCTTGTAGTTCCTGCAGAACTTGGACTATCAGCAACTACAAGACCAGCTGCTTCTGGACCCCTTGTATATGATTTCAGCCTTCCAGACTGAGGATTGTTTCATCAGCACACTTAAAAGTAAATCCTCCAAGGGGAGGAAACTCTGAATCAGTGACGACTGATGGCTTTTGTGAGTGTGAGTGTGTGAATGTGTGCATATGTGTGTGTGTCTGTGTGTGTGTGTGTGTGAGAGAGAGAGAGAGAGAGAGAGAGAGAGAGTATGTTCTCATTAGGGGACGATCTATGATTTGACAGCCTCACTGCTGCCGCTCCTGCTGCTGCTGCGGCTGTATGGGCTGTCATTAGTTGAAAGGGCTGCGAGGGTTTGAAGGAACTGCAGTTCTGAGGACTGAGCACTGCTGAGTGGTCTCCCTGTCAAACAGAGTAGACAAGATTTTCTGCAGAATTGGAAACTTGAACCTATTACCACTTCATCTACCCAGAAAATCAGGCAGCACTACAGAGGATAAGGTAAGAGAAGAAATTGCTCTCTATTCGTAACGTAGGGCAGGGGGCAGGGGGAAACCTAGGCTCAAAGGCTTGCTATTTTATACCAAAGAGATCTCACCTTCTTGAGAGCAAAGGAGACAGCAGCCAAATTCCCACCCACCTTGATCACTGAGTCTCTTGGCTTTTTCACTCTGGTACCTTTTTCTTCTTTATTATACTTTTCTTAAGCATCTGAGAGGTTTCTTAGTATTTATTTTTCTTTGAGCAGATATTGTTTAGTCTTTTTTTTCAATTGGGCACTGTTTCAAAACAGGGAGCTTTTTCTATTTCTCTTTTCTTAAGCATTTTTCTCCATTAAGAGGGAACTGGTCTCTCTTAATGTGAGCTGGTCAAAACAGCTACTCCATCGTACTCCATCCCACACTACAATTGCAATAAAAGAAGTTTTCAGAAGTGCATATGAGCCCTATTCCTGTAGGGAAAAGTGGGAGGTGAAAGGAGAGGAAGTGAGAGTTTCCTGTGACTGTGGCTTGATCAGAAATGGTGACGCTGTGAATGAATGTGTACTATAACTCTTCTCAGGGGGATAGAACCACTGCGATAAAAGTGGGCACTGGACAGAAGATGTTTTGAGAAGTGTGTGTCTGAGAGAAGCTTTTAAGCCAGGAAAGATGGAAAACGAGACCATCAGTGAATTGAACCAAACACAGCTTCAGCCACGAGCAGTGGTGGCCCTAGAATACCAAGTGGTCACCATCTTACTTGTGCTCATTATCTGTGGTCTGGGCATCGTGGGCAACATCATGGTAGTCCTGGTGGTCATGAGAACCAAGCACATGAGGACACCCACAAACTGCTACCTGGTGAGTCTGGCAGTAGCCGATCTCATGGTCCTGGTGGCTGCAGGCCTTCCCAACATCACGGACAGCATCTATGGTTCCTGGGTCTATGGCTATGTTGGATGCCTGTGCATTACTTACCTCCAATACTTGGGAATTAATGCATCTTCTTGTTCAATAACAGCCTTCACCATTGAGAGGTACATAGCAATCTGTCACCCCATCAAAGCTCAGTTTCTCTGCACATTTTCCAGAGCCAAAAAGATCATCATCTTTGTTTGGGGTTTTACATCCATTTACTGTATGCTCTGGTTCTTTTTGCTGGATCTCAATATTAGCACCTACAAAGATGCCATCGTGGTGTCCTGTGGCTACAAAATCTCCAGGAATTACTATTCGCCGATTTACCTAATGGACTTTGGTGTCTTTTATGTTGTACCAATGATCCTGGCCACTGTCCTCTATGGATTCATAGCTCGAATCCTCTTCTTAAATCCCATTCCTTCAGATCCTAAAGAAAACTCTAAGACATGGAAAAATGAGTCAACCCATCAGAACAAGAATTTGAATTTAAATACCTCTAATAGATGTTTCAACAGCACAGTATCTTCAAGGAAGCAGGTAAGTAAAACTGAACCTCCAAGTCAATAGGGAAATATGAGATAGAGTTTCTTGTAAGATGGGATCAACTCTGCCCTATTTAGATGACAGTGAAATCAAAATACAATCACACAAATGTT
Source organism: Cheirogaleus medius (assembly GCA_008086735.1). Classification (NCBI taxonomy): domain Eukaryota; kingdom Metazoa; phylum Chordata; class Mammalia; order Primates; family Cheirogaleidae; genus Cheirogaleus; species Cheirogaleus medius. Next base: position 50,626,346 of record VBSM01001124.1, read on the forward strand.
TCACAGTGTAAGCTTCTGTTTTACATATTAAATCCATCTCTAAAGCAATTGAAAATCTAAAAATAGATGGGGAAAATTTGATAGCACATCAGCAGGTGTCAGTTCAAGTGCTATGAAGATATAAGGAAATATAAACAGAAACTCCAGAAATTCACCTTTAAAATGTTTGTGCCTCTCTGAAAATGTTATCAGAATATTTGGACCATTTCTGGCTTCCGTAGGGAAGAATTCTACTGCATGACAAACAATTACCTTTAAAAATTCTATTGCACAACAAAGACTTGACAAGGTAGTTTGAGAATAGATAAGTAAAACAATTCAACTTTTCTTGCCGTTCTATAGTTTCTCACAACTGAGACATAACTGAGAGGGGTTCTGGACTTATTTTTGTTAATCTTAGTGGGAAAGATTCTATCGCCCTCTCCTCTAGCTCCCTACACAGTTTCCCAGCGTGCAGAAGCTGAAAACAGCTGAAAACTTTACTCAGGAAATAAAAGGGTCACCATCGAGCACAATTTGTTATAAATAATATTTGAATTGAAATTTTTTTAGTCTGATTTTCCTAAGCATATCTAAAAATTCCTTTATGCTTTACATCACCTGAATGCCCACGTGGTTACAGTTGAATAGTGGTTTTACTAGTGAATGAAGTGCAACTTTGTTACAGTAGATATGATTTATAATCAATATAAAAATAAAATGCCTTTATATCATATACACATTTCTCTATATTTACCTAATTGTTCTAAGTTACTTACAAGCTTAGCTTTCAGCTTCTTTTCCTTCTTCGTTAAACATAATAAACGGACAGTAAATATTTATTCTCATAACTGAAAAAGAAAACTTGAAATCAACAATGCTGGTTCTTTCAAATGGGTTGAATTGTCTCATATGTTTTTTCTGCAGGTAATATAGTTCTCTCTGTGTGCACAAGTAGAAACTGAGTGTACTTTTCTAAAAGTATACATATAGATCATCCACACTATTACTTCCTAAATTGTAGCTGAGTTGATGTATGAAGAATTCTAATTGGGTATATGGGCACATAGTGAAATAAACTACTAAAAAATGTAGCTGCTTTAGATATCCATGAAATTAATAATGAACTGTAACTAAAATATATATATATACACAACATTTTAAATGATATTGTAATACTTGATTATATAACATTTATATTTTAAAATACTTGGATGATAGAAGGGAAAACCTAAGCAACTAGTGCCAGGTCTTAGATTTCTTTTGATTTGAATCTAGCAGTGCTACCTTATACAAGGCATATTTGGCCATCTATTTACCCAAAACTTGATTAATGGAAATTTAGAGAGATCTGTTGACTATCTGCCAAGACAAACATTAACAAACACAATAAGAGAGTAAAGAATATGTACATCTCAATTAGAGACCAAACATGGGTTAATGTCTGCATCAAGGAAGGGCAGTGAGTAAATTCATTCATTAGACTCCAATTTATGTTCTTGTTATAAATTCTAAAAAATCGTTTGTCTGGTCTAATGTCTTTTCTTTCCATTATAGCCATTAGTACCTATCAGCATTAATAATAAGCTTTAAATTACTAATTTTGTTACATGTTCACACTCTTATTTCAAAGCTGTTCCAGATAAGCTGTCTTTACAGAGGCTGTGTGATGGAAGAAAAAGCCAAGATTTGGTTCTGAACAACCCTGGGCTTGAATGCCAGGGTTCCAATCAAGCTCTATGACCTTGAATATGCAGAACTCTGTGAACCTTAGTTTTTTCATCCATAAACAGAATGAATAGCAACATCCAGGATCAGTAGGAGGGCTCAATGGAACATCCTATGAAAGATACCTAAAGTGGAGTGGTGATTAACACTTCAGTGTTAATTAGGCTCCTTCCTAGTTTTTTAATATGTTGGCAACTGTAAGGGAAGTACAGATTTGTTCCTAAAATTATACACTCACAGCTTAAACAAAGATTATTTGTTGAATAGATGTGTATATTGTATAGCAACTTCTTTAAAGAACTTTTTAATATTTTGGGCATTTGGGGTTGTCACATTAACATTATTGTCAGTCGGCATGCAGGAATGAGGGATGCCAAATGTCCTGCAATGGGCAAGACGGTTCTGTACGATGAAGAAGTGCACCTGCTGCAAATACCAAAACACCCTCCTTGAGAAACATGGGATGACGTATAAATCAATAGGAGTGCACTTAAGTAATGTGTCCTGTAATTCAGTCCTGATTATAGATGGGATGGGAGTTTGGAGAAAAGAAGGAAAATTATGGGGCTACAGGGATCAGAGAAGTCTTCATGGAAGAGGTGGCATTTGAGATGGTTCTGGAAAGATGAGGCTAACTTGGAAAGTAAATGTCAAGAGGGACAGCATTCCATACAACATAAAAGATGAGACATGGTATATGGGTCTGAAGACAGGAAAGGAGGGGTGCATAGGGTGGGACTTTTATGGGATACTGTGACTTGGTTGCCTAAACTGAATGATGTATTTGGGGGAGTAGTAAAAAGTAAGATTAGACTGATAGAAGTGTGCATGTAAGGCAGGGGAGGTGGGAAGAGAGAGAGAGAGAGAGAAGAGAGAGAGGCTGTAGAGTATTCCCATGATTAGGCAGAGAAAAGAGTTTGAACTTAATGCAGAGGCAACAAAGAATGTGAGTGGCGAGCAGGGAGCAGCAATGTTGAAAGTGGTATTTGGGGATAAGAAATCTGACAGCTGTGGGGGAGGCAGATTTGAAGGTCTAGAGGCTGGTGGCAGGAAAACCACTTTGGAAGTTGTTGGTAGTAATACAGGCATGAGGTAGTAGGATCCTCTATCAGGAGAATTTAAAGTAAGGTGTAAACCAGAGAGATGTTTCAAAGAAAGAAAGGGTGCAATGTGAACATATTACACATGAAGGATGAAGGGAGGACAATTCGATGTGGCACTGGATTCCGAGTCTGGAAGAGCAGTGGTGCCCTGATGAATGGGAATGAGAGTGGTAAAGCACAGCCAGTTTTGTCCAAAATTAGTGACCTTTAATCTGGCTTTATCTGCTTCCAAAATAAAGGTTCAAATTTCTACCTTCTAGAACCCAAGGACTGTTATTTTAATATTGTCTGTGCATTTTTTCTTTTAGGCAAGTTTAATTTACATTTTAATAAATACTAATCTGGGTCAGGTCTTTCTAAACAAGTCATATTAAAGACAAATGTGCATAGCCTAAAAGAACTACATTGAAAAAGAAAATAAAATGTAAGGGACAAAGTGAGATTTTTGTTTGCTTATTTGTTTTTAATTTATGTCCCCTATGCAGAAAATCCATGCCAGAATATTTTTTGTGTGTTTTTCTGAGTTTCAGTTATATTCTAAGAAACTATCTAAATATTGAGTAAACTCAGTAAAACAAATTACTCAAACTTATGGCTTGGAATTGTGTAGACAAAAGGATTATCTGAGTGACTAAACCTTTTGCTTTTTATAATTGGTTGATATGAAGAAGGCATGATTGAAATTATTACCTTTGTTACATTTCAGCTCTATGTATACAGTGCCTAAAGATTCCCTCAGTTGGTCAATTCAGGTGTTCAGCATTTTGTAGATAAAATATTTCTATCATTGACAGTGTATTTCTATGTAATTGACTGGATCTTTTGCTATTTTGGAAGCACAGAAATGCCTGAACATCTTTGTAAAGGGGTATATTGTCAATAAATGCATTCAATTCAAATGTGTACTTTCCACAGGATGCAGGGATATGCAGAATATTTTATATAAATCAAGCTACTGGTTTTATTTTCAGTGGAGTCACTCTAATATCTTTTTCTTTATTCTTATAGTACACTTGGTAGGGAAACCATGTAACATAGTCCTAATAGAAGCTCCAAGAGTTAATGGCAAAATTTTCATTGTGGGTTTTATTTGACTAATCAAGCCTTAAAATATCAAATAGTCTTTGTTTCCATAAAATTCTTAAAAGTCTTCCACCATGCTAGAAGGAATGTTGGTAGTCCAAGAAACAAAAGTAACTTTCCTTTTTAAACCAATATGTGCCTTTTGTTGTTATTGGTGCTCATGGTGATGATCATGATGATATAAAAACAATCATGTGTATTATGAAAAACACAGAATATTGGGAGTAAGAAAAAAGGGATCCCTTACCCCACCTCTTGAAAACCAAAATCATTATCATTTTTTTTATTCCTTTTCTTATGTTTTGACTGAATCATTTTTTATATAATTATAGCCAAAATGTATGTATAATTTTGCTTTCTGCTTTTTCACCCAAAATGTTGAAATCAATATTCTCAAAGACAAAACACAGAGTAAAAGAAAGTGATTAGGATTGAGTCAGTTTCTCTGAGCCTCAGTTTTCTCATCAACAAAATGGGGGAAACATTACCTCATTGCTGATATCAAATGAGATGTCTGCTCCCCTTCCCACCTGTCCATCCAGCTACTCTTTCTTCTCTCCTGTGCTTCTTAGTGATCCCTGTATCCCTAGGCACCCTCCTGACCATCCCTTAAGTACTCCCCAGTCATGCAATGTGCTCATGGAAAATGAAGACAGGCAGGCAAAGTCCATGTCTTCTCTCTTCTCCCCTGCCTCCCTCCAACTCCTGCCTACAGGGCTATTTACTTTTTAAAGAAGACATCTTAAACAAGGAAAAACCTTTAATACACAAAGGAAAAGAGGCATAATGTTGGAATGTGGTGAACATAAAGTCCCGTAAATTGTACAACTTAAGCAACTGCCAGCACCACCTACATCTAAGAGAACCCTTGCTCAATAATCATCCTTCTCAGGTAGCTTAATCAACAATTAACCTCGCAAGGCAAATTAACTCTTCAGCATTAGGCGTAAACTAAACTCTTCAGCATTAGGCGTAAATTAGAGTTTTCTCAGGATTACTGAGGCTGTTTTCACAAGCTCATCTTTCATTTTTAATTATTTTATTTGTTCCAATTGTCTTGGTTCAACTCTATCCTTAATAGTGGAAAGATCTCTAAATTGTGAGGGGGAAAGTGTAATTTTGGTCACTTAGCACGGGTAGCTGAGTATGCTGTTTTATTTTTATTAAAGAATAGCTTTCCATTTTCCAATCTACATTCTGTATAAGGAAAGATTTTGTACATATCCCATAAATTGACTAAATTATAATTCCCTGCATTTTTGTGTTTTGTGTTCTTTGGTTTAGATGAACACACATTGTTTATTCCCAATTTTATATTTGTAGCATTGAGCCATAATTTCAACAGTAATGAAAAATAAACTTTTCTAAATGCCTATGAAAATGGAAAACCTACACTCCTACATAATTCTCAATTTGGCCCCACAAACAATCTTAAAAGCAGCTAACCTTAAAAATGATAAACTACTTTACTCCTCTTTACATAGACTCTCCTGAATTCTTCAAAATGCAGATACCCCAAGTTCCCAGGTAAAAGCTGCTCTGTAACTCTGTTCTTAGTTTCCTTTACTTTTTTTTCTCAATGATTTAATTGAAAAGGAAAAGTTATAAATCTAAAGGTGGGCCAACATTAAACAAAATTTTGCAGTAAGTTATTCTTAGTCAATATCCTCCCAATTTAATCAAACATTTATTCACATCCCAAAACATCTAGCACTGCCCTAGGTGTGGAGGCTGCAGGGATATATAAAGACAAACTCTTTGTCTTCAAGGGGCTCAGTGTTGTCGATGTGCACAAATAATCCTGAGCAGGCAATCTATCATATTCTATCATATTCTATGATAGAGGACACAGCATCGGGGAGGGGAGAGGCAAAGATGGAGGAAGGCTTTATGGAGTACTTGGTACTTGAACTGGGCCTATAAAGACAGGCTGAATGTCTGACAGCAGCAAGAAGTAGTCAGGGAGAAAAGAAAGATCATTCAATAGAAAGGGGGAAGTAGATGGGCGAGAACAGGGAACGTTCAGGGAGGGAATAATCTGATATATTTGAAGTGGGGACATGGAAGGGAATTGTCTAGTGAGGGACGTCTGAACCAGACTAGACAAGACATCTCCAGACCCATACATGCAATTGCTTTTTGGACATCACATAATTACATCAAATCCAATATGTCTAAAATCAACCCATTATTTTCCCTTTTAAACCTGTACCTCTTCCTTTCTATCCTATTTTAGGTTCCCAGGCCAGAAACCTAGAATTCCTCCTAAGTGCATTTTTCTCCTATTATGCCCCCACTCAAAGCTAAGCACTAGCTCATCACTGTCCTGGCTGACTGACTTCTCCACTCACACCACCATTATCCTGGTTCACCCCCTCTCACTGCTCCATTTCAGTACATACCTCACCAGCCTCTCCGACTCCCATTCCACTCTCCTCCAAATCACCCTGCCCATTGCTGACTAAGGGATCTCGCTAACACACAGCTATTATCAAAATAATTTTCACAGTGCCTGAGGCCTAGAGATTAAACTCCTTAGCTTAACAAAGAAGATCTTGGCCACCTCCTATATTTCCAGCTTCCTCTCTCATGGCTCTCCCAACCTAGGCTTTACACTCTTGCAATTCCAAATTATTTGTAGTTTTTGAACCTTCTAGGTTCTCTTAGCCAGAACACCCTTCATCTCGCAAACTCCCATTATCTTTCAAGTCTCAAGTCAAACGATGCCCAATCATTACATCAAATTTTCCCTAAATTTATCAGGCATATTTATATAGGTAAATTCCTAACTGTATAGGTCAGGTGCTCTTCCAGTGTTTTTATAATACTTGGCATATATTTTAATAATTTTTGTGTATCACACTTGTTAGCTTGTCTATCTTCCCAGTCTCACTAATATCCTTAAGAGGAGGGCCCTGTGTCCCCAGTATCCTCAGCACTGCATTTGTCACATAGTAAGCTCCCAAGAGTCTATGTACACAGTGCTGTGTTGCAGCCAAGGAGGACAGGCTTTGCAAGAGCAGGTGGTTCGTCTCTCTCCCCAGACTGCATTCAGAGCCATCACACTGGTTGCTTAAAATTGGTCCTGGACGAAGTACTTACACTGGAGAAATCAGCAACTAGGACAACCCAAGGCCCTCTCTTCTTTTGTGGAGAGATGATTATTAAATATTTGCCAGCATACTTCTGTGTTTGTGTGTGTATGTATATACATAAATATGTATGTGTATATATAAAACATAATGAATTTGCATAATGAATATATAATAAATAAAAGTGTGAAAGAGTACATTCATGCATACTTAGGGGCTCAGTCAGGTCCAACAGTCTATTTTGCTCCCTTAAAAGTTGTTGTTTACTTGTGCCATATCCTACTCTGATTTTAATTAAAATTTTCTTGTCTTTTAACAAATCTTTTTTTAATTTCAAAATAACCAAAGTGCAACTAGCAAGTAAGTTGTGATTATGTTAGTAGATAAGAGCTTTTGGGAAGATTTCCCCCTCCAAACAGGACACCCTGACTTAGAAACATGGCAGATTCAGATAATATTATAATTCACTTTGTTATTTAAAATGCTGTTGGCTTTCCCATGAGCCCCTAAAATCTCCTCCACAATAGCAGAGCTACCTTAGAAGATACAGAGAAGCAGAAGGATGGCAACCCAGGGAAGGAAAACAATATGAACAGAGCTATAAAGATGAGCATAAATCCATCTGAGTGCCCCTATGTGACTAATTTTCCTAAAACCATTTGCACACATCATCTTCTTTCAAAAAGAAATGGCTCCAATCTTCTCTGACTGGCTTTTAGAGCCCTCTAAAATATGACCCTTTCATCATTTTTCTGGTTTTGTTCATCCATTATCTCTTTAATTCAATAAACATTTATTGAGCACCAATTTCATGCCAAACACTGTTCTGAAGAACCAATGATAGTTACTGTCTTATAGAACTTTCAGTAAAATACAAGATAATTGGAAAACACAAGTTAGGCTGTACGGCATACAGAAGAGACAACAAGAAAATGATGCTTACTATATGTAAGTCTGGACAGCAAAGATTTTTAGTGGATGATCCCCGTTGGGAGAGAAATTAAAGAAAGAAGGGTGAGCCAGGGAGCAAGGGAAGATGCAGTTGTAAAAACACAAATTTATCTAAAGCAGAAGTCATGGCCTTGCCACCTAAGTCAAACACCACACTTCAGAGCTACATGGAGGCACATGAGAAGCACCAGAATACATTTAAAGCTAAATTAGCTCTGAAAATTAAACAAGGCCAAATACATATGCACATGAATTAGAATGAATAATGTAAAACACTTGACAGCCATATTTAATTGAAATAAAAATAGATAACATTTTGGAAAAGAAAATACTGCAACTTTTCATAAACAACACTGGTGACTTTTGGCTATCCTCCTTGAATAAATTGCCCTGAACATAATTATGTAGTAGCTGCAAGGAAGTAAAGCATCCTATGCCTCTCCCATTCTGGGCCTTTGTTGTTTGAGTTTCATGGAGATTTATGAGTATGAGAAAATTCAGTGCGTTTTCTGCAAGCAACAGCTCTTAGCTTAGAAAATAAGGAAGTGACTCAGTGAGAGAGGTGGCCCCATTGTGAGAGTGAGAGAGGACAGAGGCAGGATGAATGCAGAGCACCCCATGAATTTTTAAATATCATTTTTGTAAAGTCAAGTGACTCAAGCCCCTAACAGTGTGCAGAACTGACACCCTGCCATGCTTCCTCTGATAGGAGTTCGGCTTTGTGACTGATTCTACTTGGCAAACATTTGAAAGATTTTTCAGACATAAAATTTGAGTAGGGGAGGATGGAGGATGGGAGAAAAGAATGAGCTGATTCATTTTCTGTTTTATCAGGGAAGATAGGAATAGGTTCAGATTCAGGGTAAATTTACAGGATAAATATTTGACTAGAGATTATAAAGTGCTAGGATGGACACTCCAGGGATTTCTTTAGGAATCAGTTAGACATCTCTCTGAATAAGTTAAGAGCAATCAAATCAATATGTTATTATCAGCCAATTGCAGTGCACAGTGGAGGTGCTATCCTGGAAATGAGCATGGTCTAGTTAAATTATTACAATCCCTTCCAGCACATTATTATAGTGAAAGTAAAGAGCAGATATGCAGATTTAGGACAGATTTGCACTTTCTTCCTCATCTATGATTTAATTAAAAACCTATTCTATGTCAGGCGCTGCATTAGGCACTAGGATACAAAAAAACAAAATAGTGTTTCTGCCCACAAGAAGTTCACAATCTAAAATAGAAAAAAATTATAGTAGACTTAATTAAAGCCAGAAAGAAATAAGTGTTATCAGAGTAAAAAGCACAGATTAGTGTCACCTGCCCAAGATGGCTTGGAATAAGGTGGGCATCAGAAAGGCTTTCTTGAAACAGAGACTTCTAAGCTGAGCATTGTGAATTAATAGACATTTTGTAGATGAAGAAGGGAAAGAAGACTGTTTATGAAGCAGGAGCTATACAGGTGAAGACCAGAGTCTAGAAAAGACACAATCAGTCTAGAGAATTGCAAGTAGCTCCTTAAGTCTGGGCAACAAAACATGAGACTAATGAGGTGAGCAGGATCAGGAAATAAGGTCTTTAGTAAATGAGGGATTTGGACAAGATTGGCAGAGAGTGTTATCATCAGATTTATGCTTGAGGAAGACCATTCTGTCTTCAATGTAGACAAAAGATTGGCCCAAAGTCAAGGATATCAGTTAGGAGAGGACTGCAACCATATGGGCAAGATAATGTGAATCATTCTGCACAGGCCTAACATGAGAAGGTGAACAGCAACGAGGATAGAGAGAAACTGATACAGTTGGAAGAGGATTAATAGACTTGGTGTGAGTAGACGTACAGAAAGTGGAAGAGAAAGGAGTCGAAAGCGACTCATTTGAACCATTGAGAGAGAAAGCCTTGTGACAGTTGAGAGCCTGAATTCTGGAATCTCACCCACTGGGGTCAGAGCCAGGGTTGGCCACTGACTATGTGATGTGAAAAAGTTAATTTACAACCTTGAGCCCTAGTTTGCATACCTTTAATAAGGATGATAATAACAGTATATATCTCAAAAAGTAGTTATTAGGATTGAATGCAAAAATCTGTATAAAGTACTTCTTACAGTGTCTGGAGCATGGAAATAATAAATAATAGCTTCTGCTATTATTAATTGGATAGTGTAATTTACCTAAATGAGAACAATAAGTGGAGGAGGAACAGATTTCAGTGGGGTAATCAGGTTAAGTGTAGTTTTGCTCATGTTGCATTTGAATCATCTATAGAACACACAGATATACACTCAGAAATATAGATTTAGAGCTTAGAATAAACATGTAGCCTAGAGATATAGATTTGGAAGCAATTAGTATACAAGTGGTTTGTTGAAGGTACCAGAGTAGATGTTATCACTGTAGGACATTTTGTGAAATAGAAAAGAAACCTTGGAGTAGCTAGAATTCTAGGGAGAATGGGATGGAAAGCCTGAAATAAACAGAAAAGGAATAGTTAGAGAGGGCAGAGAAAACCAGGAGAAAGTAGAGTCACAGAAGCCAAACGCGCAGACTCTTTCAATAGTGGTCAATAAAAAAAATGCAAAGATAGGAACTGAAAAAGCACCCAAAAAGGACAATGGTCACCTCTGGAGGGGCAGTTTCCATAAAGTGTTGAGAGAAATACATTAGATTGTGTGGAGTTGATGAACCATGGATGAGGTAAAAACTAAAAAGAGAGTAAGAATAGGCTGATGTTTTAACAAGCTTAATGGAGAGAGAGAAAGAGAGAGAGAGAGAGAAAGAGAGAGAACATGCAATAATTACATGAAGAAATAAGGCAGGGTATTTTTGTTTATTTTGCTTTACTTTTTAAGATAGAAGAAACTTGAGCCTGTTTAAGTCTTGATGGAAAAGAGCTAGTAGAGTGGAAGGAATTATTTGTAGATACACTAGAAATACTCAATATTTACAGAGGAGGCAAGAAGGAATGTAAAACGGGTCATCTTTCTTTTCCTTGACAGCTGGGATTGTGTCTAACTCGCTGGTCCATCTGCAGCACCTAGCACAATGTCTGGCACATGAAAGTATCCAATACATGTTTGTCAATAAATAGATGGATAAATGAGGGAATTAAAGAAGGAAGGACTAAGATGCAAGGAAAAGAGATAAGGATGATCATGGTTGCAAATCAATTTTAGTTTATGGGACAGAAAGTGGTGAGTTCTTACAAGCTGTTTTCTATTTTCTCAATGAGGTAGAATGACGAGGGTAATGGCAGGGAGAAAAGGCATGGATGTTCATTGTGGGAAATGGGAGAAGTAGGTGACAAGTAGAATAATAACAGGATTCATGTTTAAAAGACAAACCCGTGTGGTAGTAAATTACAGGTGACTTCTAAACTTTCCAATGGGTCGATTCTGAGACTCATCCCCACCAAACATAGTTAGGTGAGTCATTTCATTGACCAAAAGCTAGTTGGCATTGTCCTCGAGATTGTTTCCTGTGCGGCTGCAGGGAGTGAGTGACACACCCACCAGCAGTACAGTTTCACAGGTAGCACTTTATTCCCTTTCACCGACGCAAGACTCTTAGGACAAAGGGCCAGGCTGGAGCAGATGTGATGCATTGCCTCAGAGCAGGGATTTATTCGTTTGCCAAAAAGTTCCATCTGAAACCCTGACTCCAAATCAATGGAAGGCAGGTGCCTCAATAAATCCCTTACGCTGAAACTTTGTGAACAGCACCAGCTCCTGGGCAATAACTCCTTCCTCACAATCTTGAGCCAGATCTTTCCTTATCGGTATTTCCAGATGACATGTCTGATGTTCACAGCCTGTTTTTCCTTCCCCCTAAATATCTCGGCCCTTTTCACTTTATCTTTAAAAAATTCTGGAAACACACTTAGAAGCAATTAGCCTTGAGACAAAAGCAACTCACTCCATTTTCCACACCGTTCTTGACTTCACTTTGCTACTGACTTTACCTCAAAGGAATGTGGTGACATGAGGCACAAACACACTTAATAAACAGGGATCAATGGTGCTTCACTCTTCTCAGTCATATATAAGCAGGCCGGGTTTTGTGCCTCACCGAGACCCTCAAGAGCACTAAAGGCAAAAACCAGAAAGGCTTGCTTTATCAATGCACTCCCTTTCACACTTCAGCATCATGCAGGATGCTTGTTTATCTCTTAGGGGAGCTCCCCCAACTCACGGAGTCTGTGTCAGCCACTCAAAATCCAACGCAGACCTGAAATTGAGACAGGTAGAAAACTGCCGTTATTGACCGTGGCTTTTAAGCTAATGAATAACAGTTTCCATTGCTGGCTCCTCCTCAACTCCACCCATTTCTTCAGAATAATTAATCCAGAGATGTTATTAAATCACAGCAGCCTTGTTGTTCCCATCGAAACAAGTTTTAAAATAGACAAATGTCTGTGCATATACCACAAGTGGAAAAAGCGATCTTGATTTTTTAAAATTTTTCAATCATGAACACTGAGGCACCAGAAGAAAGAAAATTCATGTCCTCACTATGCCTTGTTAGTCAAAAGACAGGAACTTCTGGGCTGTGACAGAATGAGTTGTCATCTCAGATAATTTTTAGTATTCATTATGGAGGTTTTGATAGCCTTTAAGGAAGGTACGCTAATTTTTTTGCAAACGGATACCTACATGTAAGCTCGAGGTCTTTATAATGCTGCTATCTTCTACAGAGTTACAGAGCAAAGCTATTACAATCAGAATTCTATTTATTCAGTAAGGTCACCTTCGTGCCTCAGCTAAAGTGACCTAACACAATACCAAAAATGAAGGCTAGAAAATCAAGTTCCTTAGTAACACTGAGGAATATAAAGTATTCTTTCAAAAGTACCAATAATTTATCATGAAGACAACTTGAAGAATGATGATTAGCAAGGATAAAATTCACAAAGCCATTTTCCCTAAAGAGAAATAGGAATGTCTGCATTCTGAAGTACAACATCTTGGTAAACTCCTACATAGCACTGTTAGTGGAAATGCTATGAGCAAAAGACTTTGGAATGAGTAGTGACTTCCTTGTATACTAACCAGCCATTATTTTATATATATTGCGCTGTTTACAGTCATCATGAGGATTTTAAATTTTGTATCTTAATAATGTACTGTAAATTTGTTGTTATCAACATTTATTTCATCCACAATCCCTGAGGAGCTGTACGTTTTCCCTTCAGTAGCAGAGGCGCATCTCAATACAAATTTTGAAGCTGACGCAGCATTGCAGACTCTCCAGAGAGTGTGGAAAGTTTTGAAAATTCACCCACGTGATCCTTATAATTCTCCTTAACTTCCCTGTTCAAGGATCACTGTTTAAATATTCTAGCTTAGATTCTTCAGTTAATATCATGCACTAGACTACTTGTCTGGTCTTTCTCCTAACAATGCAACCTGGAAAATAATCTGTCCCATTTGTATAGGTGTCAGTCATTTACTAACTGTTATAATAGGTAATATCATTGAGCTCTTAATATGTGCCAGGCATGTGCTAAGGGATTTTCACACATCATTCCATTTGCCTCTATCAATTTTAAAGACAAGAGGTCTAAGATTTAGTAACATTAAGCTCAAGGTCACCCATTCAAAAAAAGGAAAAGCAAGGAGTCTACTCATAGCATCTAATCAAAGTATCTGATAGTGACACTATACTTCCTCACACACTTGCCCATGGTACTAGCATCTCAAAGATGAGGTACAGAGAATGGGCTATGTATATACCCAGAAAAAAAGGGAACTTCTTCTTATAAAGATGACAAATTCATGCATTCACTCCACAAAAATGCACTGAGTACCTGCTTGAATGTTTCAGGCACTATTTCAGATTTTGGGAACAAAGCCATAAACAAATAAGACAAACATCCCTGTCCCTTGGAGCTTATATTCTGAAGGCAAGGGAGGAAACAGGGAATAAAAAACCAAATGCACATATTGTATCAAATTATGATGTATCAGTTTGTGGAGAAAAACAGGCAAATAAGGGGGATAATGAAATGCTTAAACAGGAAGGGTGTAATTTTAAATAGGGCAGCCAGAGATATTAAATAAATAGCCCATTTTTAGAGTGTGCTGCTCTTTTGATTCTATATGCAGGCACTAGCGAGTGCCATTTATAAATCAATGCCTGAAACTCCACGGAATTTTTGCCACTGATGCAATGTTGAAATACCAGGCTGGCCTACATAAGTCATTTGGCTTTTATATGCAGAAAATAAAGCAATAGTGACACTATTTAATTATATTTCATAAACTTTTATAATTTTCATTCTAAAAGAAAATGCATTTTATGTTCTAATTCAAAAATGAAAAATTTTCCAGTGGTAGAATAGGGACCTTTGGGCAGGTCAGTAGTTAAGAGAAGTTTTTGATAAATGTTCCTTTACCCAAATACAGTGTTATCTCTCTTCATTTTTTGTAAGAGAAAGTGTGACAATTTCTATGCAGTCCTTTTCACCTGGGGAATAATAAACAATTAAATTTTTAGAGACAGATAGGATGAGGCTCTTCTGCCTGGTTCAAATCCTTGTTTTGCCATTTGTAAGTGGTGTATTAGTATTTGTAAGTGGTGTTGATAATTGAATGAAGAACTTGAAACATTAGTCATAAATCATAACAGTAGTTTGAAATATAAGATTATATGCATTTGTCTGTTTTGTTAAAAAGCGTTCAACTATTCCTTGGGTTGGAAAATTACAGTCATGGGCCAAATCGAGCCCTACTGCTTGCATTCCTAATTAAAGTATAAATGGAACTGAAAAAGTTATGCCCATTGATATACGTATTGTTTGTGGGTGCTTTCTCACTACATTGGCAGAGTTGAGTAGTTGTAACAAAGGTCATATGGCCTGCAAAGGCTAAAATATTAATATGTACTATCTGGCTCTCTATAGTAAACATTTGCTGACCCCTGAACTATTCCTAATTAAGAGTTTATTTGTGAAAATATTATGTACTTAGCACAGGTACTGGTTGCATGATAAGTGCTCAATAAATAAATGATAAATACATAGTAAATAAATATTTTTAGATTCCGCAAAATGACCAGAACTAGGAAAGTTCAAGCTTATCACAGGCAAGCTAAATTAGCAGCTAGCGCATCACTGTCCTGCATTTTAACTCTGTATCTCCTAAAGAAAATGCTTTGTTCATTATATTAGAGAATCCTTGATTTCAACTGTCTCTAAAAATACAAATTGGTAATCTGTATGCAGAGTGGTATCATGAGAAATCGCTTTCTACAACTTCATGAGTGACAGAGAAGCCACAAATGATTGAATATGACAGTTGACAGAAAGTACAGAACAAGAATACCTGTCAAAGTGAGATTTGTATCTTTTGGAGGCAAATCCCATTTGACTTTGGTACATATTAACATAGTGTCAATCCATATCTAGTAATAGGAAGTGAACTCAGCATAAATCATAGTGAGTTAGCATCCCCTTAGCTCTTTACTTTTCCTAGATTCTTCATAACAATATAGCCAATAATTCTTTATTTCTACAGAATAACAGACTGCTCCCAGAAAATTTTCCTCACTGTAATTCCAACCTGATCTATCATGTCCCTTTTTAAGAAGGAATCTTTATACATTGATTTTAATTTTTAGCTTTAAGCATTTTTTATGCCAAACCCTGTTTTAGAAGTTAGAGATAAAAATATGCAATAAACATTATTCCTGCCCTCAAGATCTTACATAGTAGACAAGAAACCAGACACAATATAATCATGACATTTGTGATTAGGGCTGGAAGTGTAAAATGGCCACATGGAATTCCACAGAGGCAACAGGACTTAGAATAGCATCAGTGAACTGTTTCTTCATTCATTCATTTATTCATTCATTTCCTGAATGTTTATTGCATCTACTAGGTGCCACACCTTCACGTTGGCCCGTGCAGGTAGAGTAGTAGAGATCCTCAAAGAGCTTTCATCCTAGAAAAAACAAGAGACAATAGGCCGGTAAACAAAAGAAGGAATAAGATTCTTTCGGACTGTCAGACTATTAGCACAAATGAATAAACAGGGAGCTAATTTGGGGAAGGATTAATACCCACCACACTCTCGAGAGATATTAACTTCTCTGAATCTCATTTTCTTCATCTGTAGGATGAAAAGAATGCCTACCTCATACATACCATAAAGATTAAGTCATTCAATGAAGTCACTGGTGCTGTGTTTAGGATATATTTAAGTGTTTAATAAGGTATTATTATTATTATTGTCAAAGTCTTTGTCATTTGGTTAAATCTTTCACATATCCCCAGTGATAGGAAATCTCACCACCCTAAATTACATAAAATTAGCTGCATTTTATTGAGGACCATACCCTGTGCCAGTGCTTTATATAAGTTACCTCATTTATTCTCCATACCTGCTCGCATTTCACAAATATACTGAGGCTTAGAAGAATGAATGCCTTGCCCAGTGTCATACAGATAGTAAGTGGAAGAACTAGAATTAGAATCCAGCTACATCTGCCTCCATAGCCTGTTCCCTTAACCACTATACTAACACCACAAAGCGACCCAGATCATATCATCCAAAAGTGAGTCTGGTGCATTAACAATCTGTTGTTGAATGTTTGGGCCTCATAGCCAAAGCTAGCATGATTTGTACACTCAAATGGGTTTCTAGTCAAATGGTAAGAAGCAGATAAATGCAAAGAGGCTTCATTCCGTCTGTTAGGTTAACACAGGGTGGTAAAGCTGGCTGGCACCCATGACCAAGGATGCAGATTGCAAGACAGGACAAACAACATAACAGCCCCTTATGTTAGAAAGGTATGGTATGCATTACAATGTGTTTTCACATCCTCCTTGCAATTCATCCTCATATATACATATATATATATATATATATATATATATTTCCACATCTTATATGATACCAAGACTCAAGAAGATTTGAGTGGTAATAGGTAGTAAAGCTGAGATTTAAAGCCAAGTCCGCTGATTTTGAGTGCACATCAGAAAGCTAAAAATCATTGAAAAATGTTGAATTTATGGTTTGCTGAAGGACAGAAATGTACATCCTCCTTGACTGACTTTGTGATTTCCTTTGGGACAGCTAGAAAATGAGCTCTGTAACTCCAGGCAGCCTGAGCACGGTACAGGCTGTCTCCCCAGGAAGGGGCACAGGTGAAGAAGGGGTTGGATGCCTCCCAGGCATTCTCAGCTCCACGATCAGGGACTTTGTCCAAGACTTTTAGAAGCGAGACAACTAAATGCCCCTGAAATTTGGCAGCCGTGAGAGTTTTACTTCTATTTGGGGATCACCGTCACCTCTTCTCCTCTCCATCATTCACATTCTACATTTTAAAATATCCTCTTTGATTTCCCAGCCCCCACTGGGTGAGGCTGAGGTAACAGGAGGTTGCATCTCAGTCTGCAGTGTCACCCTTACCAGGCTGCAGAGCCAAAGAAGCACAGGGGAATGAGGAACAGGGAAACATCTCCCTCAGAAAGGATCAATATCTTCAGAGATGTGTTTAGCTAGCATCTGGATTCCCAGCTCAGAGCCAGCTAAAATGCCCCATTTAGAATTTCTAAAGGCCAGGCATGGTGGCTCACGCCTATAATGCTAGCACTCTGGGAGGCGAGGCGGGAGGATCACCAGTGATCAGGATTTCAAGAACAGCCTGAGCAAGAGCGAGACCCTGTCTCTACTAAAAAAAATAAAAATAAAAAATAAAAAAAAAATAGAAAGAAATTAGCTGGACAACTAAAAATATATAGAAAAAAAATTAGCCAGGCACAGTGGCACATGCCTGTAGTCCCAGCTACTCAGGAGGCTGAGACAGTAGGATTGCTTGAGCCCAGGAGTTTGAGGTTGCTGTGAGCTAGGCTGACGCCACGGCACTCTAGCCCGGGCAACAGAGTGAGACTCTGTCTCAAAAAAAAAGAATTTCTAAAGTCTAGTTTCAAACAGAAAAATGACCAGGAGTAGTAACCATACCCTAGAGAGCAAAGGTAAGAAAACCAAAGCAAGTCTGTACTAGGGCAGACTTTTCCACATACTTAACTATTAACAATGATTTATTTAATACCTAAAAGAGAGAGCATTTAGAAAAAGCTAAATAGCAAACTCATCCCATGGCAGGTGAACTATATAGCATTGTTCTAGCATGGCTCATGAAAGAATTCAGAATGACATTTTATTTTCTAAATTGAGATGTTGTTATAATCTGAATTCCAATTCTACCGGCTGAGTTTTTCATCTGTCAGCATGTTTTAAAATATCCACCTCCTGCAAATAATAAAACAACCAAGAAACAGGATGCACAATTATCAGACTCCATAATCAATACTGAAACCTCCACACTACAATAGTTGCTAGTATTGTGGAAAGTCTTGCAATCAATCTTCAAGTTTAACTGCAAATATTACCTAGCATATAGCTGTTTTCCACTCTGAGCATAAGAACCCTGAAATCAGAAACACTTTAAAAATACATTCCACAAGGACTTAGTACCACAGTGTAAATAGGAATATCTTTGTTAGGTGCTGTAGGCATAAACTCTTGTGTAGAAATAAGAGTTAGTTTTTCATTCTCCCTGTTCCCCACCACCAATTCCAACCTTTAAGTTCAATTTTTGTTTTTTGGTTTTGCAAACTTTAGGAAAACTATTTCTTCCTCAAATTCAAGGTATTAAAGAGAAAAAAACGACTTTGGAGTCAAATATACAGGTCTTTACAGTGTGGCTTTTAATCATCAGCATATAAATTTTCTGACATCAGTCTTATTCTCTTTAAAAGGCAGATAAAGTAGGGCTGTTATAATGAAAATACCAAGCACATTGCCTGGTACATGGTATTTCATATGTCTTAATTCTCCTTCTCCCTTTCATTGGCTAATTCCTATTCCTGGATAAGAATATCTTCAATTGTCACCACTTTTTCCCCATTCTAAATTTAAAGATGTTAAGAAAATACTGCATTGTTTCCATCTAGCACAGACACTCAGAGATTCTCAGGAAGCAAGACTTAACAATATCTTGGGGCCTCTCTTGCACTGAGAAATTCTGGTATAACTTAACATTGAACCCCAGTTCCACTAACAGCTCAAAGTCCTATCACTTTCCTCACTCTTCAAGTGTTTGTGCCTCTCTAACTCTCTCTAACTTTGCTCTTGAAAGAAAGTACAAGACTTTGAGGGTTCATCCCACATCAGAGTTGGTTGCAGAGCTCTGTCCATTTACTGTAAGTATTTCACACTTGTATTTGGTGATGTGTAGTTATTTTTCTGGTGAACTAAGGTTGTCACAGAGGAAGGGTCAGATATATAGTATTATGCTGTCCCGTAACTCCACTGTTACCTATGCTCTGCTACCTGCCCAATGGCAGTGCCAACTTGTGAACTTATTGATACATGCAACTCCCCCTGGGATACAGAGTCTAGTTTCCTGCCCCCTCAAATGTCTTGCTCAGGAAACAGCTCTGCCTACCTTCCTCAGCACCCTCTAGAATTGTGGAGGAAAAAACATTTTTGTCATTCACTGGATGCACATTTGTAAATTTATGCTTTCAAAATCCTGTATATTTTTCCCTTAAGCCCTACTTCTCCTTCCTAGAGCATTATTACTAAATATAACCCAAAATTGTGAGTGCTATTAATAATATATTTTGGGGAGCATTTTTAATCATAGTAGAGCCCAGAGAACACTACATAATGCTTCCCAGAGTGGCGATTCTGAATGGAACATTTAGATACAGTACTTGACAAGTAGAATCAGGAACCTATGTGTAAGCATCCCTGAGTGGCTTCCTGTCAAGAAATCCATAAGTAATGCACAAAGCAGAGCACTTCAGCCCATGGTCTCTCTGCCATGAATCACCACTCAGCTTTTATTCACTTTTAGTATACATTAACTGACTTTGAGTTGATTCTAAGCCCTTTTTTGGCTCCATCATTCAAAGTTTAAGCCCCACCAATGATCTCACTCCATGATATGAGCACCCCACATGATGATAACTTGTCTTTTAAAAACTGAATGTCTAGACATAAGTCAAAACAAAGCAGAACAATCTACAAGAAGAAATTCCCAGAGCCTCCAATCATTGTGGAAACTTGGCTAAATTCAGATATATTTAATTATCAAGGCAAGTTTATCCTTCAAATGGCTTCATTAATGTAACAAAATGCAAAGGGTCATGGACCACTTTGCTAATGGCCAACTGAGAGCGAAATATTCCTAGTTATAGAACACTTTGTTAATAAACAGAAATGCAGAGAACATGGGCAGAGTCCAAACACAGAATGTATTATTGCCCTCCAAAGAATGGCATTAGAATATTAAAGGCTAACTGTTTCATGTTCATTAACCAAAAAAAAAAAAAAACTTCGAGAAATAAGTACAGTTCTGAAAATGGAAATATTACAGGCAGAAAAAGTGTAAGAACAAGAGCATTTTGCTAATTTAAAGAACCTTAAACCCGTATATAACTCAGTAATTATATTTTAACATTTGTGAAAAATAAGTATTTACTCAATAATAATTTAACTGAATTGAGCACTTACTATGTAGCAGGCATATATACTAAGGACTATTCCTAACTTTTTGTGCAAATAGAGATGTAGTGAAAGTTTGTTTTTGATTTACTATTGAAGACAAAAACAGAGCTTTGAAATTATACAAAGTGGGATCCAAAATTGATAAAAGAGCCTATTCACAAATTAAGGTTACTTATGATGCCTTTGAAAATCACTCACTAAAAAAGAGGTAAATCATCTTCAAATACAAGTTTAATTATGTGGTTATCACCTTCTGGTATATGGCTTTACCTTTTAAGTACTAACAAAGCTTTTTCACAATTCAAGATTGTCCAGGAATTTAGACAAGGTTCAGATATAAGGCATGTGACCTGCCCAATGTCCTCAAGGGCAGAGAAAGATTGTGAAACCAAGATACTGAATGCCAATTTCAACCCTTTCTTCCATACCTACTACACTTCGTCACTCAATAACACACAGGACTATGCCACAGCCTTTATCTCCAAAGGAAGAGTGTCAGATAATAGCAAGACCCATGATCATGCACAGATTTTTTTCTAAAGTATATAAAGAATCAAAATTCAGAATTTCTTCTCAAATAGTACAAGAATTCCAACTAAAGCACCCATGATTTCCTAAAATAATAAACTAATCTCTGACAATTAATCGAAATGTCTCCAAATCCCATGTAACAATAACCTAATAAATGACATCCTATTAATTGGGCTGTGGTTCAAGAAATAGAGGTTTCCATTATTTTATTTGCTTATTTTTACATTTTTAATTTTCTTGTTTCTTCCCCCAGGAAATAGATTGGTGTGAAGGATTCCTATATTCCTTGTTATGAAAACTTTTTTCTTCCTATTCAGTACTTTCTAAATGCAGCACTCTAATTTGGGGCAAAAAAACACAAGTGACTCCAGGGTTACCAATATTTTCTGGCAACAATATCATCCCTTCCAGATAGTTCAGAAACAATATTTATAGTAATTAAAATTCTTCAGCTCATTATGCATATTGATTTTTTGTGATTATCTGGAAAGATAACTAGACCTAGAGTCAAAAGAGTTTGGTTCAATAACTAGCTTTGCTACTTATGTTTATGAGCTATATGGCCTTATTTCTCTGCTTCTGTGAGCTCAATTTTCAGTTCCTCATCAACAAACTGTTAACACTTGCCCTACAGATCTCAGATCTCAAAGGGATATAATCACAAAGTCATTTAATGACAATAAATGAACGTTGTTAATTCCAAAGAATTCAACAATTGTTATCAGAACCCCAGTTAGGACTCAGAGCAATGATGAGAAAGGTGGCATTTTCTCATGGGTTATCTTGATCTCTTAAATGTGATTAAGAAAGAAGAGGCAGGTATTTAAAAAGTAATTTTGCATGTATGCTTGGGAAGAGACTAACCCCACACCTGTGCACTGGAAACGATTTCCTATTCTAGAACATAGTTCCTCCAATGGTCCTCTTCCAGCAAAACTCTCAAAAGACATGTTGAAAATCACTATCTTCACTTCTTATCCTATTCTGGCAAGCCCGTTTGGAGTGGGTTCAAGAGAGAGTGATTGATATATTATGTTGAAAATGGTACTTCACTTCTGTGACTTGCCTCTCAAAAATCCATAACCCTGTCTAACCAGGAGAAAAACATCAGCCAAACTCAAATTGAGGTACATTCTATAAAATGTCTAATATAGTCCTTAAAACTATCAAGATCATCAAAAACAAGAAAAGTTAAAGAAACTTTCCCAGCCTGGAAGAACCTAAGGAGACATGATAATGTAATATAATGTGATGTCCTGGATGGGATTCTGGAGTAGAAAAAAGGACATTTGGTAAAAAGTAAGGAAATCTGAATAAACTAACTCCATATAAAAATTATCAACATTGATTCATTAATTGTGACAAATGTGCTACAGTAATATAAGGGGTTGACAACATGGGGACTTCAATGTGGGGTATATAGAAATTCTCTGAATTATCTTCACAACTCTTTTATAAACCTAAAAATAGTCTATTAATTTTTTAAAAAGCAATAAACAAATTTTAGTTAATATTTTCAGAACTTGTAGTAAGGGTCCTAGTACTAGTAATAGTTATAATAGTTAGTAATACAAGATTCTTCAGCATGCTAGAAGACAGAACCCAATTAGCCTTTTTTTCCCATGCAGCACACATTTAGAGAGTTGAACTTGAGCCCACGTGAGGAACTATAATCTTAATTCTAGTAATAAGACAGAAATCTATCCAATTCACATTTTAAATATGCCAAATAGGATCTTTATCTAGAGGCCTTATAAAGATGACAAAGGGTGTGTTGACAAGGGCTGAATCCACACTTTCTTGTGAGAACTATATGCCACTTATTCCACATATTTAAACACAGTAAAGAGTAAAATATATATAGTAGGGCTTGATATCAAAATCTCCAGCTGATCCTTGCAAAGAGATAACGCTAAGCAACATGACCAAGGACAGAGGCCCATTAAGCCCAGACCCTCCTTTTCTCAACCATCTCTGCTGGCAAGCTCTCTCTTTAAACACCACATTTTAATTAAATTATTTTTACAGCCTCCTTTGCTTGTCTTCCATATACTCTGCAAAAATGGCTGCCTGTTTCCATGTTGACTAAAATGGCTCCACAGAGCCGACTTTTTCCTGAATTCAACACTCCATCCTGCAGCTGTACCTCTTTTGGCAGCTGCATTCCCCCTTGTATATGAAAGGAGAAAGGAGTGGAAGGCAAGTACTTCGTGGAGTGTGACTTCACCTCATCGCATAAAAATACGACTTTTGGCCAGACACAGTGGCTCATGCCTGTAATCCTAGCACTTTTGGAGGCCAAGGCAGGAGGATTGGTTGAGGCCTGGAGCTTAAGACCAGGCTTAACAAGAGTGGGACCCCCATCTCTACAAAAAATAGGAAAATTAGCCAGACTTGGTGGTATGCACCTGTAGTCCCAGCTACTCAGCAGGCTGAGGCAGGAGAGTCGCTTGATCGCAGGAGTTTGAGGTTGCAGTAAGCTATGATGATGCCACTGTACTCTAGCCTGGGTGACAGAGCAAGACTCTGTCTCAAAAAGAAGAAAGACTTTTGTAATGGTTTCCTCTAGCCTCCTAGGGAAAGAGATAGTGCCACTTCTTTACATGGTCTGCAACAGAATACTGAAATACTTCTAGTCTCCATGCTATTCCCCACTCTCATGCTTCCAAATAGACATACACACCAAATCTCTGCAGGAACACTCTTCCCACCTCTCTTTACCTTAAGATTTTGACTTAGATGTCACTTGGAACAGAACATCCTCGCTAACCCCCTCCACCCCAAGTCCAGATCAGGTGCTTTCAAAGAACCCACACTTTCCTCTGTCTTAGCATTTGTCACATTGTATTATAACTGCCTATCACATTTAAGGTACATGAAGGTATTGGTAATGTCTCTTTGGGTCACTGTTGAATGTTTAAATGCCAGAACACTGATATACAGTAGCAATGCAAATAAATAACTTAGAATGAAAGGATAAATTCTTTCCCAATCAAAAAATATATTGTAAGGTCATTTTTACCCAAGGATTGTGTCATGCTATTTCTCAAGGACCTTGAGAAGTCTTGGGGCAGAGGCTGCTCTAAAGAAGTTGTCTTTCATACCACTGCACACTCTATGCTTAAAAATAATGAAGTTTTTAGGTTTTAAGGAATAACAGCAGAAATAAAACTTCAAAAACAATAGTGAAATTAATTGGGTATGAAAGATAATCTCCGGAACAATTATTTTCTAGATTCTTGCTCCTATATTGAGTAAGAGCTGTTTTATTTTTTATTTTTTTTACATTTTTAAAAACTTTTTTTGTTTTGTTTTTTGACTTTTTTTTTATTTCAGCATATTATGGGAGTACAAATATTACGGTTATGTATA
>VBSM01001124.1:50650804-50698443 GCA_008086735.1 Cheirogaleus medius
ATTGTGAACTGTGCTGCTATAAACATTCGAGTGCAGGTGTCTTTTTCATAGAGCTGTTTTAAAGTCCAAGCTATGGCTATCTTAAAAACCTGTAAACATTTTAGAAAGGTATCAAACTCAATTAAATATATTTGAAATTAATTAAAAATAATTATGAGTAGGATTAAGTCATTTTACAGGAGACATAGTTTCCTCTAGGTCGATCTTAGAAACATCACTATATTTGTTTCATTTCACATCTCCTTAAATTTTCAAAAATGTATTTCAAACAAAAAGTTGAAATGTATTAAGAACTCATTTTACTAATTGGCCTAACCTCCATTTAGGAGGGATGTTTTAATATTCAAAAATAAAATGTTTGCAAAAATCCTTTAACAATATGTTGGAGTATTAGACCCCGGAAAAGAATCATGGTTTCATATTTTGAAATATCAATAATTCCTTCTGTGCTCGAATTTTTTCAACTTTTTCTGAGGGCTTCTTTATGTCACATAATGTACTAAATACCTGATAGCAGGGAAGTGAATAAATTTGCCCATGCCCTGAAGCACCTCACCATTTGTTAGAGAGATGAACAAGTATACTTCATTGCAATGAAATGTTGAAGAGTGATGTCAAAGTATGCACAGGGGGACTATGGAAAAGCACAGGAGAGCTACAACCTTGACACAGATTGCCCTTCTTTAACACATGAAAGTTTCTCTCTTCACTGACATTAAGTGAAAAGAGGTAGATAGATGTTAAATGTAGATTCAGTGTTTCACTTGACAGTTGTAGAGAAAAAATATAAAGGTGGATGATATTCCACCACTAGGTTTGACATGGTGGCTCATGCCTGTAATCCTGGCATTTTGGGGGTCTGAAGTAGAGGGATCGCTTTAGGCCAGGAGTTCAAGACCAGCCTGAGCAAAACAGCGAGACCCCATCTCCATGAAAGATAGAAAGATCAGTCAAGCATGGTGGTGCATGCCTGTAGTCCCAGCTACTTGGGAGGCTGAAGCAGGAGAATTGCTTGAGCCCAGGAGTTTGAGGCTGCAGTGAGCTGTAATGACACCACTGCACTGTAGCCCAGGTGACAGAACAAGACCCTGTCTCAAAACCAAAGCAAAACAAAAAAATTCAACCTTTCTTTTGAGATTTAGCAGTAATAAATGTGTTGAGTTTATACATAAAAGGAGTTAAATGTTGTGGTGACCATAATGGGGATAACACAATCAAAACCTCACCATGGAAGATACTGACAACTGTGAAAAAGTGACCTCATGTCAGAGAACCCAGAGCATTAGAGGATAAAGGCAGGGATATGGGTGATGATAATGATTGTGGTAATGATGACAATGAAGGCAATAATTACTATATCTTCTTCCAAAGTTCAGAACATTTACCATTAAATTGAGTCTTTGATTTCCTAGGACCAATTAAATATTTACTTATAATCTTGAAAGTCTGCTTACGAAAAATCAGGTTTCAATTAATCTCTTAACTGAGTGGACCCTCCCTATCTCTAAAATAAGTCAGAATCTCTGGAATGTTTTTTTAGCTGATGTTGTATGAACCATTGTGAAAATCACATCTTCCCACTGAACAACTTCTCTACCGCCAGTGATAAAACATGGAACGTTAGTGTCCTATATGCACAGAGGAGAAGCTCAGCTAGCAGTGAGTGAGGTAGAACAGAAGGGCCTGGGCTAGGTTCTTGGAGGGCAGAGTGAGCTTAAAGAAAGTGCGAAAATGAGCCTGGAAGCAGAGGAAGTGCAGTAACTTGAGAGTAGGCGGGTAGCTCACAAGTGCCACTGCAGGAAAGTAGTAGGAGCAGGAGTGATTTAAAAAGAGATAAAGGCTATGTGTGTCCATAGATCGGACATCTTGGAGCAAATGATATTTGGAGAGTCGAGGAAAGAGGCAAGGAATTACTATAGATTTGGGAAGAATAACAGCAAGAGAGTAGCACTGCCTTCACAAAGCAAGACTCATGGAGAGTTCCCGCTAGAGTGGAAGGAGTGTGGTCAAATGCAAAACAGAGCTCCAGGATCAGAAGATCAGAGTGCCAGGGAACAAAGGTAGACATTCTAACACACAGGACCAAGATGGAGTCTATTAACCAGATTAAGCACGAGGTTGGGAACTAAGTTTATAGTAGGTACAAATGACAGAGCAGGTGTCTAGAAGTGGAATCTCTAAAGAACTTGAAAAAGCCCTCTCTAAGGACAGGATGATGCCCTTCAATGCCAAAAGAGGATAGAGGCTGCTGGTGAGGTCCTTGATGTAGCTGGAAGGTTAAGAGAAATGGGGGGGGGCGTAGAATTGGTTCATTCTATTTTGGATAGTTTTCGAGCTCAGCACATCTAGAAAGTCTGGGCTAAGGAAGCTGAAATCTCTCAAGCTCTGTAAGAGACTGATGATAACTGAAAACTTATTTTAAAATGTATAAAGTGTTGCTCTTCAAGAAGAGCAATCAGTTATTACTTCCCCACCAAAGACAACCACTGCTAAAATGTTAATACACTTGTTAGAGTAGCGTAGTTGAAATATTATTATATCATCACGTTATATTGTCATTAATCAAAGGGTAATATTTCCATAGCACTTTACAGTTTTAAAGCCCTATCACATTCATTATTTTATTTTATATCCTCGATAACTCTATAATGTAAATGAAACAATATGATCAGGCATATTTTCAGATGTAGAAATAAAGGTACAGATTAATGACTTGATTGAGGCTTTAAAACCACTTATAAAGTCAAAGCCAGATGATCTAGCTGTGGGTCCAGACCAATTCCAGCATAACTCAGTGAGCCCTGAGGGGAGCGAGAAAAGAATCTGCTAAATTATGCCTTTTGTAAATCTTGTCCCTGGGCAATCTTGGGTATTCATTTCATCATACTTATTGTCTTACCCCCTATGCATTGCTTGTATTTAGTAGTGTGCCAGCTGTAGGTGAAATCCAGAG
The DNA here is from genome assembly GCA_008086735.1 of Cheirogaleus medius. Lineage (NCBI taxonomy): Eukaryota > Metazoa > Chordata > Mammalia > Primates > Cheirogaleidae > Cheirogaleus > Cheirogaleus medius. The sequence goes on from VBSM01001124.1 coordinate 50,653,758, forward strand.
TTTGTTTTCTCTCTCCTCCCGCTCCCTCTATCCTGAAAGAAAGCTGTGTTGCAAAGAGCAAAAGCTTTGGATTCAGGCTGACTTTGATTCAGGCTTATTTGGCTTCCAATCCTGGTTCTAGGACTGTAAAACTTCCACCAAAATACTTATTAGCCTCTGCACTTATTTTTTAATTTGAAAAAATTGTGGGTATGATACCTATTTTAGAGGGTTTTAAACTTTTTCAACATGATAACAAATGTGGAACACACCTAGTACAGTGTCTGGTGCATAGTAGACATTCAATTAGCATTGGCTTTTGTGCTTTATCCGCCTCACACTCGCTGCCTCATTTGATTAGTAGGGCAATATTGGCTCCATTTTACAGATGAGCTACAAGAAAAGTTAAGATAATTTCTTAGGGCCACATATAAGGTAAGTAAAGATGGGATTTGACCCTAGGTCCCTGAATGCTTGTTGCAGACAGTTTTGGTGCCCTGTGCTAATATCCCTTTAGCTTGACTCAGCCATAGCTATAGTGGATAGTTCCTGCATGCAGACAACATCCCACTCCGAGCATCCACTGTCCCATTTGTCTCGCCTCTTCTCTGCCTCAAGTCTCTTGCTACCAAACCCACAGGGAGTTTTCTGGAAAGAGAGTTCTGGAAGTACAGAGGAATTAAAATCCCTAAGGGCAGCCTTCAACAAATGGGAGCTGGCTGCCCTAAGTCTTTGTCTCAGACTACATCTTGGGAGCTAAAGGTTTGGGTGGGAGAAGGAAGGGTTGCTTTATTTTGTTTTGTTTTCATTTGTGTTTGTACTGCATTTCTCCCTATTTCTCCATAGGTCACCAAGATGCTGGCGGTGGTTGTAATTCTGTTTGCCCTATTATGGATGCCCTACAGGACTCTTGTGGTTGTCAACTCATTTCTCTCCAGCCCTTTCCAAGAAAATTGGTTCTTGCTCTTTTGCAGAATTTGCATTTATCTCAACAGTGCCATCAACCCAGTGATTTACAATCTCATGTCCCAGAAATTCCGTGCAGCCTTCAGAAAGCTCTGCAACTGCAAGCAGAAGCCCACAGAGAAACCTGTTAACTACAGTGTGGCCCTAAATTACAGTGTCATCAAGGAGTCAGACCATTTCAGCACAGAGCTCGACGATATCACTGTCACTGACACTTATTTGTCTGCCACCAAAGTGTCTTTTGATGACACCTGCTTGGCTTCTGAGGTAACCTTTAGCCAAAGTTGATTCGTGAATTAGAAAAAAATGGACCACAAAGTAAATGAGAATCTGTGCAGTTATCAACAAAAGAGAGGAAACGGCTAACGCTTGTATGTGACAATGGATAAAATCTTTGCCAAGGCTCTAACAAGTCCTGGCCCTAGATACTTTAACCCATGAGAATAATTCAGATTTTCCTTCTTATAAAACTAGTACCACAAAAAATGGAACAGGTCTATAAAATAGCTAATTGATGGAAACTGCAAGTGTAGCCCTTTTCATTTAATTTGAGATATTCACCATATTTCCTGGGGTTATGGAGTTTTGATAAAATCTAGATGTCACTTTACATTATTCACAATAATCTTATCCAATATGATTTCCCAACCTCCCCCCCTAAAAAATTATCTATACATTTGGTCATTTGGCAACATGCAGATTTTTAAATATTTGCATTTAATATATCATTTTAACAAAGTACAGTGCTATTTCATGAATATCTGAGACTATAAGGGAAAATAATTAAAAAACATTTTGTTTATTAAATAAAAATGAAATTTCAGACAAACATGTTCACTATGTATACTAAAAAATTGCCATCATGTTTATAAAATTCTGAGATGATTTTTGGGTCTTACAAAGTAGTGTTCATTCAACTATAATGTAAAATAAACTTCAAAATATCCAAAATTATAAATTAAGAAAACATATAGATTTGATTTTGGGATAAATTCAGCTCTTATCAACTCTTTGAGCCTTATAAATGATAAATGGGACTAGAGAAATATCCAGATAAAGTCACTGTGAAGAGACAAATTAACGTACAGTTAATATTGAAAAGTATAGCCAAGACAGGACCAAGTATTTATATATTAATAATAAGGTTTTGCTTTTTCTCTGAAACTCTTAAGGAGAATGTCTTTTTGAACATTCTTATGTGTAAACTACTGAGACATGTCAAGCGAATCCTTCTAGCTGAATCTAGCTTCAAAGTCTGAACATTCTCAAAGGTTTAGTTGTTATTCTTAAGTCAGCCAAAATCTGTCACACTTCCAGATAAAGAGCTCCCACTGAGAATTGTAGTCTATGGATTTTAACTTGTCTGCAATTGTCTTTCCTTCCTGCCTGCTTATCATTTATAGGTTCTTTTTTCCCCAAATGCTGGTGATATTTTGTTCACAGATTCTAAATCAAAGCAATGCAAAATTCTGTTGGCTTTATTTTCAGTAGAACTAAAACTGATTTCATCATATTATCTAGTATCTCATCTTTATATTAATAGTTATGACTTAGACTTGCTATTCCAGTGATTGATTATTTGATAGGTATGAATGTGAATCTGCCCAGGATATTTGCCAGGTCCCACTTGAAACTCTTTCATAAAACTCATCTACTGAAATTTGGCCAATCAGCGTCTCCAAGGGTACAAATTGCCCTTGGTGATGGTTCAGTGATTGATGACCTTTAATAACTGCATCAAAAAAGTACTCATACCTTTAAATGCCCCATAGGCTGGCATTTTCCCTTTCCAGCCTATATCCCTATTTTCTGGATTTTTTTCTCTGGAACCTAATTGCTAATGATCATTATCCTTTCCCATCTTGTTAATGAAGAATACATCACTCTGTTTCTATTGTAAAGTGTTGCTTCATGGAGATTCTGCCATCCAGAACCTAATTCTAGAACATGCTTTTATGAAGATTGCCTTCCTCTACTCCAGGAAGAAAGACATTCTTATCCTGTCACTGTCTTAGTAAACAAATGCAAGCAAATACATGCAGGAAATATCCTAGTAGTCTATCTCCATGACACTAAACTAGCTATGTTAGCTGCCTCTTCATTCTGGATTAAATATTATTCTAGTCATATAGATAGAGCACCAGAGTTACTGAAACCCAATCACACAAGGATATGTGTAGGTGCATAGAAACACATACCCAAATGTACATAAATTGCTTAACAAAGAGGATTGGAATATATTAGATTTTTTTCATTAAGGAAAGGAACTAATATCATTAAGCATCTACCATGTCTTAAGCATGCTGGTACGTATTTAATCGATATTATCTTCATCACAATCTCATTGTATCTGTGATTTTTCTGGTTATAAGACCAGGAGTCAGGTATCAATGCTATTTCCCTAAAATAGTGTGTTTACGTGGCAGAGAAAATGGAGAAAATATGTATTTCTTTTCTCTTCTTTTTTAAGCAGGCATAGTGATTAAATTCTTGTGACCTGATGGCCTTAAGTAATTTTAAAAAATACTTTACAGAATGGTAATATCAGATATAGAAAAAAATTACAATTAATTTTACATAATATACACAGAACACAATATACTCTTCTTGCCTTTGGAAACCTAATATATGGGCTCAGTTTTTCCACTTTAATTTTTTAAAAGTTATTTGCCAATAATCTGTTAGTTTTAGACCACATGGGAAATCCAAAAGAACGCAATTCATAGTGTTTCAACTCTAAAGCAAATGCCATTATAAAATTAAATGTTCCTGGGTAATGTCCAATAGATATTTGTATTTATACAGAAGAGACATAACTTTTTAAATTATTCTTTATCACACTATACTAAATCACAAAATATTGCCATGAATGAATAATCAGAACTTAATATACCATCAAGTGAAAAATAAAAAGCTAGATTAAAATTTGCTGGTGGGATGAAGTAATGTTATTAAGAGCCTCCCTTAATAAAATTTCTTTGAGTTATTTTATTACTTCCAATTTCATTAATTGCTGAGTGTCTGTGGTTAGATGTTGCACCTGAGGTAATTGAGTAAAGGACACAGATCATTAATAAAATGAGCAAACATAAATTCCCTCTTAGGACTTCATCAGTATTATGAGTATATTTCTAGAGCTTAACACACAATGCAAATATTCTAAATGCTGAAGAAAAATAAGAAAAGTCCAAACTCTATAATCATTCTTAAATAGATTAAATGCACAGAACAATACACCTTTGTAATATACCAAAAGAAATGACTGCTTTAAGCTTAACAATTGGCAATGTCAAAGGAAACTAAGTCTTAAATGGATACTTGAATTGTTTCATTTTTAGAAGACTATGTTGGGATAATAAGGACCATATGCCCTAGTAAATCTGGGCCTACATGGTTTTTGTCTGCTCTTAAAGAATAAATGAGTTATATCATTCTAAACTACATTAAATCTATAAACATGATGGAAGACAGAAAATGTTAACTTTTAGCCTTTTGGAGGAAAAGATTTTAAGTTGTTAACCCATGAATCCATGAATTCTATAAATATTAAATTTAATATTATTTTTCCCTCTCAACTGCAACTCACACAGGGCTTCGAATATTTGTGCATGAAATAAGGAAACTAGATGCAAATGAGAGAGCACCTCGAAGCAGCTAGTCAGTCCCAGGGTCAAAGAAAAATTTTTTTAAATGTTTGGAGTCACTCATTCCCCTAGGAGGGAACAAACATGAAAATCTCTAGCAATTTATTTTCTATTTATCCTTAGCTATCTACAGTCAAATAGCCATCAAAACCAATATTCGACTGAGTGATTGGGCAAATATAAGTTTTTAGGATACACATGAAGAAACCTTACAGAGCTCTGTAATAATAAGTATTTTTTTTTTTTAATCACTCTCTTTTTCACCTTCTCTGCATCAAACTCTCATCCCTCCATAAGCATTGCTTTCCTCACAACAGGATGATACATCTAACTTCATTCAACACTAAACTCGGACCTGACATATCTTAAGTAAAAGTGTAAATATTCTTTCAAACATATTTTTGTATAAGAAAATATGTTGTTTTGCAAACTTTCATTTTCATAAAATCGCTTTTAAATTATGGAAAAGCTGATGCTTCTAAAGTTTTTATTTAACTTATGTCCTCATTTACATGGTAGCAATCATATGTAGAGTTGAGCTGCTTAATATGGCTTTTTCCTCAAAGAACAAAGAAAGGTTTGGTATTTCTGAGGTTTCAGTCAGATAGCAGAAGAACACTCAATATGTGTAAAAATACTGCAGAGATTTGTTTCAGAAAACAAAAGCTTCTTCCAATTTTCACGAAGCTCACAATCCAATGAGAAAATTAAGACCAAAATGACATCAGCTGAAATATAACCATTTGGCAATATTTAGAATATGAATTTGAGATGTCAGAGATATGAAAGAATCAATTGTTAATAGTCTATTTGGAAATGTCTTAGGATAACTTTTAATATAAATATCATTTATATATTCTGATTCCATTTTATGGATTATAATCAGAAATATCAATTAATTTCATTCTTAACTACACAGAAAAAAAAGACCCTGTTATATTTGTATCATTTGATTAACCTACAAGTATAATCTCAAATCACTCAGCAGCAATCTTCATATGCAAGAATTGTACATTGGAGAATAGTTTTGTTACTGAGATTGTTAGCACCAAATACTGACTATGCTGACATAAACTAAATCTATACAGTTCTGACTTTAACATTCAAATACTATATGTCCCCCTTATCTTCAGTGGATGCCTGAAACTGCCGATAGTACCAAGCCCTATATATGTTATCATTTTTTCAATCTGATAGCCAAGATGGCTACCAAGTGACCAGCCGGCAAGTAGTAAGAACATTGTGGAGATGGCAGACGAAGGGAGGACTCACATCCTGGGCAGGATGGAGTAGGATGGTGTGAGATTTTAATCATGCTACTCAGAATGGTGCACAATTTAAAACTTAAGAATTGTTTATTTCTGGTATTTCCCATTTAATATTTTTGAACCAAGGTTGACCATGGATAACTGAAACCGCAGTAAGTGAAACCAAGCTGTGGATAAGGGGCAACTATTGTAATCTCTTTTGAAAAAAGTGATCATGAATGTTTGTATAAAATGTTGTCAGTCCTGTTTACCTTCTTTTACACCAAGCACATTCATGGTAAATCCAATATAAGGTGATTAATTCATATTTTGAAAATTACATCTGGAAAATAAAAGAGTGGAAGGAAGTAGAACAGCTGGGACCGTGAATTGTCCAGAACTTTGAAGTCTGGATCCAGCAAGAAAACAAAAGAGCGTTTTAATGATTAATAAACAGCAAATCCACTAAGGATTGCCTGTGTGGCTTCATGGAGAAACATCTGGGGCAAGTCCATACTACAGGTTCTCAACCTGAATAATGGAAATGAAAGCACAGTGAAAATTATAAAAGTTAAAAGAGTGGGATAAACCACGGAGTCAGAGAGAGCTGCTTCAATTTATCTCACCCCTGAAGCAGGACCCATAAGTGATTATTTCATTCCTCATAGAATAATGGACTTAATTCTTGTGCACTGACTGTTTTCTGACTTCTAGAAAAGAAAGAGTGTGAACTTCCTCAAGAATAGCATGAACTGATATTGATAAAGATGGAGCCTTTTCAGAAAAGAAAAACAAATACAACAAGGCAGTAGAGTAAGACTAACCAGAGATCTGAATTCAAAAGTCAATAAGAACATTCTCTATATTCCTGAAATAGCACTTGGCGCCCCAGTAAGGAGGCCAAATATTTACTTCCTAGCCAAGAATAATAAACTCTATACCTGCATTCATATACATAAGAATTACCTGGGAGATTATCTGAACGTGTGCTTTCTTTGGAGATTCTCATTTTTTAGGTGATTTTGATGCCTGAGCACACCTTGAAAACCACTAAGTTCTGGGCCTCCCTGAGGAGCTTTCAAGGCTCTTCTTTACAAGCAACTAAATAGAAAACTTTTCAAGGGCAAGTCTATTTCATCTTTGTATTTCACAAATTATCTAAACTATTATTTAGCTTATTATTGTCTATTCAATGCTGTTCTCAAGTATCTATTAAATGAGTGAAAAAAAATCAACGAATCCCAAACTAAGGAATATATTCTAAAATCTTGATAATACCCAATTTGCCTGTAGATCTATCCTCACTATAAGATAACTCATTGTGCTGCTTTTATTTTTTTAAACAGTTCTCCTGGCTCAGTGAAAGGCACTGTATTAAGCATGCCAGATGATGATCAGAACCATCCCTTGTGTATATATCATGCGTGACAATTTCAATAGCACTCTCACGTCCATCACCTAATTTAATAGTGAGAAATAAAGAAGATTAGAAGATTGTCTCTGCTTTCAAGGAGATTACAATTAGTGACAACACATTAACACAGAAACATACAAGAAAAACATAATAGATAATTGGAAGCCAAATTGTGTAATTTCAGAGTACAAACAACTGAGTTCTTCAGAGGGAAAGGGACGTCGGTGCAGCCTAGAGCCATTAGGAGAGCTTTGTAGAGAAGATAGGACTTCCTTCAAGGATAGTTTTGATTTAGATAGTTAAAGAAAAGAAATAAGAGAGAAATATGAGAGAACTAAGATGAGTAAGGACAGAGAGACACAAATAAACCTTAGAGCAAGGCTCTGAATATTAAGGGTGTGTGTCCAAAGCAAGTCAAATTCATGAGGGATTGATTAAGGAAGGCAGCTGGTCCAAAGGAAACACAGAGGAAGTCAGGGACCAACATGTACTTACATTTGGTGAGGAATATTCATCCATACACAAGAAAATAAAGTATAACTGTACATAAGTCAGCTATGTTCATTTTCTAAACTTTGTGAATTTTGTTTATCTATAGAAAATACAGTATACTGTTTGTCTTGTGTTATAATTCTAAAAGTCTTCTTACAGTTCTAATTTTCCAAGTGAAAAATATATGCATATATATACATCTTTTTTTGTATATTATAGTGCTATCATATATTTAAAAATATTTATATATGTGTATATTATTCAGGGGTCCTTAACAACTGTGGATTCACCCAGTTATGCTAACCATAGAGATCAGAGCTAGCTCAGGGACCTAGGCCCTTCACAAACCTAAGCTTCAACATAAACATGCAGTTAAAAAACATGTAGTGATTAGCTGCAGATTACTGTGAAATATTGTTGACTTGCATGTTGCTTATGATATGCCTTGGAATGTTTTGGCTTCCTTGTGTCAATTTTAGAAAGCTGTGTGCTTATTCATTTCACGACTTGGGAATTAACCATTGTGTCCTTGTGGGACACACTCTTCTTTAAGAAAGTGCAGTATTATGTGCTCGATTGCGGAAAACTGTGTGTGTGTTCCAGTAAAGTGTGGTGAGCAATAAAGCATCAAACTGAAAGATCTGGCTCTTTTCTTTTCTTTTTCTTGCAAATTATTTCATTTTTGATATAATTTGACCTTACATCACTTGCCCAGAAGACTTCATTTAAATTCAGAGTCACTCAACATGTACCGCTGGTGGCTTTTTGAAATAATTATAAGTAATACACAAATAGACATTTTAACTTTTATAATAAATTTAATATGTCCATCCCATTCACTCCACAAAGCTTTCCATTCTGCTCATACATTTTTTTTAAAGGCAAGATAATATAGATAAATCTATGCAGAAAAACCAGTGGTAGCAGCCACTTGTGGTGCCTTGTGCTGCATGTCCTCTTTGGCACCCTGATTTCAGCACAGCTGTGATGGGCTGTTCCACACACATTGCCACTCTCCCATCTTCAGCAAACCAATGTGACAGAGTTCTCCAAAAGTGTGGAAAGTCACTCAACATGGACATAGGTAGCTAAGAATTTCAAGGGAGTTAATGCCCCTAGGCACAACACTCACATGGTAGAGGGGAAAAACTGATGGTTTTATGCTCCAATCTTTCATCTTCTGTTCGAATATTTCTGAGTCATCTTCAAAATAATCCTTCAAAGGGTCCTCAGAATTATTAAGCCCCATTCTCCATATTGGAAACCAGCCCCCAAACACATTCCCTTCATTAACTTTTCTTCTTTCCTTGTCCCACTGTTCAAACTTCCTCACTTGTTTCCTGAAGTCACATCCAAAATGTATCCACATCCTGTTTCAGGCTCAACTTTGGAGCATCATCAATGCTAAGTTTTTTTTAAGTGATGTCTTATGAGTGGTGGATCACAAATATCATATTGAAAATGAAAAATCAGAAAGTGACACAGAGAATAGATCTCATTGCATACATGTTCCTTTACTTTATCAGGATCAGGTTACACCCTGATAAACCCATAGTAAGCTGAAAATATCATAAGTTGAAAATGCATTTCATACACCTAACCTACTGAACATCATAGTTTAGCCTAGTCTACATCAAACATGCCCAAAACACTTATATTAACCTACTGCTGGGCAAAATTATCTAACACAAAGCCTATTTTATAATAAAATGTTGAATATCTCATGTAATTTATTGAATACTATACTGAAGTACAATTTTTACTGAATGCATATTGCTTTTGCACCATGATAAAGTTGAAAAATCGTGTATCGTAAGTGGAACCATCAAGTCAGAGACCGTCTGTATTTCCAATCAGAAATTGCCTTCAAAAATCTTGAGGAGCTGACATCTCAAATGTGTGTCAATTATTACACTTTTAATATAGCATAAATTTTATGAATCACAAAAAATAGTTGTTTCTCTAAACTCCTGAACCATAGAGGATCCTGTCATTTCAATTTAACTTTGTTCTAATTGTCTCTTATGTATTTGGATGTTAGCATATAATCATTGCATCTATATAATAGAGATAGAAACATCTAATTCATGGGTGAACTATGAGGAATAAATTAAATTTAATTTAAATTTTTCTTGCTAGTTGCTATGATCTTAATGTTTGTGGCCCCAAAATTTATATTTTGAAATCTAATCTTATAACTACATGGCCCATGGTATGTACTCAACACTTCCTAACAATTACTAATCAGACTCAAAAAAAGGAATTCCAACCATCTCAAGCCACAAAATATTCATTGAGAAATGCTAAGTAAAAGACACCTTCCTTGATGCTGGGTTAGGATAAAAGAGACAATAAGAATTCCTCAAGAATCTTATAATCTGGTTGAAGAAACTAAATACACACATTTTAAATTTAGGTAACAGCACAAGATTTAACTAGCAGTCCAAGATGCCAAGAGAAAAAAAAAAGAAGTGTATGATTAACTGCCAATTATTAACACATACAATAATAGTCATGGAAGTTCAGAAGAGAGAGAAATCAATCCAGGCTAAGCTAGTGCCTTATTTTGTTGACTGCTATACCACAGAGGGGTAGCTTATAAACAACAGAAATGTATTTCTTACAGTTCTAGAGGCAGGGGAGTCCAAGATCCAGGCACTGGCAGATTTGGTATATGAAGAGGGAGGCTTTCTGAGTCATAGATGGTACCCTCTGGTTGTGTTCTCACGTGGTGGGAGAGCCACCTGAGCTCCTTTAGGCCTATTTTATAAGGACACTAATCCCACCCATGAAGGCTTCACCCTCGTGATTTAATCACCTCCCAAAGGCCCCATACCACCTAATACCATCACGTTGGTGATTACATTTCAACATATAAATTTTGGGGGAACACAAACAGTCAGATCACAGCACCTAGCAAGAAAAAACTTTGAGGAACAGTGGGACATGAGCTGAATATTAAATGGTAGTAAAATATGAAAGGTAACAGAAGGTATGGGGCAGAGTCAACAGAAAGGGAGGCATTCAAAAAATGAGCGAAAGCAATGAGAAGGGATAAGAAGGTGTGGAGACAGAGGCGTGGGATAGAAACTATGAAAATTAACTTGTTTATAACAAAATGTCAAGAGTGGAATAGCACTCTAATGTCAGGTAGTGCTCATTCAAAAAGGGAATTTAGTTAGGCTATGTTAGGCTTACTTTCAAACTAAGGAATTTTTTTCCTAAAAATATAAGGCATGATAAATAATAATAACAATATTTTACTTAACTTTTTCTGATTAAGAATAATAGTAGTACTATTTTTGTACTTTTCTGTAAATTTAACATTCTTCCAAAAGAATATGTTTACTAAAAATATTTTAAAACTGCTGGTAATGGAAGCATAAAAGTAAATCAGTTTGATCTAAAAAGTTTCTCTTACAAGCATGAAAATTATTTTGGCACTCAGGCATTTTTTTTTAAATTAATCAAATGGCAAAATTATGCAAATTCTCTTTTCCAAATGACTAGCAATATTCATAATTTTCAAATCATAATTCAAGTACAGCATGTTTTTTTTTGCAAGGATCTTTTTGAAGGGCTCTCACTTCAGTTTCATATTTTATTATGTAGCAGTATAGACCAGAAAAGCCCATCTTAACCCCAAATACACACACACACACACACACACACAAACACTCCCAAATTACAAGATTTTCGTAAGTGTAATATAATAGGAAGTACAGCTTAAACACAGACATCTTTCTTTCTTCACTTCATATACACATTTACTCATTAACTAAAATATATTATGTATCCACTACGTGACTTTGTCATTCTCATGCATGATAAAAATGAACACCAGTTGATGCCAAAGAGTTTCTAATGACTCTGGCTCTGCCAAGTTATCCTTAGAGAAACTCCATCATTGATGACTAAATGATGTTTCAACCTTTACCCCACACTCTAGACCTTAAATGTCACATGCCTCATGCCTTTGGCTATGAGGTGACATGGTTGTGGCAACTTCCAAGTTTTAAGGATGACTGATTCTTGGGCTGAAAAAACCCTAAAAAAGTAGGTACCAACAGCAACAATTAGGAAATTGTTTGTTTGTTTAGCTTCTAAGTCTTATTTGTTATGGTTGAATGGAGTTGTACAGAAATATCTTGAGCTGTTATCCCAGCAGGCAGATAAAGGGAAGAAAAACAAGAAATGTTAAGAAAAAAGGATCAATGAAAAGTCTTCCAAATTGCATATTCTGTGATTTATTGGAGGAAAAGTTTTTGCAGAGTTTAATATTAAATATTTTATACCAGTACTATTATTTTATTCATAGTCAGTCATTTTCTTTGGGAGGAATGCAACTGCTCACCAGAAGGATCTGAGACAGTTAAAAGAATGTCTCTTTGCTTGGAACATTGAACACATTCTTCTTAATGCCAAGATACAAAAGGTGTGGAAATACTGAGTACTATAGCCAAATAGTGAGCTACAACTTGGGCAAATAGAGAAGGTACTGAGTTTGCCATCAGCTATGATCATCTAGGCCAGTGGTCCCCAGCATTTTTGGCACCAGAGACCCATGGAAGACAATAGACATGCTGGGTGGGAGGTTGGTTGGGAGGCGGAGCTCAGGCGGTGATGGCAGCCATGGGGAGAGGCTGTAAATACAGATGAAGTTTCGCTCGCTTGCCTGCCCCTCACCTATGGTGCAGCAGGTTCCTAAGTAGTTTAATGGAAGACAATCTTTCCATGGGTCAGGTGGGGGTTGGGAGTAGGAGTGGCAGGGCGGAGCTCAGGTGGTGATGTGCAGCCCGTTCCTAATAGGCCACTGACCAGTGCCAGGTGTGGCCTGGAGGGTTGGGACCCACAGATCTAGGCGATACCTCATATTGCCCTTCTATTTGCTAAGCATAAATGGCAATGAAGATAATTAGTATGAATTGCTGCCCTTTAATTTCTTATGTCAGCTACATATGTTTGGGATTTTTATAAAAATTAATAGTGCTGTGTCTTAGGATTGGCATGACATAGTTGAATTGAGTGACATAAAGATCTAGAGGGATTGGGACCCAACATCAAAACTGCCACCTGCATGAAGCAAGCCCTGAGAAGGAAGTTGAGGTGGTGGTTCATCTGTCTATGGAAGCAGAGAGGGGATCCTGTCTAATGGAAAAATGGAGACCACATAATCAGCTGAAGACAACAAATGGGTAGTGACATGGAGACCATTTATGATCCTAGGGAGTCCTCCAAGACTGAACAGTGTCTTTGCTTAGAACAATTGGCTCTGCATTTTGAGATTGGCAAATTGGTAAGCATTTCTTTCTTGGTTTTATGTACTTTGTCTAGAGCTGGTAGCTAACAGCTGCCCTCTTCCTCTCCTCAGCCTTGAGTTTTACTTTCCTCCTTCCAAACCCTCTCCTTATGCCCAATATACAATTCAAGGAGGTGAAACTCAAAGATGGGGGTGAGGGATGTTGGTTTTAAATATTGCTTTGTAATAAAAATTACTGATGATTTAATAATTTTCTCTCCTCAGACTAAGTAAAAATGTGCTTGCTCCAAAACCTCTGGCACAAGCTGCTACATCAAAATATCCCAGAATTACATGCCTATTTAAAATGACTGCCTCAAAGCACCTTAAAAATGTCTTGTAATCATCCTCCTCATCATCTTTCTTTCTTTCTTTTTCTTTCTTTCTTTCTTTCTTTCTTTCTTTCTTTCTTTCTTTCTTTCTACCTCCTTGTCTATCCTCTCTTTCTTCTCTTTCATCTCATTTTCTCCTATTCATTCTCTTCCTGGTCCTTCACAGAGCATTATTAAGAGCATGGTACTAAAACTTCAAGGAGGAGAAAAGGGGTGCATTGATAGAGCCTGTTCTTATTCTAATTAGAGAATATTTTCCTGATTAGAGAATATTTTCCTGAAAAGATCTTAAAAGCTTATTCAATTTACCACTGCTTTAACCAAAAAGAAAATGATATAAGTCAAAAATTAAATATATAATTTTCAACATCAAAATCACATAAACTTACACTTTATTTCTGGTACTGTAGATTGAAGAAAAGATCCCTTTTCAGTTAAAGATTGACAACATATATTTAAGGATAGATGGATGGATGGATGGATAAACAGAGAGAGAGAGAGAGAGAGAGATACCAACCCAGCCATACAAATAAGCAGATATTTTAATAGTTAAGTTGGTAAAATATAAATGCTTTTTAAAAATGCTTTTAGGGTTACTCTTGTCACACTTCTTCCTCCTACTGTTCTCACTACAAGTTCACTTTCTAGAAGTCTCTTCAAAACCCTCATATGTTGCCCTTCCAACATCCCTCACCGTCCACTCTCACCCCTCTGTTAAATGAGGCGACTAACTCATTCCACACATCCTCTGCCAAGAAGTAGTTTTTGCATTTGTTTATGTCACCCCTCAGAGGATACCATATTCTGCAAGCTTCCATTTCTGAAAGAACACAAAACAAATAGAAAAGTTTATCTCATCAAATTTTAGAAAAAGTCATCAGATGTAAATGTGCTGAAATAATGGAAATGTAGCAAAAAGGGTGATCTCTGCCAATAATTTAGCATTAACTCGAAGTATCCTAAGGCAAAGTGTAATGCTTCTACTTTCAAGTGAATTGAAATCTGAGGTCCCAAATATGTATTTGTACTGTCTGAAATAGATGCAAATGCACTCTGGATTCCCCTGAATTTCTCCAGACTGTGACACAAGTTAAGTCACATTAAGGTTAACATGCAATGTCACTGGCTGGTCAACATCGCTGCCTAACCAGAAAACCTCACTCTCCCCTCAGTTATTTTTTGCAGATTCTTGGAGGGTATCACATTGCTCAGGACTTGTCTTATCTTGTTCTTCAATCTTGACCTCCTCATTGATGCAAAACCACCAAAGGATAGCACTCCCTAGCTGCCATGGCTTGCGGCTCCCATCATGATAATTCAGTTTTGCCCAAGGAATTATCTCTTCTGACTTCAAAAGGTGCAAATCTTTTCAGTTGCCAAGAAGAACTGCACTTAAGTCCCTGCTCCATGTACAAATGGCCTCTCTACCCTACCTCATATGATCTGTCATAACCTTGATTCTCTATGCCAGTACTTATCTACTGTGTGTAGCAATGATTCCCATGAAAATAGGCTCTCAGCTTCCACCTGTAAATGCTCTCTTGCTAGAAGGTCAGATCCAGCTTGGGTCTATCCTGTCCTCTGCCTCCTCCATCTCTGCTCGGAGACATTAAACTTCCACTTTTAGCATCTCCTTCTCCTTTAATATGTGAACTCACAAAGGCAAATAAATAATGGAGGGCACTGGCCTACCAGAACAGCAGACTGAATCCCACTATAGGTTCAGTGAAAATTACTATTGTGTTGAAAATACACTGTTTGAGAAACAAAGTAGCCATGATAGTTTCCTTCTTTTGGGGGGACTCTAAAGAAGAACAAATGTTAAAGGAAAGAAAAACTCAAGAGATCCCAAGCTTACTTCAAATCTGAGTTCAACTCTACCCAAACAAGAAGCACTAATACCATCTTCAGATATCATCACTTACGGCTTCAGAATATCTCTCAATTGGCAACAGCTTCGAGCATTCAGATGGCATGAGTGAGGGGCAGAGCCAGAATGAAACATATTTGGCTGTCATTAGACTATAAATGCCTTTTTAAAAATCTGCTTAGTTTGAGCAACTGACATCTGATAAAGCTGAAGTGAAAGCAAACAGGGAGATTTAGTTCTTAAGATCCTAAAAGCAAATTTATTCCATGATATTTATTCTGCTTCCCACCTGTTCTTTTGAAATGCTATAGACCGGACTGAAATTACAAAGCATTCTACCCAAAAAACTAGACCTGCTGACTGTTTTCAGTGGATTTGGAGGGAGCCCACAGAGTCCACACTCTACTTTCCACAACCATTAACTGATGGATTCACAAAATTCAATTTTATGGTGAAAGGCTGCAGCATTTCTCTCTCTGTGTGTCTTACAGATCATCAAATTATTCATTCCCTCTTTTCACAGTGATCACAGGAGAAAGTAAGGTCTAAATCTTCACCTGCAGGTAAATATAAAAACAAAATTTTCATTAGCAAATAAAGAGTGTAAGCCAGAAGCTTAATCTTGATTTGTACATGCAAATTACAAAGCAGCAGCTCAGCCAGGCTCCCTGAACCCAATAAGACTAGAGTCAAATAAATGGAATCCTTGAAGCTGATTTCCCTCTCTGTGTATTACCTCTCCTAGAGAAAGTTCCCCAGCAATTAAAGGTGCTAAATTCATGCAGAGTGCCTTTTACACAGAGGAAACTGCACACAGAAAATTGAGAGACACATCACAGCATCAAGTATTGTAATTAAGAAAATTGTCTTTACGCTTTTCCTTGAATATGAATCACTGAATAAATGACTGAGCAGCACAGCCTCTTCATTACTAAGACAGCCAGAGGCAGGAGAGGCACCTGGGTCTTCAAGGAGATCTGAGAAGGGCTAGGAGGAAGAAGGTCTGAAAGCCAATTGATCTCAGTAAAATGTAGGAGCCTGGATGCTTGCAAATAAATATAAATAAATGAAACACACAGCTCAAGTGAAGTTGCTAAAACATTACCCTGAGTCAGGAAATAAAGTAAACTGTCGCAGCTGGAAGGCACCTAGGACAAGAGTGGGATCTATGCTGTGAACATGGAATTCCCTAAGTTGTCATAGACACCATGACCTCAACATTGCTTTTTTTGTTTTGTTTTGTTTTGTTTTTGGTAAAGATAGGGTCTCGCTCTGTCACCCAGGCTGGAGTGCAGTGGCATCATTATAACTCACTGCAGCCTCCAACTCCTGGGCTCAGGAGATCCTCCTGCCTCAGCCTCCTGAGTAGCTGGGACTACAAGTGCACGCCACCACACCTCGTTAATTCTTTAATGTTTTGAGACAAGGTAAGCTCTAGTCCCTCAGGTGAAGCACTTGAGTGCCCCAGGCTTTGGGAAGGGCCCTGTAGCTCCCAGTGGGTTGCTTGATTTCCATCACAGCAGAGGTGGGTGGAGGGGGAAAGCAGGTTGCACAAACCTGGAAGGCTTTGCAAAGCCTCAGTAGGGCTAAGAAGTTGCTTTCCTGGCCACTAGGGGGGGAACCGCTGGGAGGAAAGTCAGGGCAGGCTGTCCAGGGCGGGAGGGCTGTTCTTGAGGGAGAGGCATAAAGGATTGGTTGCTATGGCGCCAGACTGGGACCTTCCCTGCCAGAGGACCTGTCCTAATCCAACAAAGCAGCTTTCCTGCATAGAGGAGTGGGCTTCTCCCAGGTCGCTGAGTCTGGGATCCCCACAGTATTCTCTCAGGAGTTCTGCCTCACTACCCTAGTCAAGCTCTCAAACTTCCCTCCATCCTATGTGTCTGACCCACTGGCGTGTGTCTCTACAAAATTCCAGTGGGCAGGGAGCTCCCAGATTGGGCACCCTGGATCCACTACAGGTCCTCAAAGAAAGAAGTTTGGGCCCCACTCTCTGTGGAAACCTCAGCCCGGAGTACACACCTGCTAGAGAGAGGAGGCCACTCACCAAATTCTTGGTTCAAACTGCTTTCCTGTGACATATGGGGGGGGAGGGGTGGTAGGGGCAATGTATGTAACCCTAACAATATCTGTACTCCCATTATATGATGAAATAAAAGCAAAATAAAAAATTAAAAAAAAAAAAACAAACAAACTGCTTTCCTGGTTGAAATGGATGGGGAAGGGAAAGCATCTAGATGGGAGAAAGCCAGCTCTCTGGCCTTTCGGGTCACTCTCCTTGGAGGGGAACCTCATGCGGAATGTCCAAGCTCTGGGATCACGCAAGTCCTCCCCACAGTTCCATGTTTGCCACTGTGCCTGGGCTCATGGAAGTGGCTAAGCCCCCAAGAAACCTGGAAGCCCGCTGATCACGAAAGGCACATGTGAGGGAAAGAGGATCCCCCCTACCCCTTCACTGGGCTCCAAGCCTCTTTGGGTTTGATCCTTGCTAATATCTTTTTTCCTTTAACTTTTTCCTTCTCGGCTTTGCAGTTTTCTTCAGTGAGGTCCCTGGCAGGCTCTGGCACCTCTCTGTATTCTACATCTGAGCTGTGTCTCCTCTCCCCTCTCCTTCGTCTGCAATCCCACCTTCCCTCCATGACGGCCTGGCAACAATGTCTCTAGTCTGCCACCTTGCCCTCAACCCCTAAGGTATGTTTTTCATTGAAGCATCTCACCTTCTCCTACTGGCTCCCTAGAAAATTAGTCATTTGTGTGCATTGTGTATAATTTATACTTAATCATTATGTGGTGTGATAACAATTATATAAATCAATAAATAAATCAGGTTAACTTTAAGTTTTGTTTGAGTACAACACAAAATTTTGTGTTCTCAATCTTCCTAATTAGGTGTTTCTATAATATATCACTTGGTACAGTTTCCATCACAGTAACAGATGCCAGGACTCATCCAGACTTAAACAACAGGGAATTATATTATGTTATATAAGAAGAAGTACAACAGCCAACTGCAAGATGATTTGACTCAGTGGCTCTAGCCACAACATACGGGACCCAGGATTTTTCTATTTTTCTGTTTTGTTGTCTAGAGTGATTGGCTTTATCCTAAGGGCTCTTCTCATTGTCATTATAAGATGGTAGCCAGCAGCAGCTGGAAAAATATTGTTTCTTGTTCATTTCCAGAGGGAGAGGGAAAAAAGCTCCTGTCCAAAGATAGAATGTAAGTCTTTCACTTTAGTCTAATTGAGCCAACTAAACAGTTGGGAAGAGAGTGCCATGTACTGATTCCTTTAGGCTAATTATTATATTATCCACCATTGGTGCTAAAGATTATGTCAGTTTCCTTTAGTCATGTAGACTGTGTGGTGCAGGGATGGATACCTGAACAAAATTAAGCTTTTGGTAGAAAGAAGGAAGAGGTAATAAATGTCAGGTAGCCTGTAGTACTTGGTTTAGTAGTCATGTGGGAAGATTATTTTTCTGAGGAATGGGTATAGGAAGGAGAGGAGCTATGGCCTAAGAATCATCTAGGAGTAGCTCACACATGTAGAAAATTGCAGGGGCACCTCCATATTTTGAGCAACTTGGGAGAGCAACTCTCTAAAAATCTAAAAATATTTCTGTCACCAGTATGCAAGTAGTATGAAAAAGAAAAATGGTTATATGCTGAGTTCACAGATTACTAAATTGATGCCAGTAGTGTTGGGCCAGAAGTTACATTCCTGCTAAATTCAAAATACCCCCATTGCACACATACCAAGATTTTATTCCTTAACTTTTCTTTCACTGTTTGTGAACTCCTTACAATGAGGCTTTTATGTCCCTCCCTCGTGAAAATCAATTGCTGGTGACTCTACCTTGTCACAGGTGGACCCATATGAACCTGAATCCCCTGTGGGTATACAGCCTCGGTTTCCACCTGGGATCCCACTATGTTAGCAGCTTACAACATTAAAAATAGAATTGAATCTGAATGATTGAAGAGTCTGCATATATCCAAGTCTAAGCTGTAGTCTGCAGAGAATTGAGTAAATGATTGTTCAAGCTAAAATCCATTTCACCAAGTGGAAGAATTGATGTCGTCTGATTAAAGCATACTTTGTTGAATTCCAAAGGCCAAATTTTTAGAAGACTCTGTGATCTAAGGCAATGATCTGAGTTTATAAATCCTTCAGTTGTCAGCTACCGGTAAGTGTTAGCTTCCAAGCATTAGTTTAGATTACACATTCCCTGATTCACAGATCCAAGCCCATTGGAGTCAGTGAATGTATGAATAATGAAAGTTCATTTATTAAGCACCTATGATGTGCTAGGCACTGTACTAAGTCAAAGCCACTCCATTCTTTTTTTTAAATTTTTAAGGGGTGGGACGGGCTGTGAGGAGGGGTGTTCAGTTGCCTTGTTTGTTTTTGTTGAAACAGAGTCTCACTCTGTCGCCCTGGGTAGAATGCAGTGGCGTCATCATAGCTCACTGCAACCTCCAACTCCTGGCCTCTAGGCAATCCTTCTGCCTCAGCCTCCCAAGTAGCTGGGACTACAGATGTGTGCCAAAACACCCAGCTGGATTTTTCCCCCTTTTCTTTTTGGTAGAGACAGTGTCTCACTCTTGCTCAGGCTAGTCTTGAACTCCTGAGCTCAAGCTCCCCTCCTGTCTTGACCTCCTAGAGTGCTAGGATTACAGGCATGAGCCACTGTGCCCGGCCAGCCACCCCCATTCTTACTTGTGAATTGACATATGAACAGTTAACAATGAAATAATCTTTTTAACATAGAGATGCACAAAGTGCTTTGGGAAAACAGAGTCTAACTGGTAAATTCATTCTGAAAGTGTTAGGACAGCCTTTACAGAGGAAAAAACATTTAAGAAAGATCTTTAAAATGGGTAAAATCTTGAGAGAGAAAAGAACTGAAAAGTGTATTTTTAAGAAAAGGGAATCTCATGGGCAAAAGCATAAAATATCAACAAGTATGACAATGTCAAAGCATGTTAATGGGCAGAAAATTGTTCAGATGATTTCAGGAGAGGAGTGGATAGGTGATGTAGAAATCAGTAAATAACAGGAATAAGTTTCTAAAGACATGGGTTTGCATCATTATTCTGCCACTTAATATCTAGGTCTCTCTTCATCAGTAGATTATGGATGTTAATCTGCCTTACTGCTTCACAAAAGAACTGTTGACACTGCTGCAGCAGATAGAACCCTTGCCTTACCTTTACCAAATACTCTCAAAACCATGGCACTGGCTCCTAAGAGGTACCTTGCTAGGACCAGCCCCAGGTTTGCCTCCAACTGCTATGAGGGGGGATTGGGACACTAGTCGGTATTAATATATTACAATACCTTATACCAATAAGCAACAACTACAAAAGCTTAAATACTTTTGGAATAATTGATTAATTATTAAGAAGATAAAAATAGGTAAAGGTAATATTTTATTAACTCCTTGACATGGTAAAAAATAGTGAATGACATTTTGAGGTCACTTAAGAAAATTTGAATATGGACTCTGGAGTTGTTGATAGTACTATATCAATGTTATATTTTCTGATTTTGACAAATGGTCTTTGGTTATTTAAGACAATGTCTCTATTCTTAGGAAATGCACAATGATGTATTTAGAAGTAAAGGGGCATGATGTCTCCAACTTAACTTTCAAATGGATATATAGATACACACACATACACAAGTTCCTTGCTCTCTTTTTGCAATTTTTCTGTAAGTTTTAAATGTTTTAAGAAGAAGAAAAGAAGATATCACACCATCCAATGAGCCATTAATTTATTTGCCTCCTGGAGATGAATGACAATACAAATGACTCCAAGGGAATTTCCAAGAATGATGGAAGAATACCCCTTCTTGGGCAAGTAGATCTTTGATCCCCCTCCTATCATACATAGCATGATAATAGCTGCCCACTCCAATACTGCTAGTGCTAACCCCTGCCTGCCCTGGAAAAAATGACTCAATTCTTGATATAACCTAATTTGTATCATGTAAATTATTACTTAGTTAATTTGACCTGAATTTTTTTAAGACTAGTGTAAGCAAGCATCCTACCTGAGTACTCCTTCCTCAGATTCCAGGTTCCAGCAAGTCTTATCACTATGCACTGCATAATGTTTTGGTCAAACATGAACTCTATGTATGACATCGGTCCCATAAGATTATAATATCATATTTTTACTGTGTCTTTTCTATTTTTTGATATGTTTAGATACACAAACACCATAAACCAATCTGCCACTTGGCAGGATAAGCTACTCAGATTTTCCATTCCCTAAAGTCTTCAAATTCTCAGTTTCAGCTATAAAATGGAGATACTAGTTCCTGCTCTCCTTATCTTAAAGGATTGGGTGGAAACAAACAACAATGATGTGCATACAGATTTCTGCAAACTCTAAAACTTAACATAAAGTAGAAATTTATATAATTTAATTCTTATGTCAGAGAATGAAAGATATGCTTGCATGGAGTTTAATCCTTCCTGTCCTCTCCTCTGATTTATTCCTGGGGCCTAAACTGTAGTGAATCTTAAGGTACCTTGATTCCTACTATTAAATTCTCTTATGAAGTACTTTTTGTATGTTGCAAAATGAATGCTGAACTTTTGCTGTCCACAGCAATGCATAGAGTATAGTGCAGATAAATTACTGAATAAATATTTTAGAGCAAGCTAGAATGATAAATAACACTTCAAAAAGCTAACAAAGGATCTTTGACTTTCTCATGCATACACTAATTTGAGTAGTACTTGATTTCAGAGATCACTTAAAACATTCATTTTACATTGATACATTTAAATTAAGTATGGCTTGGTCTGCTTCTTAAATCCTGTAACTCTCATCTCAAGGTAAATTTATTTAAGATGAAAATAAATCCTAGAATAACAGAATTTCTTTTTCTTTTTTCTAAAACATTCTTACTTTTTAAATTAAATAAGTAACTAAGTAATAATCTTACTGAAACATAAATAAACCAAAGCAGAATCATACAGAGTAAAAAAATGCAAATACTGTTTAACATTTCTTCATCTTAATCCAACCCCAAAGGTAACCACTATTAACAGTTTGATATGTATTTCTATAGTCTTTTCTATATATTCAAAGAGATGAAGTGAATAAATACGTAGCTTGAGTTTTTTTCTTTAAGAATGTTGCACTAAACATGTAAATCTATAACTTGATTTTTCTCATGTAAGTTAATTTTATAGCATGTTTAAAGCCTATACTGGAAGATATTCCTCATGCTACTTTGGGAATTAATTTTTAAAAATCTCTTTAGAGGAGAGCCATACATTACTCAAGTTGGAGAACACTGATCAAGTGCATACTATTTCATTGCATGGATGTACCCTGATTTACTTACATTCGTCTATCAATGACAACTGGGTTGTTCCTAGCATTTTACTATCACAAACAATGCTTCAATAAATATCATGACTAAGTTTTTTGGGTTTTTTTTGCACATCTTCCAGCAATCCTACAGAATATATGTCTTAAAGAAGAAATTGCTGCTTCAAAAGGGCATGTGAATTTTTCATTTTATTATATGCTGTTAAATTTGACCTCCAAAAACATTATGCCTATTCACATTCTAACCAAGAATACATGATTCCTCTATACTTCCACTGACACTAAATTTTATTCATCTTTTAAGGTTTTTCAAAATGGATGGTCAAAAGAAGCACATTATTTTAAATTGCAGTTTCCTTGCTACTTATGAAACTAAGAATATATATTTTCTCTCTCTCCCCCTCCCTCCTCTACTTGTATTATTTTTTCCTGTAAGTTATTTTTCATGGTTTTTGTCCATTTTTTAAACTGCTTGAGTTTTCTTACAGCTTTATAAGAGATTTTTGTATATTTTGAATATTTATCCTTCATATATTTGTAGCAATTTTTTCCCCATTTGATAGTTTGTCTTTTAATGTGCTTTATGGTATCTTTTATTGTACAAAAGTTTAATTCTTTACTTTTAAAAACATGTTAATCTTTTCCTTTATAATCTGTGTTTTTTATTTATTGCTTCAGAAAGTCTTGCCCATATCAAGGTAGTCAAAATAGTCCCCTATATTTTTCTCTAGTGTTATTTTTTTTTTCATTTTGGATTTTGACATATCTAGAATATGGTGATAAAAATGAGACTTAATAACTTTTCCAATAGAAAGTCAATTATTGTAACATATGAATTAAATAATTTATCTCCTCAATGATTAGAAATGCCCATTTATCATATACATTATTTACACTCTTGGTAACATCCTCTCCTAGGTGAGGTCCTCTGACATCAGCCTTCGGAAAATCAGACAACCTCTTCCAGAGTAACTTCGGGAAAATATATCTGAGTTGACACTCTAATATGTAAAAGTCATGTGTGTGTGTGTGTGTGTGTGTGTGGAGGGTGTATATGTGTAATAAATAAGTAGATAGATGTAAAGATATATATACAATCACATACTGCATAATGATGTTTCAGTCAAAGATGAACCATATATATGACATTGGTCCCATAAGGTTATAATACCATATTTGTATTGTGCCTTTTCTATTTTTTGATATGTTTAGATACACAAACACTTACCATTATGTTACAATAGCCTACAGCATTCAGTACAGTAACATGCTGTACAGGTTTGTAGTCTAGGAGCAACAGACTATACCATACAGCCTAGGTGCGTAGTAGACTATACCATCTAGGTTTGTGTAAGTATACTATGATGTTCGCACAATGACAAAATTGCCTAGTGACACATTTCTCAGAATGTATCCACATCCTTAAGCAACACATGACCACATAAAGTATGTATACACATAAACACACACACAAAAACATATATACCGTGTTTCCCTGAAAATAAGACAGGGTCTTATATTTATTTTTCCTCAAGAAGACACCCTAGGGCTTATTTTCAGGGGATGTGTTATTTTTTTTAAGTATGGTACAACAATCTACATTTATTCAAATACAGTTAAGTCATCTTCTTCTGGAACATCATCATAACTCTCCAAACCCCGAATTCCATCCTGAATTTCTTGCAACTCTATTTCCTTTAGAACCATTGGCCCCAATCTTTCATGTCGAGCAATAGAGCTCGCACCTTTCCAGTCACCTCTGGGATAGTAGCTGTCAGGATGGGGCAGATGAGAAGGGCTGCTCTTCTTCTTTACAGCTCCACAACGAAATGCATGGATTGTGCAGATACACTGCGTAACCACGCCCATCACTAGGTGTTATTTTCGGGGTAGGGCTTATATTGCGCTAATGCTTTGAAATCCTGCTAGGGCTTATTTTATGGGTAGGTCTTATTTTCGGGGAAACACACACACACACACACACACACACACACATATAATGGGTTCTGGATTACCTGTCAATCAATCTCTTTATTTCATTCCTATACCACTTTATTTTAATTACCTTAGCTTTGCCTATGAAATTATTTTAGTTTATGGCCTATGAAATTTAGTGTGCCATTTCCTTCTAGTTTTCCTTTTACCAAATTTCCCATGCATGTTTTCCCACAGATGCAATTTAGAATCTATATATAAAAGTCCATGAAAACTCTTACTGTGAGTTTTGAAAATGAATCAAATTATGAATTCATTTGGAAACTTTTACAATACTTTTACTGAATCTCTCCTTGCAGAAATATGGTATGATTTCCCTTTATTCGGGTCTCCCTTTCTGTCTTTCAGTAAAATAGTATAGTTATCTTCAGATAAGATTTGAACACATTAGGTTTTTCTAAGAACTTTATAGATTTTTGCTGTTACTGTAAATGGGACTTTCTTCCATTTACTTCTTAAACTGCTGATGTATAGAAAATTGGTTATCACTGATGTATAAAAAATTGGTTATTGCTGAAGTATAGAAAATAATACCAACTTTGTATGTTGACTTTAAATTTAGGCAGCTAGTCCCTTTTGCTATTATTTTTAGGCTTTTTCAACCTCATTATCTTCAAATAAATACAGAGTTGTATGTATCCTCCGTGTTATTGGTCTGACAGTCTTTGGATGTATAGGTGTATATTCCTGTGTGGTATTCTTACCTGGTTTTGATATCGAGGTTATACTCAAATCATGTTCTCATTTGTGTTTACTTATAATATACATTTTAATTTCACTTTTGATTTTTTCCTACCTAAAAGTTATTTAGAAAGGATTAAATTTCTAATTGGTTACGTTTTTGCCATAAATTATTTTGTTTTTAATTTGAATTATGATCCAATAATATGTCTTTAGTATGTCCATTTTTGAGATAATTTATGTTTAGTTAGTGTTTTAATATATAGTCTCTTTCTTTAGTGAGACTTTCCATATCCCTGGATATGAAAAATGACTGTATCTTCTCTGTTCATGAATATAAAGTTCTCTGTATGTTTATTAGATATAATTTGATAATTACATTATTTAAACTCTCTGTCTTTTTTATTCTTTATTAATGAATTTCTGAGAAATATGTGTTAAATTTTCAACAATAATTGTAGTTGTGTCCATTTCTCCTTGTCTTTCTAATATTTTTGCCTTACATATTTCAGCACTATGCCTTTAGATGTACATAGGCCATATCCTCTTGTTTGGCATAAAATCTCTCTCTCTATCATCTATAATATCTCTTTCTCTTATTTAATACTTTCATCCTCATGGGAATGTACCTTTTCTCCATTAATATTGCTACACTTTATTTTGTTAATATTTCCCAAGTACATTTTTGTCATCTTATTGTATCCAGCCTTTCTAGATCCTGATTTTCTTTTCTTTGAGTGAGTCTCTTGTAAACAGAAAGTGGCTGGATTTTATCATGGTTTGTTCACAGGTTTGTTTGTTTTCTTTACTTATTATTTTATCCATGTGTACTTTTATAGTATTTCCTAATCCAAACCTTGAGACATGTGTCATAACACGTACATGCTGTCTGATGTGGTAGCAGAAGATAAGAGAATTTGGACTGTTTTTGCAAAGATGTGGAAACAACCCAAATGCCCATCAATACATGAGTGGATTAATAAAATGTGGTATATGTATACCATGAAATACTACTCAACTACAAAAAACAATGGTGATCTAGCACCTCTTATCCTGGATAGAGATTGAGCCCATCCTTTGAAGTGAGGTATCACAAGCATGGAAAAACATACACCACATGTACTCACCATCAAACTGGTACTAACTGATCAACACTAAGGTGCTCACATTGTAGTAATACTCACTGGGTGCCAGTCAGGTGGGGGAGTAGGGGGGTTGGAGGGGGTTGGGGGGCAAACCCAGAGCTAATGGAAACGGGGCACACTGTATGGGGGAAGGACCCACTTGTAGCCCTGGCATGGGTGAGGCAGAAGCATTTCACATATAAAATGTTTGTAACCCCCATAATATCCTGAATTAAAAAAAAGCAATATGGGACAGACAACTATTATATATATATATATATATATGTTATGGTGCTTGAGGATTTTTACTTCGATGACATATGTGACCTCCATCATTTTTAAGATAAGTTGATGTTACAAACTAGATCATCATCCTTCATATGTACCTATCCTTTAATATGCATGTTTGGGTATATATTTTTATAATATTCCTACTCTTCAGTATCTTTTAGAACATCAGCAGCAACATAGAGAAGCTCAAATGTAATTTTTCACTCTGCTTAACCTCATTAAATGATCCCATAGGTGATATTTATGTGACTGAGATTTCTAACCAGACACAAAGAATCAGGCCTTGGAACCAGAAAGCCAAGTAAATCACTTTATGCAGAAATTCTCATAGGAAAAGGCAAGAAAAAAATCTCCTTTAAATAACATCTTAAATTTTTAGAGTTTTTATATAAGTTATTTTAATTATTTATCAGCAAAAAGGGTTATTTTCCCTTTTCCAAAATATTTAACCCAGAACCAGAATACATATATCCATGGGAATCCATTTCCATTGAGATCCGTATCATTTCCCTTCATTGCAATTAGTTTGCACAAGTGT
Source organism: Cheirogaleus medius (assembly GCA_008086735.1). Lineage (NCBI taxonomy): Eukaryota > Metazoa > Chordata > Mammalia > Primates > Cheirogaleidae > Cheirogaleus > Cheirogaleus medius. The sequence goes on from VBSM01001124.1 coordinate 50,680,981, forward strand.
CAATCCTTCATTCTTTTCCACTCTGCGATTCTCTCCCCCTTTATGCCTTTTATAGAAATCTAAGTCAAAGTATTTTCCAAGTGTTTATGTAGTAAGTCATGAATAAACCCTAAAGGCTCTAGGTTCGGTGGTCAGTGACGAGTTTCCAAATAGAAAATAAGAAAAAAATCTCACATGTTCTTACTCATATGTGGAAGCTAAACAAGTGGATCTCTTGAAGGTAGAGAGGAGATTGGTGATTACCAGAGGGTAAGAAGGGGAAGAGGGTGAAGGGGAAAAAAGAATATAAATGTATTTATTACCAGTAAACTGTATAGTTAAAAATGATAAAGATGGTAAATTATATGTGTATATTTTATCTCAATAATAAATAAATAAATATCTGTTCCTGCAGAAAGAAAAGGAGTGAAGAGCTGCCGTTCGACTTATTAGATATCTGTTCTTTCATTTCTAGAATACACATCTAAAATTAGATGACTCTTGGCCTGGCCCAGACATGCCTGAACCACAGAGTAAACATGGAATAAGTATTGGCCCAGTCTTCCATGGTTCAGAAATGCATGTGCATATTTTACACTGTGGATGTTGCATAGCCAGAGCTAGGTACAACTAGGAGGCTGTGTTTGTCTTAGCATTATTTTGCTACTGTCCCCCAGGAGTCCCTTCCCTCTGTTCCTACCCTCTGCCAGGCACTCTGAGAGGCCCCAACCATGGACATCCTCCCAGAGTGGCTCTCGAGTTTCTCCCTTGTTCTTCCCTCGGAATAAATTTTAAAAACCTCATTTCAATTGGACTATAAGTTTCATGAGGACAAGGATCAGGTCTGCCATTGAATATTTAGTATTTACTACATAGCAGGGGATCAATAAATATTTGTGAATTTAATGTACCAGTTTCCCTCCTCTTTTAAATGAATGAAGGTTTATTCCCTGCACCACAAACTCTATCCTTCTAGAAGTGGTTTATTAACCAAAAGTGCCCTAGGATTCAGCAATGCCTTAGTACAAAGAAGTAAAATTTTAATGTAGACATTTCAAATGTGAAGGCAGTTAGAGGATCTCTTCAATGCTATGTAAGAAACATAATATAGGCAACTATCTACTTTTCCTTTTGATGAACCAAGCCCTGAATTCAACCATTTATCTTTTTTTTTTATGCTTTAGCTTTACAAACCTGTCATTTTTTGGAAAGCATCTTTCCCTGGCATAGGATACTTTAACACTTGTAAGCATGTACATTGGGAGTTCTTTGCAATGTTTCTATGCATACATGTTTGTACATGCATAGATAATATGTGATGGACTGGAACGACCAGAGGAAGGAGACAAGAAGGGAGAAAGAGAGAGAGGGAGGCAGGAAAGGAGAGAGGAATACAATTAGAAGTATGAGTTTAGGTTACTTGGACATCAAGTTGGAATCAAAGTTTTAAAATTTATTTATTTTATTTATTTTTAAACCACTTTATTGAGGTATGATTGACATACAAAAAGCTGTAGATATTGAATGTATATTTTTAAAGTAACAAAAGACAATATGTAGATGTTGAATATGAACATGCAAAGGAAGGCAAATCCTTAGAATTATAATATGAATATACTGACTTGAGAGTGCTGAATATTGCTGTAGCCTTGCACATTAATGCATGTGAAAAAGGCATGATTTGAGCAAACAAAGTGGTGAAGCAAAAAGGGCCCAGTTTTAGAATAAAATAGGCTAGGTGTAAATCCTGATTCCGTCACTAACTTTCAATAAATCCAACTCTTCATCTCAGGGTTTCCATCTGTAAATTAGGGGTAATAAAAAATACTAAGTCTGTGTTATAGTTTAAATGAAATATTGTATAAAAAGTGCCTGTACCTTAGAAGTCAGTCAATAAATAACTGGCATATTTGTGTTTAAATATTTAGTTGTTTATGAACAAATCAAACGACAAACAAAAGGTGAGTGAACCTGTTTTTCTCCTAAGCTGATCATCATGTACACTAGAGCCCTTCTGAAAAACCATTCATCAGAAGACATTTATTCTTTACAAAAATTCTGAGGTAGATATTATGGTCCCCATGTAATATATGAGACAACTCCATTCTATTGAATGAAAGTAACTCATCCAAATTATCTAAATTCTCATTTTGTGAGAGGCAAAAACAGGATTCAAATTAGGTTGACTGCACGCCTACTACCTTTCTGTCACATAATAATGCCACTGTGAGTCAATCTCAGACAGGTGGTCTTCTAGTTTTCAATGTAACAACAGTTAAGTAAAAGAAAAACATGTGCATGCTGAGTTTAGAGAACAGAGCTTTGGGCATTGTGTAATCAAATGAAAATAACATTAAAGATTCCTTTCTGATTGATTCTCTCAGGAGAATTTTAAAGATCAGAGTGCATAATAGAACTGAAACAATGAAGTTGGCATGATGCCATGGAATGTTGGTTTGGTAGCCATGAGATCTGAATCTAATTCTCTTTTTTATTGTAGTCTTGGAAACTATTTGTGAAACTATGTGTGACATAGGTTCAAATTTTCTGTTTTCCAGAGAACGTTTTTGCTTCCAATAGTCCATTTCTAGATGCAACAGATGTTCCTTCTAAATGATTCATTACTTGAAACTTAGAGAAAGTCTTTTGGGAAGTCAGCTTCTTTGCTCTCTCTTGCTGAGCTTCAGAAAATCCAACATACATTTTTCCTTTTTCTTTTTTAATTTAGTGGAGTTGTGGCTTTTATCCCCCCAGTCTTCTCAATAGGGTGAAGGATCAGTATGGGGTGTTGCATTCTGTCATCATTCATGCACAATACATCCACTGGTCATTCTTAAGCATTCATCTTCTGACCTATTCTTTATATAACATCTACCTGATCCCCCCACCTCAAAATAAACCTTAATCTGTGACTTACATTAAAACAGCTAAAATCCATACCACAAAGTTTCCAAAATTGAAAACTTAAAAGACTATTTCCTTTACAGACATCTCCATACGGTTTCCCTAGCTGTTTCCAGAATGTATAATCTTTATCACTTTTGCATCAGAATTTCTGTTGACTAGGAATATTGTAGGCCAATTCATCACATTTGCCTCCTTAAAATGTTAGACATGTTGCAAGGTAGTATTAAGGCAAGTCAAGGTTGATGAATGGATGACTGGCTAGCTTCAGGGAGGTATTGAAACAAAGGACAAACTGTTGCTTAACAGGAATTCAATTACGTGAAGGGTATCTGGACCATCTTTAAATAATAATGATAATGATATCAGGCACAATTTCTAAAATGCTATGTGTTTAGCATTGCAAGTACTGTAGTATACCATTATTGTATAGCATTTATCTCACAGACATCCTTTTAAAATTTAGATATTATTATTCCCATCTTATAATTTAATACTAAGACTTGAGAGATTAAGTAATTTAACCAAGTTTGCACATCTAATGAGTGATAGAACCAAAATGTACTTCCAAAGTCTGTCTGACCCCTGGGCTCAGTCTCTTAACCACTATCCTGCATTACCTTTTAAGACCCTAGAATTGTGCATTTGTGTGTTTAATTGTTACCCTGTGAATCTCACATTCACACTGTCCCTTAAAAAAACAGCTCAAATATCTTAAAAAGGAAAATTTGGTAAAACTGGAGATTATTTGGTGAACAAGGCATTAAAACCATTTCTGCTAAATCAGGAGTTGTCCACATTAAATAAAGTAAAATGATTTTAATTTTTCCTTTGTCCAAGCTCTCATTTTTGCCACCATCTTGGCTTTTTACTAAAACTGAGCTAGAAAGTACTTAAAAATAGTGCTGTGATAATATATATACTATACATTTTGCAAATATTTTCTAAACATTTACAATATGCCAGGTATAGCATTAGGCTCTGGGGATACCTGTGTGAAGCCTGCAGAGTCCACATAAAGAATTAATAGTTGTGAAAATATAGGAATTTTTCTAAATACTAGATGTTTAAACTTAAACAACACAGCATGCTTTCCTGAGCACCACCTACTCGAATCATTACAAGAAACATTTGCTAAATCCCTATTATGTGTCAGAGAATGTATCAGGCACTAGAGATACAATGGCTAGCAAATTAGACACTGCCCTTACCTTCGTGAGGTTACAAACTAATATGTGTGTTTGGGGCAGTTGCTTCAAGAAAGCACATGACCCAATCTTGAAGGGGATGAGGCAAGTAGTAGAAGTTAGCCATATGCATGCAGGGAAGGGAATAGGCTCTCCAGGCCCAAGAAAGCTCCCTGTCCACCTGGTGCAAAGTTCCCGAGCTAAGACAGAACCCAGTGCCACTATGTCTGCAGTATAGAGTTGGATATGGGAGAGGAAAGCAGAAGACCAATCATTCAATCCATCTTAGTCATATTAGGAAGTTTAAACTTTATCCTGAGCACAATAGGAAATATTTAACAGGTTTTAAGTGGAAAAAAATGATATTATCAGATCGGCTTCTTAAAAAAAACTGTATTGTAGCTGCAGACTAAAGAATGAATTAATTAGAAGCTAAACTTCAGGTAGGGAGATCATGTAGTAAATTGTTATAATAATTTAAGTGAGAGATGTCCAAAGCCTAGAGTAATAGCCATAGGATTAGAGAGAGTCAGATTTCACAAATAAAAATGGTATACAATCCACAGGATTGATACATCATTTGTTATATGGCATGAAGAAAGAAAGAAGTTAAGGTTGACTTCCAGGTTTATGGTTGAGCTGAAGAATGGAGGAGTGTTCAATTTTTCACATTCATTCAACAAACATATATGGAGTACAGGATTTAGACCTGCACTGCCTTGGGTGCTCAGGACAAATTGGTGGGAAAAACAACAGATACAGTTCCTGTCCTGCCTGTCTGCCTATTGTGGCTTACAATTGATTTCCACATTCAAGTGGAAATCTTGGGCAGCTGTTCTCAGTGTTCTGGAGAAAGATCACTGCTAAGGAGTGTCATGTCAAAGATCTTCTAACACATAGCCTGAAACTCTACTTGAAACCAATTTAATTCAATAATCACCAACCTAGGCATTGAAAATGGAGCCAAGGGTCAATCAAAACCTTTGCTCTAATGGACTTTTCATTCTAGTGGGAGAAGACAGACAGTAAACCAAGAACTACATGCTGTGACAGATGGATATAAGTGAGGAGAATTTCAAACATTTGAGCTAAGTGGAGAAAGCCTAGCCATGAGAGACAACTGAGGAAAAGAAACTACACTGTATTTTGCCCTTAGAGAAAATGTCTTGATGCCCTCAGGGTCAGGGAGGTGGGAGCCTGGAAGTTGCTTTTAGATCAGAAAGTTCAACCAACAAAGGATTTTCATTTGTGCCCACAAAGTTGGGGGTATATTTGTGTGTGACTTTTTTTAACCAAACAAAACCATTATTGTTTTCTTATAGATACAATTCAACCAGAATATCAAATAGGGCTATATTTTTTATTGTTAGGGTGTTTTTGTTTGGTTGATTGGATTTTTTGTTTGTTTTTTGCTGCTCTTGTGCTTTCTTAAACTCTTAAAGCATGCAGACTTTGAGTGTCTGCAAGGATCCCTCTCATTTCTAGCAGGGGCTCCACGTTCTCAACCCTGCTACATGTTAGAATCAACAGGGGAGATATTTTTAAAATACTGATGCCCCAGACCCCAACTCTAAAGGTTCAAATTTAATTGGTCATGGGTGGAACCAGAGATTCAGGATGATTTTATTTAAGCTTGCCAAGCCATGCTGAAGTTGTGCCATGTTAAGAACTACCATGCCAAGTAAACACATCAACCAGATGTCAGGCAGATCATTTCTGGCTTTTGGCTTTCTTGCTGAATTCTAATTAAATTAGTATTTACATAGTTCTTTGTAATTCTCCAATAAAAGTCATTCATAACTTTCTTCTCCCTGCGGTACTAGCAAAATGCCAGTAATCTCTCAAATGAAGGAAAATAGGAAATTAAAATTTCAAACTGCAAAATTAAGACTGTAAGTTTATGGCTTGTTCATGCCTTAAGACAACAACATTTCTATCTCTCCTCATTCTCTTCTAAGGCTTAAAACCTATCTTCCTGCATTGTATTAATAGTAATATTTTAGGCTCTAAACAAAGTGAATTGTAAGATCCATTCTGTTATTTTATCATAAAAAAATGAAGGACATCAGAATAAACAGGAAAATAATGATCAAGGAACAAATGTTAGTACATCAATTGATGATGGAGAGGTTTTGTTGGCTGGGTAGTGGCTGAGAGGAGAGGAATGACAGATGGCATGTTTTGATGTGCACAGACTATGAGGAGTGAGGACATTTTTTTTCTTCCAATTAGCCATGTCTTCCTTAAAGGAGGAGGGTCTGAGAAACCAGGTCAGATGCTGCTTTGGAAAACTCTTTAATAATTTGACAGCTTGGCAGGATGAGTAAATTATTCACAACTTGCCTCCATGCTGTGATGTGGCTTGCCTCAAACCAGTATACTTCTTCCTCCATCTAAATGTCGTCTACACTTCTACACCATGAAGAATAAATATGTCCTTTGAAACAAATAATCTTGATGTTCTTGTGATAGGAGTCTTTAGATCATGAAAGGATCTCAAAATTAATCAAATAAAAAACGACCTGTAGGAATTACAGCATTCATAATGGCTCACATGTATTGAACACGTATTGTGTGTCAGGCTTTTTGTTAGGCATTTAATCCTCACAAGCACTATAGGATGTAGGTGTTAATTTCAGCCCCATTTTACAGATTAAAGAGAGTAAGTTTTCAAAGATCTGATTCCAGAGCCAGTCAGTATGCAGTCATCTTGTTGGGCATCCCAGTGAGTGCAGCCTAGTGCTAGACATGTTTCAAAGTTGGAGAATAGATGTCAATTCTCTTGCATTTAGAAACTCATATCCAATTAAAGTTTCCCCCACCAAGGTAATATAGGTCATTGAGGCAAAAATCCCCTGGATTGCTGTTAGTCAACCAGAAAACCAAGGCACTGGTTCTCAACTTTACTACATGTAAGACTTGCCTATGGTGCTTTAGAAAATGAGACGACTCTCTGGTCTCAGCCTGAGAGATTCTGATTTGATGTAAGGTGGGGTTTCTGTATTGGGACTTTTATGTTCCCCAGGTGGGACCAGCTACATAATTTGCAGGGCCCATTGCAAACTGGATATATGAAGCTCTTACTTAAAATTTTTTAACAATGTTCAGATGAGGATGGCTGGCCATTAAACCAAGTGTGGGGTCCTTCTTCAAATGAGGCCCTGTGGGACTGCATAGGCCACACACCCAGGAAGCTAACCCCGCCCCAGGTGATGCTAAGATGCTGAAACTTTGAGAAACATTGGATCAAAGGATTCCCTTGGCCAAGCCCCACTCTTGTAGCTTGGATGGCTCTTCATCATTAGCACTATCATCAGAAGAATTAAGCTGTTTGCCAGCATCACATAATCCTCACAATAAACTTATGAAGGAAAAATGGCAATTACATCCTCATTTTTCAGATAAGGAAACTAAAGCTTTGCTAAGTGTAGTACTGTGCCTGGAGTCCCTGAGGAGTCAGTGGCTCTGCCTGGATTGAGCCCGGGCCACACAGATTCTGGATCCCACACTCCTAATCATTACCCTACACTGCAGCATCTTGAATAAGTATTTCTTTCTATATAATTCTCTGTGTGAACCTTGGTCCCAAATAAAAAGGAAGACACTCAAATGGAAAGAGATTCAGGTCCAAAAAGGTGTATCATTTAATTTATTCCCTCGATACACCTGAATGCGCTTTTTGTTTTGTAGTTTTTTGTTTTCTTATATTTTTATTTTACTGTTATATTGCATATATACTAGCTGGAATATACACAGACATGCATATACATAGACAGGAATATAACTTGTGTGAAATTTCACTTGTAAAGGTCAGAAAGGGATTTCTAAACCCCCAAACCTAAATCTTCTCCAGCTTCCCCCATTTCAAAATTCTTTCTGAGATGAATGGTACATACAGAGTATGCAGGGTCACTCTTTGACTGAGGGAGAAGAGAGTTTCTTCACCTTGACTGAGGAATATATTTTTATTTTATTTTATTTCAAGAAAATATGAGAGTACAAACATTTTGGTTGCATTTTATATCTTTGCCTCTCCTTAGCAAGAGTTAGAGGTATGCCCTTCCCCTCCACAATGCTCACCACATCCCTCAAATGTGGCTCTACGCCCCCTCCAACTCCCGAATCCCTGGTGAACACCACCACCATTTGAGCACCATAGTGTTAATCAGTCAGTACCAATTTGATGGCAAGTACATATGGAGCCCATTTTTCTGATCTTCTGTCACCTCACTTTGGATAATGGGCTCAAGCTTAATCCAGGATAATATAAGCAGTGCTAGCTCACTGTCGTTTCTTAGAATTGAGTAATATTCCATTTTAAAATATATACCAAATTGAATTGACAGGCCCTTGGGTTGTTTCCATGTCCTTGCAATAGTGAATTGTGCTGCCATAAACATTTGGGTGCAGATGTCATTATAATAGAATGTCTTATGCTCTTTTGGGTAGATGCCTAATAACGCTATTGCTGGATCGAATGATATTTCTATTTTTAGCTCTTTGAGGTATCTCCAAATTCTTTTCCACAAAGGTTGCACTAATTTGCAGTCCCACCAGCAGTGTTCCTGTCTCTCCATATCCTCACTAGCATTTGTTGTTTTGGGATTTTTTGATACAGGCCAATCTCACTGGGGTTAGGTGATATCTCATTGTGGTTTTGATTTGCATTTCTTTAATGATTAGAGATATTGAGAATTTTTTTAAATGTTGGCTGGTCATTATTCTGTTTTCTTTGGAAAAGTTTCTGTTCATTTCCGTTGCCCATTTCTTGATGGAGTTGTTTGATTTATTCTTGTTAATTCTTTTGAGTTCTAGATAGATTCTTGCTATCAGATGTTTATTGGAAGTGTAGAGAGCAAATATTTTCTCCCATTCTGTAGGTTGTCTATTTGCTCTAATGATAGTTTCCTTGGCTGTGTGGAAGCTTTTTAATTTGGATCAGATCCCATTAGTTTATTTTTGTTGCTGTGGTGATTGCTTTGGGGGTCTTCTTCAAGAATTCTTTGCCTAGGCCGATGTTTGAAAGGGTTTTCCCAACATCTTCTTCTAGGATTCTTAAGGTTTCATGCCTTAGGTTTAAGTCTGTTATCCATCTTGAGTGGATTTTTGTGAGAGGTGAGAGGTAGGGATCCAGATTCATTCTTCCGCATGTAGCTATCCAGTTTTCCCAGCACCATTTATTGAAAAGAGATTCTCTTCCCCAATGTATATTTTTGTCTGCTTTATCAAAGATTAGGTTACCATATGCAGATGGTTTCATCGCTGCGATCTCAGTCCTATTCCAAAGATCGATGTCTTTGTTCTTGTGCCAGTCCAAGGCTGATTTAATTATTATTGCTTTATAGTACAGCTTGAAATCAGGAAGATTAATGCCTCCCAGTTTGTTCTTTTTACTTAAGATTGCTTTGGCTATATGAGGTTTTTCTGGTTCCATACAACGTGAAGAATTATTTTTTCTAGATCTGTAAAGTATGATAATGGTACTTTGAAGGGGATTGCATTTATTCTGTAGATCACTTTAGGTAATATTGTCATTTTAACGATATTGATTCTATGAATCCATGAACAAGGTAGATTTTTCCATCTGTTTACATCTTCTACAATTTCTTTTTTTAGCATTTCATAGTTCTCCTTGTATAAGTCTTTCGTATCTTTTGTTAAATATATTCCTAGATATTTAATTTTCTTTGGGGCTATAGTAAAAGGTATTGCGTTTTTGATTTGAGTTTTGGCTTGATGGTTATTGGTGTATATGAATGCCTCTGATTTGTGTATATTCATTTTGTAACCTGAGACTTTACTGAATTCATTTATCAAATCTAGGATTGACTGAGGAATCTTAAATAGCCTTGTTCACGAACTTGATGCACCCTACTCTAAAAATGAAAAGAAGATTCTGGGAATAAGCATATGTTTATCCCAGGGATCAATACATTTAATTTAGTCTTTTTTGTGTATCTCTATTTCATCACTGTGTAGTACACATTTAAACATGTTGGTTCTTGTTCAAGAACCAAGTTCTCTCTCTCTCTCAAAAAAAAATACTTTCCTCCCCACTCTCTACCCCAGGCTGTGTTGTATCACTGCTGTATCTTATTATAGCCTTTATTTCACCATCCTGCAATCATTTGTTACATGAATGCCTTACTGCAGACATGAACTCCAGAATGCAGGGACCAAGCCCTATTCATTTTTGTATCTGTAGCTTTTGACACAGGATCTGACACATACTTAGCTTTCAATGTTTACTAAGTAAATGAATGCAAGGACAAATATATGAATATCTGTCAAACAAGAGTTAATTATGAAACTCATGCACTTGACTAGTCTTAAAAAAAGTAATTATGAAACTCATACATTCAACTGTAATATGAAAGTGCTTCAAAGACTTTATTCTTTTCCTCCTTTTAATGACTTACTTCTGCAGCTACTTTCTGCAACTTTTGACAGCATTTCAGTTCATTTATGTTCCTCTGAAGGTTCTAACTCACTCTTTATTTTTGCAGTCATCATTTGTATTTTATGCAAATTCTTCAAAAGATTTGCTTGTACAGCTTCAGAGAGTTGTCTTGGGAACTACCATTTATCTTAGCTTTTGGAAGGATTTTGATTCTTAGCAAAAGGCTGTGACATTGGAAAATACAAATTTATTATATCCAAACTCTTAACAATGACTGGGGACTAAGATTATTAGGTTAGCTTTATCTCACATTTCCAATTTTCATCCTCCCCTAGTTATGTTCTCTCATATTTTCTATTTCCTATACTTGCCATTAAAATTCCAAAAGCACTGACTATTGCATAAGACAGAAATTTAAATACACCCTCATAATTGATCACATGGCACTTTCATTTTAGGCTGGTTATCTTTTGACCACCTTTTTTGCTAAAGGATCTGCATATAAAGATAATATCTAGTATTGGTTCTCTGCTTTTCTCAGCATTTTCCAATCTGTGAGTATTGGCTCACATAGAGTCAAGTACCCAAACTTAGTCTTCCCCTGCTCATTCATCATTGGCACAGAAAACTCTGGGTTATGGGCAAGGGTTTTAATCCCCAGAGCAGCACCAGGTTTCAAGCCTACATTCATCCCCTTCTGTGAGTTTAGCATTTTATTCTTGTTTTCTTGCCCTTTAATATTTTTCATACTTTCTCGTGAACATATCATTTTGAAAGTGTTTTGCTGTGACAGAGACAGCTGTAACAGCACCTTAGTCCACAATACTCCTGAAGTAGAAGCCCCCATTTTGTGGTTTTCATTATGACCAGGATTTCAGTTTGGGTTCTTTCCTCCCACCCCATGCCTTCCCTTTGTTTATTTTGACAAATCTTCCTATTCATCCTTCAAAATCCAGTTTAGAAATCTCCTCATATTGAAGTCTTCCTATGTAGAGAATTAATAACTTTTTGCTGCACTCTGTTTCCTTAATTGCACAACATTCCCTTTTTGCATTTATCTTTTTGTAATCTGTTCACATGCCTGTTTTTCTCACTAAAGTATAAGTTCCTTGAGGACAGAGGCCAAATCCTACCCATTGTTTTATCACAAGGTCCTAGTAGAGTATCTAGCAGACAATAAAGAGTAAAAATTATTACAGAAACTTTTTAAGTCTTTTTGCTTTCTTAATGTCCATTGCAGCAAAACAGATGGCTCCTTCCACTGCTGACTGGATAATCTCACTGTGGCTGTTGTGCACGGAAGGACAGAGCAGCTCTTTATATACCTGATCAACCCCTCCCTGGGGCTTAGAATACCACGGATGGGACAAGGACCATTAATAGAGTCAAGTATGGTGCTTAGTCTTCTATTTTACACACACACGCACACACACACACAAACACACACACACATCACAATATAGCATCTTTGAAGTTGATTTTCCAAGCGACTATAGGAAAATTATTTGTTGCTGACACCAAAGCAGCAGTACTTCTTTTCATTGAAACATAAACTCTTTCCCACAAAACAGTTTAAAAATAGAACTTTCTCCTCAAATCACCCTGAAGAGTCCATTATGCTAGCAGTGAAGTTGTATTTTTTGAGCTATTACTGTGGATTGCATATGTTTGTGTTTTTTTTTCAATCTCTTGCATGCATAGTTTCATTCATTCTTCTTTAGAATAGGATAAGACAGGTATTATGAATATTTCCATGTAAACATGAGGAAATCAAGGTTTATGGATCACACAACCAAGGAGTTAACTAAAGTGGGATTTGTATCAGATGCAGGTGACAACACAGTGTGTGTTTAGCCACTGCTGTGCTGCTGGGGAAGGATTACTGACTGCTTGATTGTGAAGAGGAGAATTTCTAACATCAATCCACCACGTAAAGTAGTTTGAATGAAGTAAGGGATCACCAGATGCTACATCAGAGTATTACACTAATTGGGAAATCAAAAGAAATAAGAAAAAAGACCCTATATCAATACTTTTTCCATTAATATATTGAACAAATAATTTTTGATCCCTTATTCAGTGCCAATACTTTTCCAGGTACTGGGGAGACAGAGAACAAAAGAGAAATGGTTTCTGACACTTTGGCACCTGAATTTTACTAGAGAAGAGAGACAATCAATAAATAAGTAAATAAATGTGCAATATAATGTTGAGTAGTGGTAACAGTGAGAAAGTAGCAGGATAAAGGGATTGTGATAAAGGTGTCATTTTAGAGTCGTCAGGGATTGCCTCACAAATATGACTTTTGAGCAAAGGCATAAAGGAAATGAGACTGAGCTGTGGAAACATTTGGAAGAACGTTACAAGCAGAACAGCAAAATGCACAGGTCCTGTGGCAAGAACATGTCCGGCCTGCGCTGAGTGAACAGCAATGAGACCAGAGTGCCTGGAGCCCAGAGAACACCATGGGGCTCTGGTGGCCAGGGTGAAGGTTACACGGGGCCTGCTAGACCTGGTATGTGCTTCAAATTTTATGTTTAGTTTGAGAAGAAGGCATTAGAGGGTTTTCATCAGAGTTATGTTTTATAATGATTGTTCTGGCTTCTGTCTAGAAAATGGATTCTAGTCATGCAAAAGCAGAAGCAGAGAGGAAACTATTGCAACTGTAATTTCTGTGAGAGATGAAGGCAGCTTTGGCCTGTGGTGGTAGCAGAGGAGGAAGTGAGAGCTGGCAGGTTTGCTGGAGGCCCCACGGGAGCAGAAGAACAGGAGATCATTGGGCCCAGAGTCTAGACCATGCCTCAGAGTGCACGGAAGGGACTTTGAAGAGTATATTTGTAGGATATGCATCCTGTGGTCTGGTGCTGGGAAAGGCAGAACCAGGGAGTGAGTATAGGCCCAAAACTCAATGAACCAAAGGTCCAAACCAGGAAGTCCAAGTTCAGTTGTGAAGGTCAAGGATGAGCATGGAGTTGAACCAGTATCATTAACAAAGAGTATGAAGATGGGCAGAAAATTGGATGAAGGGAAGAGGGTTCAAGAGATTACAAAAACAGGCCTGGAGACATGTCTCTCTGTCTCTCTCTCCCCCTTCTGCCAGGATTGAGGTGAACAACTTGAAAATAGTTCTCATCAGAAATAATGGGTGAGAAGTACTAATAAAGGCAGAGGCTATTCTTGATGCAAGTGAACTCTGAAAGAAGGAGGATGGCCAAAGGAGAATCAGAGACCTTAGAGAGAGCCATGATTTCTATAGCCCAGGAGCAACTTAATCACCCACTGGATAAGCATCAGGAGGAGGCAGGTGACCATAAATCCCAGTAGTTGAGATTATGGGCACTGGAGACCATCCACCTGGGCCTAAATTCTGGCATTGACCCTTATTAGCTATGTGACCTTGTACAACCTATCTCTCTGTTCTTCAACTTCTTCCTTTATGCTTCTGTTGGCCCAACCTGGCCCAACCCATTTTTAAAAATAATACCTGTCTCTCAGGTTAATTTAATTTTCAAAGAGAATCATTTACAAGTTGATCTGTTTACCCCTATCCATTCATTCTCGCAAGTATATATTCATCCTCCCTAGTAATCATTTATTGCCCCTCAACAGAATTACCGATATTCCTTATCTTCCCCTCCCCTCTAAAACGAGGGTATGTAAGCTTCTGGACCACATTATGGTATTGGGCAATCACTCCGTGATTCTCCCCATGCACATGGTAAATAAATTTGTAATCTCTTTCCTCTTATTAATCTGCCTTATTGTGAATTGATCTTTCAACAAACCTTCTGGGGGTGAAGGGGAAGTTTTCCCTTCTCCCCCATTAAAAAAAGAAGAAAACTTTGACTCCTAAAACAAGCAGTAACACTGGCATAATTTTATTGCATTTTCCCATAAAACTGTTGATTTCTTTGCCCATAAATTTCCTCTTTTTGATACATTTATCCCTCCTAAGCTCTGAATTGATGTGCCTGTTTAATAGACCTATCACTTTATTTTTCTATAGGAACACAACTTCTTCATACTGTTCCTAAATGTGTATCAATTGCTCTACATCAATTGCATTTCAATCATGGAGGTGAGAAAAAGAAAAGTGATTTTTGACATCTAGAAGCTGGCCTGGTACTTCCATGTAGGTCTTGATGTTTTGCTGTTGAACATAAGTAATTTCACAGAACATCAATATCAGACAAGGCTGCTCTGTGACCAGGATGGACCAAGACAAAAATAGGACCATTTCATAATCATGTCTGAACAGACAAAACATGAACACTGCTCAAGCCACAAAATACCAAACATCCCTCTCTCCCAGTTAATATGAATAATTGCAGCTTATTTACCAATCACAGCTTAAACCTCTGTTCTTTCTGCTCCCAAATAAGATTTACTAAAATACTCAATCATAGAATTACTCCTGGTTCCTGTTAGCATTTAATTGAAAGGAAAATCCTGCTTCTTTCAATCTTCCCAAAATCAACTATTGAGCCCAAATCTCAATAGTTGACTCTTGAATAACACAGGCATTAGGAACACCAACCTCTCTACCCCCAAGACACAGTCAAAAGTTCACTCCTTTTGACTCCGCGAAATTTCTGATTCCCCCAAAACTACTAAAAGCCTACTGTTTACCAGAAGCCTTACCTATAACATGAACAGCCGATTAACACACATTTTGTATGTTATGTGTATTATATACTGCATTCTTACAATAAAATAAGCTAGAGAAAAGAAAAATGTTATTAAGAAAATCATAAGGTGCTGGGCATGGTGGCTCACACCTGTAATCCTAGCACTCTGGGAGGCTGAGAGGGGAGGATTGCTTGAGCTCAGGAGTTTGAGACCAGCCTGAGCAAGAGCAAGACCCTGTCTATACCAAAAATAGAAAAATTAGCCAGGTGTGGTGGCACATGCCTGTAGTCCCAGCTACATGTGAGGCTGAGACAGGAGGATCACTTGTGCCCAGGAGTTTGAGGTTGCAATGAGCTATGATGATGCCACTGCTCTCTACCTGGGGCAACAGAGTGAGACTCTGTCTCAAAAAAAATCATAAGGAAGAGAAACTATATTTACTATTCATTAAGTAGAAGTGGATCATCATGAAGGTCTTCATCCTTGTCATCTTCACATTGGGTAGGCGGAGGAGGAGGAGAGATTGGTCTTGCTATCTCAGGGGTGGCATAGGTGGAAGAGATAGAAGAAGTGGAAGAGGAGGCTGGAGAGGTAGGCACGCTTGATGTAACTTTTATTGAAAAAACCCATGTATAAATGGACCCCTGCAGTTCAAACTCATGTTGTTCAACAGTCAACTGTAATAGGTTTCTCTAACAACCTTTTACTGAGACATGCCTTAATTCACCATGGATTGTGTTCTTCATGTCAATGAGTAATAAACCCAACTCAAACTACAAGTGTGTTCCTAGTGGTATTTGGCTGGAGAGTATCAGCAGGCTGCGTTAAATAGTCGACAAGAATAGATACTCATTTTGCTCTATATCTGACTTGTCCACAGGCATTCAAGAGAAAATGAGAGAAAAATCAAAAGATTGGAAGGCAGGCAGGAGAGAAGGAAGAAAAGGAGGGAGGGAGGCAGGGAGAGAGAGAGGGAAGTTGAGAGGGAAGAAGAGAGGGGAAGGAAAGGGAAAAAGATTTATTACCCCTAAAAATATGTTGGAAGAGATGATGGTTTCCATCCTGTGCTTTTGTACATCCACCCCCACCCCAGTGACTCACTAAAGGGCACTCTGAGGCTTGGACCAGCTCCTAGATTCCTTGACATGTACATAAGAGAGTTCCATTGAGTCAGTGATCTGCACCCTCAAACAGGTGGCAAATTTCCAGAGCTCCGTGTCCCTTAACTAACTCTTCAGGAAGTTTTACTGTCATTTCAATCCATGGAAAATTTTTTAATGTTTGCCTTGTGTGTGTGTGTTTATGTGTGCGTGTGTTCGTATATATGCAAACTAGCTCAAGCTAAAGCTTTTAGAACCATGTTGTTTATCTGTGTAGTTCTATCAGCTTTGCCTTAGGAAGTTCACTTAGCAAGTATTTTCTAAAAATCTCCCATGTCTCAGGCACTGTGCTAGTTGCTAGAGAAATAGCAGGGAATATAGCAGATGTGGTATTTGTGCAGAAAAGAGGTAACAGGAGGCTTGACACTATTATACTTAAAAGGGCCTGTTTGCAAGGTCAGCCTTTGCCTGACATCTGGGAACTTGGCTCTCAGAATGTTCCCATTAAATATTAATAGTTAACTGATAAGAGCTAGATTGTGACTAGACAGTTTATGCTGTTCACCTGCTTTCCTTTTGGGAATCTGAAATTTTCTTACATGCTATGCAGAGGATGCCTGGGTAACCAATTCTTAGTAATAGCCCTGGGAACTATGTCTCTAGTGGGCTTTCCTAGGCAGATATATCACATGCAGTTTGCTCCATTTTTATTGCTGGAGAAGAGTGCATTTTTTGTGACCCCTCATGGGATGGCGAGAGCATGAGGAAGCCGGCACATGGACTCCTCTAGACTCTGAATGTGCTTTTTTCCTTTATGATCTGGCTGTGTAACCTTATTACACTGTTGTAATAAATTTTAGCCCTGAGTACGTCTATATAAAGAGTCTCATGAGGCTTTCTAGGGAAACTCCAAAGGTGGGAAAGTCTTAGGGATTCCTGACCCAGTTCCTCATGAAGTTTATAATCTATTGAAGAAGATGGGTAGGGTCAGGTATGGTGGCTCATGCCTGTAATCCTACCACTCTGGAATATTGAGGTGGGAAGATCGCTTGAGCTCAGGAGTTCGAGCAAGAGTGAGACCCTGTCTCTACAAAAAATTAGCCAGGTGTAGTGGCACGCACCTATAGTCCCAGTTACTTGGGAGGCTGAGGTAGGAGGATCGCTTGAGCCCAGGAGTTTAAGGTTGCAGTGAGTTATTATGATGCCACTGCACTCTAGCCAGGGCAACAGAGCAGGTCTGTCTCAAAAAAAAACAACAAAAAAA
>VBSM01001124.1:50698543-50722778 GCA_008086735.1 Cheirogaleus medius
CTCCCAGAGTGCTAGGATTACAGGCGTGAGCCACCGCGCCCGGCCTCAAATATGATTTCTTATAATAGCCCTCAACATATCTCTCTAAACCATAATTTTCAGGATACTAAAGCTTTAAGAATAATAAAGGTATACCCTTTTTACAATAATAACAGTTCACTTCTGGTCCAAATAACTCTCCATGGCAACAGAAAGTCAGCAAATTGTCATCTCCCCGTAGTTTAGAACTTAGGTGTGGTTTGTACATAGACATTAATTATTAAATCTTAATCCTCAGATTTCACATAGTTGCTGACACTCTCTCCACACTCTCTGATCTCTGCTGTCTCCTGGCTCAGCTTGATCTTCACAGGTAAGTTTTAGGGTCTAGCAGCTCATGGCACTCCCACATTGCAGTCTTAGAATAGCCTTATTTTAGTTTTACCTCTGCCTTCTTGGTCCTTTAAACTTGTAAGGAACTGCCCCATTATGCAGTTGAGATCGAATACTAGTCTTTAGTAATTCATGCCATATACACCAAGTCACATGCATATCCTAGAATACATACTGTTACATTGCCCTACTTTCCTTTTCTATCCAGGGAAAATAGCATCTCCTTATAGTCTGGGACAGTGGTTCTCAAACTGTACTGTGCATCAGAATAATCTAGAAGGCTAAAACACAGACTAGGGGGCCCCCCATCTCCAAAGTTGCTGATTCAGTAGGTTGGGGATGGAGCCCAAGAACTGCATTTCTAACAAGTTCTCAGGTGATGCAGATGCTGTTGGTTGGGGGACCAATCTTTGAGAATCACTAGTCTGAAAATTCAAGGAAGAGTCTACTATTTCTCAAACTAGTATATGTTACCCTTTGGGGTTCCAAAAACATTGTCTCCATGGCCTGGGATTTCTCTATAAAATGTTTAACTTTTGTGTATCTATTTTGATAATGATCTGAAAAAATTAATATAAACTTATCCTAAAATATCTAGATGACTACCTTATTGCAGGCTATTGTCATATAATTTCAGTATCCATAATAGCATTTATGATTATAATTATATTGACATTAAGTAATACCACTTTAATTGTTATTAATAAAGACTAGCTAATGTGGTAAGAACAGAGGTAGACTAATTATATAAATGATGCATTCATACTTAGTGAAGACCAAATGAGATTACAAATGATATATGAATAGATTTAGCAGTAATTTGAACAGAGAAATGTCAGAGAATAAGGATTAGCACAATTGAACCAAAGTGCAAGAAAGCATAGGCATGTCCAATTCAAAAGAACCCATGTGGCAGTAGTAAGTACCATATTCTCTATGTGAATGATGCTTTAGTTTTAGAAAAATGTCAGCTGTCACATAAACTCAATATTATTATTATGAATTATATTAGAGTGAGGTATTGTTTGAATACAGATAAATGAGTGAATATATCTGTTTTCATTGAGATTTTTTGCATAATTTAGAAACTACTTATCTAAACTAATCTTATTAGTGTTAGCAATCTTATCATAATCTTATGAATCAACCTCCTGGAGAAACCAGAGGTCAACCTTTGTGGAACAAAACTAGCTCTAAATCACTAATTATTATAGTAACAAGAAATTTACTATTTCAATCTGGAATTCCAATGTAAGGGAAATTTAATTTCTAAAATCTATCTATGATATTACAAAAACTAAGGAAAGGGAATAAATTTTAAAGAAAGACAAAAAGAAAATGTAAAGCACAAACAGATATGGTTGGAAAGAAGAGAGAAAAAGAGAAGAGTGAGAAAACAATTTTTTAAAAAAGAGAGAAAGATAATGAAATAGAAAAGGTAAGTCAGTGGATATGTGCCTGAATATAAATCATACATCTCCAGAAAGGTCAAAGACATACATTATGCCTCATATTCAATGAGAATATAAAATCTAATTATTATGGCAAGTTTGTACAAGAAACCCATGAATCTTTTTCTTTTTGCTATGCTAATATCATCAATCAAAGCTGACTCTATATAAACTTTATTCGAACAAGCTGAAAAGCAACATGTCAGTTTATAAACTGAGTAAACAAATGACCTCAGTTTAAGGGAGCAGATATAGTTAAACAATTCAACAATTCACAAATGTTGTTGATTCTTTACTATGTCCCAGGCACAGTGACAAGCATCAGACATACAATGGTAAATAAGGTATATATAATCATCATTTTAATGGAATTTACAGTATTAAGGGGGCTATAGGCAACAAGAAACCAAGAATGTATGGTTATTACGCCAGCAATTACTTGGGTAGAGAAAACAGGAAACTCTCTGGAAACATTGGTTGGGACACCTGTCCAGATTTAGAGGGTCAGAAATGCTTACATTAGGAAGTTGGGAAGGAAAGGATTAGCAGCAGGACTATAATCAATTGTCTTCCCCTGGGGGAAAGAAGAGATTGCCAAGAATCAATCTCTAGGAAGAGATGCCACAGTCAATCCCTTTGTAAAAATACTAAAGAAAGACATAATGGTATTTTCTAGAGGAAGATTCCTTTTTATGAGATGTTGTAACTATGGCCTATCTAGGTTTCTCATTGTAACTAAAGCTGGAAATTATGAATTTATGGGACATAGTTTGCTGGAATATGTCATGTAAATCATGTAATTAATGGGGTATACAAAGATGTTCCATAACTGAGATGACTCCCTTTATGTAAATGATATCACTCAAGCATCATTTAGACTCTCACATGTTCTAGTACACATCCTAATAGGAGAAGAACAGACCTGTAACTTTGTCGACAGGCTCAGACTTTTCAACGTTTCACTTGAGTGTTCCAATTTCCTGTATGCTTTGATTTTGACAACTCAGCCTTCTGTGTTACCTCAGACAAGCTGTGAATTGAGGAGTAAGTAGAAGGTGGCCAGATAAATTGTGGTGAGGAGTAAGGAGGGAGATGGGCAAGGAATGACATGAGACTAAGTTTATAGCAGAGTAAACAGTTTGTGAAAGAGCACATTTAGGAGGAGGTGAACAAGGTTTGACTAGAGCAAAGAGTGAAAGATGCAGCAAGCAGAGGCCAAATCGTAGAAGGCCCTGTGGGCCATGGAAGGTATTTGTAATTAATTACCAGAGCAATAAGACAGAATTGAAGTGGTTTAAAAATATAAGTTACAGAAATTTGATTTTTAGAAACAGTACTCGCTCTATAGTGTAGAAAAGGCATTAGAGAAGGCAAAAAGTCAGGATAGGAGGGTATTTAAAACAATAATAATGTATCTAGACTAAGCACTGCAATTTAAAGATGAAGATTTTCACTCCAAAGAATATGCCCAATAGAAACACATACAGCATATGCCAAATGAAATTGACAAGAGTGATTTTAGAAGTATTATTTATAATAGCCAAAAACTGGAAACAACCTAAATATCCATCAACAATCAAATAAATAAATACACTGTGAAATAGTGTATTTATACAATGGAATATATAGCAATGGAAATGAACAAACTGCTGCTACTCACAACAATAGAAATGATTCTCACAAATGTAATATTGAGTTAAACAAGTTAGACACAAATAATACATACACTATGCTTTTACTTACATAAGATTCAAATACAGGCAAAATTAATCTATAGTATTAGAAGTTGGGCTAGTGGTTTCTTTGAAGGTAGAGTAGTATCTGGGGAAGAAGGGAAGCTGAGGGGTTCCTAGTACTGGAAATGTTCTAGTTCTTAATGTCGGTGATGGTATCACTAGTGTATACTTTGCTGTAAGCCAAGAAACTGTACACTTAGTATTTTTTGCACTTTTGTATATGCATGTTGTTTCAATATCAAAGTTACTTAAAACCAAAAACAAGACAAAAACACACAGACCATGAAGCTGAGGATTAATTCCCCTAGAAGAGAAAATATAAAGCAATCCAGTAAGGAAGCAGTATAAAATTTTGGGATTTTTGTTCCAAAATAGTCTGAAAGCAGTGGATTTCTATTGTAAGAGCAACACATTTGAAAGAGATAATAGCTTGTGTGTGGTTTGGTTTTACTGTGGGAAGTTTCTGGTGGACTTGAGGAAACCCTAAAAGCTTGACTTTATTGATTAAGAGCAAAACCTGGAAAACTCAAAACATAGATCCCAGAGAAGAATGTGTGATGGCACAAGAACAGTTTTCTTAACATATAGCCAGGCAACTAAAACCTTCTATGAGCTATGGGGGAAGAAGAAATTTGCAAGAACTCAAAAAGAAAAGCAAAAGAGTTAGATGTGAATGTGAAGCGCCCAAGCCTCTGCCATACTCAGGCTTGGGTGTTCCACAAGCACCCAAGTTGTGCAGATCAGTTTAGATCTAGGGCAGAGGGCATTTGGCCTTTATTTCTAAGGTTTATCCCAGAAAGATTGCAAACCTTGAAGAGAAACCTTGCATCCAAACAACACCAGAAAGTGGATGAGCAATGGATATAGGACAGGCAGAGAAAGAAAGTGGGGCAGATATTAATACATTCTCCCCAAGTCTCCTCCAGACCTAAAGCCTCGGGCAAAGCATCTAATAGCACTCAGGTCTCCAAGAGATACACAGAAATGAACAGCAGGCCAAAATAAAGCTCATGGCTGTGGCAAGGCCAGTACAGATCCTGGTGCCCAGGTAACTGAAGGTCATGGAAGAAATGACACAGTTAACAGATGCAGCAGTCCCAGATGCTCCCCCTCAGGACCTGCTAAGGCAAGTCATCCATCAGGACAGGCAAGCAAGGTCAGAAGACAACCATGGAAGCTCCACATCACCCCATCTCATGATGTTATGTAATTCAGAACTCCCCCCAATCCCAGATGCCACTCAAGGAGATGAGGTGAACAAAAGGAAGGGGGGAGTCTACAGAATCTGAACTCTAAACAGGCAATGCCTAAGTTTCCTTAGCTTGGCAAAATGATGTTTCCCCACCAAGCAAAAATTAGAAATAAAGTTTTATTTTTGCACCCTTGAGTCTATGACTATAAACAGCTTAACTGCTACACATAAAAAAGATTTACAAGCAGTTTTGAGAACTCAGTTGTTATTCCCTTCACATCCAAAAAGATGCTTTTTCTAAGGTATAGAGAAAGAAGTGAAGGAAAAGAAGTGTTTATTTCTATAAAGCAGGAATAATTATCTAACCTCATAGGGTTATTGTAAGGATTAGGGAAAATAATGAAAGTAGCTCTCACCAAGTAAGAATCAGTAGCTACTAATCCCTTCTTTCATGGAATGAAATAGTTGAAGAGACTTCCAGGGGCCTTCTGGTCCAACCACCTTGTTCTTATGAAGGAAAATTCAAAACACCTAAGAGAAATCACTGTCTGACTTAGTTTTATAGATCAGGCATTGAAATCCTACAATTCATGCTAGTATTTATCAAATATATTAATATTTCCCAACTCGTCCCTAGCAATTTAAGCCATTTCTTCTCATTAAAGCCCCTTTTAAAAGAGAGAATAACTAGCTACACCCTTTTCTATAACTTTTATTTTACTGAAAAATAGTCATCAAATAACCATTTAATTTTCTTTTCAGGTAAGGTAAATAATTTCAATTCATTTAATTTTTATTTACTGTCCTGTTTTAAGATCTCACTGTTTTTGATTCTTAGTACTAAAAACTTTCAAAATGTGAGGATCAAAACAGTTAATTGATGAGCACTTAATTAAGTAGGGAAATTGCCACTCAATTTTTATGATATGCACTATGAGTTTTTTAAACAACACTCAAACATTGCTAATTGTAAGAAAATTAATATTTTTTAAGAGATAACTGAATTGGGCTCTGTCCTGAATGTCACATCTTTAACTAGAAATGAGATTAAGAGACAGAACGGTCAGCAGCTTAGTAATGTGCAAATCACTAGTTTATTGGAGCTGGGATTCTAACTCCATCCACTCTAACCCACTGCCCATTCCTGAGCTAACCATGATCATCTCCGACCTGAGCCATTGTAGTAGCCTCAAAACACTTTGCCTTCCTTTAATTCACAGTCTATACTTCAGCTAGAGATCTTTCCAAAAAGATGCCATCAATGCCTTGGTTAACAGCCTTTGATGATTTTTGCTTTGACATGCAAAGTCCTGCAGAGTCTGCTTCAAATGTGCCTCGTGAGCTTGGTCCATCAGGAACCCTCACTCTTTCTCCTCTCAAACTGTGCTGGCCTTCTTCCCCACCATCAATCTCATGGGGCAAGCTCCTTGCCTCAGAATTTTACACGTTCGAAATGTTCTTTTCTCTCCTCCTTCTTCACCAGTTAACTTCTACTTTTCCCTGAGTCTTCAGCTCAAGTAATGTGTCTTCAGGAAGTCTTTCCTGAACTATGGCTGATCACATGCTGTTTAAACCTTCTTTCATAGCTGATCTCTTCAGAACCCTACCTCCAAGCCACCCAAATAGAAATAACAATGTTCCTTGATATGAACAATTCGCATTTTGCCATACTAACATAAAACTAGAAAAAAAGTACTTTGGGAAATTTTGGTGTTGTTATATATGTAACATATAGTCTAAGTATAAACACTGTGCTTGTTTACAAAGTCACTTCAAGCCAACTCACTTAGACCTGCTTTTCAAACTTCTAAGCCACACCTATGTAGAAATTTTAGAGCCATCATGTTTTATAGTTATAATTTTGCAATATTTTGTTATTATCATTGTTACTATTTAATAAACTTTTCATTTTAGAACAGTTTTAAAGTTACATTAGCCGGGCATGGTGGCGCATGCCTGTAGTCCCAGCTACTCAGGAGGCTGAGGCAGAAGGATTGCTTGAGCCCAGGAGTTTGAGGTTGCTGTGAGCTAGGCTGATGCCACGGCACTCTAGCCCGGGCAACAGAGTGAGACTCTGTCTCTAAATAAATAAATAAATAAATAAGTTACAGAAAAATTGTAAAGATAGCAGAGAGTTCCTATATACCCAACACCAAGTTTCCTCTAATATTATCATCTTACTTTAGTATGACACATTTGTTATAAATAATAAACAAATGTTAATTTCCTATTATTGACTAAAGACCAAACTTTATTGAGATTTCCTAATTTTGGCCTAATGTCCTTTTTCTGTGTCAAGATCTCATTCCAGGTACCCCATTGCATTTAGTCATCATGTCTCCTCAGCCTTCTCTTGGCTATGACAGTTTCTCAAATTTTCCTTGTTTGTAATGACCCCAGCAGCTTTGAAAAGTACTAGTCAGGTATTTTTTAGAATGTCATTCAATTGGCATTTGGCTAGTGTTTTTCTCATGACAAGTCAGAGGTTGTGTGTTTTCGGGAGGAAGGCCACAGAGGTAAAGTGCCATTTTTCATCATATCACATAGCAGATACATAATACCAACATGACCCATCACTGTTGTTGTTAACCTTGATCAGGTGGCTAAGGTAGTGTTTGTCAGGTTTTTCCACTATAAAATTATTCTTTTTTTCCCTTTCCATACTGAACTCTTTGGTAGAAAGTCACTATGTGCCGTCCACACATGATAAGTGGGAAATCATGCTCTACCTCCTTAGGTATAGATTCATGGATATTTATTTCATATATAGATTATAATTCGATATGATCTTATTTATTTTGTTGCTCAAATTGTTCCAGCTTTGGCCTCTTAGAACTCTTTCAATTGTCTCCTATATCCCTTTGACATTCCTTCATCATTATGCACCTGAAGGGGATTGTTTTGTTTTAAGTACTTTCTTACTTCTGGCAGTAGAAGATGCTACAGTCTTATCTTATATATTTTCTATCTTCAGTCCTACCTAGAATTAGCTATTTCTCCAAGGAGATCTGGTTTCTTTTACTGAAGAATGGTATTAGGTGTGCCTATTGCTAGTGATTGTCATCTCTTCTAGGCCCTCTCCTCTGAAAGTAAGAAAATGTTAAGTGTATATTCTAGCATGTATACTAGCAAATGTACACACACAACTATTTGTACTTATATTGAACTAAAAATGAGTTTATACTGATGTCTCCACCTCTAATCCATTTCCACATGGATCATTCTAGCCTTCTCCCCTTGCTTACCTATACCGCACCTTTCAAATAGTGAGAAACTGGCTCCCACTATATGCCATCCATTTGTTTAATTATCCAATTCCATTATATACATATAGTAGTATCAAATTGTTACCTTTTACCCCATAGGAAACAACTTTATCAATTAAAGTACTGTGCTTATGTGTAGTTCTTTTTGCCTTTAGTCTTACAGATTCCACTCATTTCCAATGTTGCTTAGGTCAGTATCTCTTTTTCCCAATACCTTCAGTGAGGTTGTTTCATACATTTGCAATATAGTCAGATTCTGCATTCCGTCCTAGGATCCCCTGACCTCCTGAACTATTTCTTTAAAATTTACATGCATTAAGGTTTATCAAAATCACCATTTAAATGTTCTTACCAGTTTAATTCCTTCTTCAGATAAGCATATCTCTGCTGTGACTCTCCAAATTCACTTTTCTTTCCTGATTTGAGTATAGTACTTTTCCCTGTGATCTTAGTTCTCTGAAGAGTTCAAAAAAAGTTATTAATATTCATTTTTCAGCTTTTTTCTTGTTGTAGAGACAGGAATGAAGACTCCCAAGGTCTTTACATGTTGGAGTTAAAAACATACTGTATTTACTTTTTATGTTCATCTTTCTCCATAAACTCTAAGCTCTATAAGAACAAGATTATATCAGTTTTGCTCAACATCATATTCAAGTACCTAGTTCAGGTTCTGGCACATAGTAAATACTCAATAAATTTGTTAAATGGATGGACAAATGAATAACTCAAGTCCAAATACAAGTCCAATGATCTTTCATATTTGCTATATACATTTCCCTGGTCTTATCCCATCATTAGACAGTCTTTTTATTAATCTATATTGGTTGTTTCATAATGATCCTTTCAGTTGTACTTTTCTCTATTAGTGACAATTCAAGACTTTCTGCAATGCCTTTTTAGTGAAGAAAATGTCACAACCTCTTTCAATATCCTATGTTTACCATCATCATTGCTAGGAATTTTTTCAGGCAATATTATTTATTGGGCTCACAGGGAACACTAGTGCTTTGATCTCACAATGAATTTAAATAAAGAATATAAAACCAGGTTTTTCTCTGCCTTGTGTAAATAGTTTGCCTCTCTAAATCTGCCTCTGCTAACTTCCTGACATTCACACTTCGTGACATAACAAACTTTCTTTAAGCAAGGAAATAAGTCAAGCTTCAGGACTCTGCAGCTTGGGCAGCTAATCAAAGCTTCAGACTATCTAGATGGCAAGAGAAAGACATGCTTTCATGTGTGGCAGAATAATTACCTTGACCTGTTTACCACAAATCACATGATATTTAAAGCTCTATTAGTGAAGCCAAAAATAAATACAGGAGCCATTAAGAAACTACTGAGCAAGGTAGAAAAACCAAAGATCTCTATAGTTTTCCTTCTAGAAAAAGATTATTTACACCTACATGAAGCAGTATGTTATTTACACAGTCTCTTACCTCTCATACACACTCCTTATTGAAGCTGGGTGTGTTAACTTTTCTCAAGTAAAGTACATAAGCCTCTGATGAGACTGTTATATATATTTTTTTTATTTCAAAATATTGTGGGAGTACAAATGTTTCTGGTTACATGTATTGATTTTGTTATGCTTGAGTCAGGGTTATAAGTATGCCCATCATCCAGATAGTGTTGACTGTATCCGTTAGATAGGTTTTCACTAGCACCCTACTTCCCCCTCCCACCTGCTTGATTTCCACTCAGTTTTACTTCCCTCTGTGCATATGTGTGCTCATCGGTCAGTTCCAGTTTAATAGCGAGTACATGTGGTGTTTGTTTTTCCATTCTTTAGATACTTCACTTAGGATAATGGTCTCTAGTTCCATCAAAGTTTTTGCAAAATGCCTTAATTCATCCTTCTTCATGGCTGCATAGTATTCCATGGTATACCCCATTTTGTTAATACACTCATGAATTGATGGGCACTTGGGTTGATTCCACATCTTTGCAATTGTGAATCGTGCTGCAATAAATGTTTGCATGCAGGTGTCTTTTTGATAAAATTATTTCTTTTCCTTTGGGTAAATACCCAATAGAGGGATTGCTTAATGAATCTGTAGGTCTACTTTTAGTACTTTGAGGAATTTCCATACTGTTTTCCATAGAGGTTGTACTAATTTTCAATCCCACCAACAGATTTTTTAACACACAAATATGATAGATAGAGAGATAGAAAGAAAGATGATAGACAGATAGATAACCCAAAATGGTCACAATAGTTATTTCTGCATGATGGTATTTATCTTCTTTCTAAATATATTTTCTGATTTTCTATTATGCATACATATTTTGTAATTTTTTAATAAAGAAGATGTACTCAAATATAGTCATTATCTTAGTGCCCTGATTTGGTCTATTGCCATATCCAGTTGGTATTATGGTGGCTTGGAGGGCCAGGGTGTCTCACAACTAAAAAGAATAGCAATGTTGTTAGAGACCCTGAATATGAAGTCATGAGCATAATCTCCCAAGGATAGATGTGACTAGAAGTGGTTCTTTTGTTCTCTCTCATTCAAAGATGAAGCTAAAATATACAAAGCAGGAAATGGAGCAGAGTTTGAATATTATACTAAGAGAGTAATGTCAAGATAACAAAATTTCTGTGGCAGAAACAAAGCTAGAATTGGGAAAGGTTAGGTATAGATGTAGTCTTCACACTGGGGTATAATTTTAAGGGAATCAGTTTTCAAATTCTCAACTTTTGTACATACTCTTTCCCATCATCAAGTAGATTTCTTCACCCATGTTTCCTTTTAAAATAACTCTTCCCCATTTCACAGAAGAAAGACATCCCGGTGACTCATCCTGACTTCATGTCATCATACTAAGGTATAAAACATCTAGGGCACCAAAAAACAAAATTAAAATAGTGTATGCAGAAAAACCTTCTTTGTTGATTAATCAAGCTTCTTTCTGTCTTTCTCTGTCTCATCCATATTTCTGATAAAAGCCAAAGCATATAGATTAGAAATGGGATATGTTGGCTTTTGCGAGAATGTTTTCGAATTAGATATATTATAGAGTGGGCAGTCTTCACCTCTTCCTTTTTCTAGACTCTTTTCAAAGAAAGTCTTGCTCCCTGAGGGAGAATCTGAGGAGAGAATATTGAAGAAAGCATTGTTAAGAAATGCTAGAAGCTAAAAATTGCTTTTCTAAAATGAGTAATTTTTTCAGATATTTATAATGTTCATAAATGAAAGGCACCTTTTTGTCAAAGTAGTATAGCTTAATGACACTAAGTCTTCTTAAGAGAACCTGGAATATTTTCCAGAACTATTGAATTTTTTCTAGTTCTAGTGAAAAGTACATCCACAGATAAAGATTTTATGTGATTTCTTTTAGATTTGGTATGCACTATTCAACAAGGTCATTAAAGTGTAACTTCTCAAATCAGACCCTAAAATATTTATTGTAATCATATATCAGTTCATTTTATAAAGTGGTGAACTAAACTCCTATTATAAAATATGCAATTGCATGCTAGTTGTCATGCCAATTTAGCAATAAAAATATTTTTCTTCCATAAGACACATAGAAAATTTTTATTATTTTGTCAAAAAAATTGATGGAGTTCTTAATATTTATTTATATATGATACTTATTTAGCAGTTCCCAAAACCTGATACTAAAGTTCAATGCATGTCTACAAACTCATTTAGGAAAGGCATACCATATTTAATTTATTGTACTCCTCACTTGACAACTACTTATTTTAACTATCCATCACATAAGATATCGGATATTACATATTATATTACATTATTACAAATTTAGAAATAAAAAATGACATGATATATTTTATATGACATATTTCATATGACATGATATATAAAATTGATACATTAATTGTATTACATATCATTTTTTTTTGAGACAGAGTCTCACTCTGTTGCCCAGGATAGAGTGCCGTGGCATCAGAAATTATATTATATATCATCTTAAATGAGACTTGGCTGTTTTGAGGGATCTATCTTACAAGATGCATGCTATAATTTATTTTTCAGGGCTTTTCATATAGTTGTTGAAGCACATGTTAATCTATTTATTTGAATTAAAAAATAAAGCTAGTACTTTGGGAGGCCAAGGCAGGAAGATTGCCTGAGGCCAGGAGTTTGAAACCAGCCTGGGCAACATAGTAAGACTCCGTCTGTACAAAAAGTAAACAAAATAAGATAAAGCTAGACTTTTTCTAACAATGATTAAGCTTGATTTGGTTGATTGGTTTACCAAGGAGTACTGGCTTTGCTAAATAAGTTACAGAGTGGAAATTTAATTGGATGAACTAAATTAGAATCCCTAAACTTTTGATAAAAATATGTTTAAAGGAAATAGAATATGAGAGATACAGCATTTTACCAAACTATTCTATTGGCAAAGGTATGTTGAAGTTATTACTACTTCATGTCCTAGTTCTTCCTCACTGTATTGGGTTAAACTATATGTCTCTAAGTGCAAAAATAACAGATATAATTAATAACCATTTAAAAAGTATTGCTAAAGCATTTTTGGCACAGTTCCCAGAAGCTGAGAAAATGAATGACTCCAACAACTGTGTAACAAATTTTTGCAATTGAGTTAATTTTAAATTCTTTGCTTTCAACAAAATTGAAGGTCGACCTCATAGAATATTCAGCTAATAAATTATTAAAAACAATTTTTGATGCTAGACCACTTTGAGGCGTTTGGTATATAACTCAGAAAGTGGTCAAAGAATTAAGGAAAATCACTATAACAAAATCCATTCCATTCTCATCTACTTATCTGTGTAAATTAATGCTGAACCCTCCCTATCTCACTCAATCACTTAGTAATATTCATCTAGAGTTGCATTAACTAATTGAAAAAAAAAGTGCCATTCATCTCAGAAAGTGCTTAAATTGTCTTTGTTTAATAATTATCAAAAATTGTACCAGTGTATATCATTTTAATCAAATTACATACTCATAGTGTAATGATAACATTATCCAGAACATATATTTTAAGAAGAAAATATTTTAATTTAAATTTGTAAACATAATTTTGTTAAAAAGAAGTATGATAAGGGGCCAATAAAATAATTTTAAGCATAAAAATGTGTTTTCTTAACATAACACTCTATGGGGAAAGTAGAATAAAATTTATAGCTCAAAGAGAAAATGATGTTCAATTTCTTGAAATTAAAAAAATATTCTTTTTATTTTTAAATCGAATGGAGGTAGCTATCAAATTGCTAGGGTATTTAGATTCCAATGTATAAAATAAAAAGAGCATCTTAACAATTTTTAAAATATTAATATTGAAATATTTCAGAAATTATATCCTTGCATTTCCTTAAATTAATGATTAAAAATTTAAAATAATGATTAAAAATTAACTACTCCTAGTCTATTAAGGACATCAAACTAACCTCAGTAGAAGGGCATCCTATAAAACACCTAACCAGTACTCCTCAAAACTGTCAAGGTCATCAAAAACAAAGACACACACAAAAGAACAAAAGGAAATTTTTGGAAATGCTGGATATGTTTAGTACCTTTATTGTGGTGATGGTATCATAGGTGTATACATATGTCTAAACTCATCAAAATGTATACATTAAATATGTGCAAATTTTTATAAATAAATTATATCTCAATAATATTTAAATAAATAAATAAAAATCGCATGTTGAGTAATTTTATTTTTATATATATTACACAATTAATAGTAAAACATACCTAACTGTAAAAAAGAAAGAAAGAAAAAAAAAGGAATGTCTGAGAAATTGTCACAGCCAAGAAGAGATTAAGGAGATGTGAAGACTAAGTGTGATATAGTATCTAGAATGGGATCCTCAAACAGAAGAGACATTAGGTAAAAACTAAGGAAATCTGAATAAAGTATTGACTTTAGTTCATAATAATGCATCAATATTGGTTCATTAATTGTAATGAACGCACTACCTTAATGGTAAGATGTTAGTAATGAGAGAAACTTGGTACAAGAATATAGGTATATTCTCTATCTTTTTTGTGTAAATATAAAACTGTTCTTAAAAATAAAGTTTATTTAAAAATTAATTACTAAATATATGTAAGCCTAAAATATGCAAAAAGGTACATAGTTTTTTTTTTTTAAATATTTAGTGGGTATCCACGAGCAAACATGTTTTAAGTACGCAAGTTCTTACCCCTGCAACTTTCTAACCATGTTAACTGCAATAAATGATTTAACCTCTCTCTGCCTCAGTTTTCCCATCTAAAAAAATTACTTCTTACTAAGATTATTGAGAGGATTAAAATCATGTATGTAAAATGCCTGGCATTTAGTAAGCACATAAAAGTAGTTGTTACTGCTTTCATGCTTCCTGTTAAAATACACTTAGCATAATACCATTCATGTAATGAACCAGCATAATATTCTATGGAATATCAAGACAATCATGATCCCTTTAGACTATGAGAAAGGTAAGAGAATTGACACAGCTCTAGAGCAAACCATAAATATACACTGTTGACCCTGACATGTAAACACATACTGTTTCTAATTTTTTTAGTGATGAAGGTGGAAACAAAAGCATTTGCTAAGTCAGTAGTTATATAGCAAGTTCTAGAAATGTGATTGCTCCAATAAAGATACCATACCTAGAACTTCAGGTGCAATTAGCATTACCACCTAATTAAATTTGTATAATCTGCATTACTCACATGCCTTTTGTATGGTCCAAATCAATAAGTTAAATGAGAATGTGATAGAACCCTCTCTATCTGTGCATTTTTCAATGTTTGATGGTGGTACTAATCTCTGTAATTCACCAGAGATATGATATCACTTTCAGTTTACTATCTTGGTAAAGTAGGATAGTTTCAGGAGCTTCTACTTGGACTTTCCTAGCCTGCACGCCACAGATTAAAAAACTAATGTGGGTATTCTTACATTTGCATATATTTTAAATATATATTCATAATATATACTTTAAATATATATAACATAAGTGTATTTTACACATATATTTGGATATAGATTCCAGGCCTAGAAAAGTAACCAGAGGATGGGTCCCCTTTTAAGATACAGATTTAAGCCAAGATTCCATCTTTGACTTAATAATCACCAATCTGACACCATCAATTCAGTTAGCATTTTATCCTTCCAGAGATTAGCAATAGTTTGTCACTAGATAACAGCTCCTGGAAAAATCTGAGTATTTCTCTCCCCCATTGCAGTCACTCTAATAATGGCCACAGGAGATAGGGACTACTTGAAAGCTACCAAGGAAGCATTCTGGTTCTTCACATGCTCTCAATTTTATATCACAGCTTTCAGTTATTCTTGTTTGAAATGCATGTTTTCAAGGACTATCACAGGAAGCTAGATGATTCCACATTATTTATAGTTATTATTTTCAACATAACAACTAAGTTACAATGTCTTTCCCTCTACTCGTACTTTATCAGCCTGCACTTGCCACCACCGGTGATAATTGGAGTGATCCTGAAGCTACTGCATGCCATGATTTACCTGTGTCTTATTCCCTTAGGCAAGAAAACTATTCCTAAAATATGTGAACAACTGAATTCTAGAATCCTACTTTAAGGCAAGGAGCAGTCCGCTGAAATTTATACTTGTTTCAACATTCACTGGGTGACCAGGCAGTGTGGCTGTGGGTAAAGAAAGTGCCACCCAGGGAAGAAACCAGTGTGTGATTCAAAATCACTGAGAATGGAAAACACACAGGTTCAAGTGAGACAGCATTTACTTAAAGCAAGAGGAGAGAAAGAATACATAAGATCCAGCCTCTTGCAATGCATCAGTCCCCTGTGACAAGTGGGGGACTCTGCGGCCATTACAGGCAATGCAGCTGCACACCTGCCACTTCATGTTGTAGTAGCAGGTCCTGCAGTAGCAGGACCCCTCCTCCTCCTCCTCCTCCATGAGGTCTGAAATACAGAAAGCTGAGGTGTGCCCGAGGGCCATTAATGCATATGCTTAATGTGCTTAAGCAGAACAAAGGAGTATACATTGAGTCCCTCAACCCACTCTCCTCCTTTCAACATCCCATCAGTATTCCAACTGAACAAACCTCACCTGAAGCCAGAAGTCAAGGGCGTCTGATGATGTGCCCCATACAATTCAGCCATCCAAGGCAGAGAGCAAGGTAGAGAGGCTGGTGCAAAGTAGATTCAAAGAGGCAAACAAAAGCTATCTAAAGTATCTTTCCACAAAGCTCAGAGCAAAGTATATCCTAGTACTGCAATGTCATCTGTCCTTGTTGTTATCAGCTGAGAAGAACATCATCCTCTCTGGTCCTCACTAGTGTAGTCAACATCCTGATATGTTCACATCTTATGCGGCATACAGGTCCGTTTTCATCTTTGCTGTTGCAACACTTCAGTCCTCACTCTGAGGCCCCTTTAGGTCCACTGGCTCTTACTCAGACACATACACTCACATGTGAGAGACATGGGAACATTTTGCAGTTCTCCAGTTCCATGCTGAGGTGGAAAGAAATTTGATAGAGCTACCTCAGGACCTTTTGACCAAGATATGCTACACTGCCCTCTCCACTCTGACTCTTCTGAGCCGTGTGGAGAATGGGAACTAAGTTAGGAAGTACTCAGTGAGAAGTAAAGTCTTTTTCAGGTTATACCCAGGAAGTGCTCTCTTGCATGGGATCCCATGGAAAGGATCCTGCAACTCTGTCTGGGGTTCTAGCATTCTGTAGGAGATAGAAGGTGGAGAGTGGGGAGTGTGGAAGTGCAGCATTGAAGCTTCTTATCTGGAACATTCCCCTGTAACTAATTCTATATCTTCATGTCTAACTTTCTTATATATTCCATGCCCAGGTAATTTTTATAACCTCTAGTAATGGGGAATAAGTTTGGCTTGGAAAATATTCTTCCAAATCCATGTTTCATGGCAAAATCTCCACTCTTGGTGTCCAAAGACAAAAATTCACTTCTACTATTCTCCTGACTTATGACCACCTCTTCTTGAAGCAGTGAAGATGGGCTGTCCTAGCTGCCTAAGGTGGGGGCAAAACCACTGCCTGTAAGTAAGTATGGAGGGAAAAAATATATCAGCTAATAATTCACAATACTCACCCAAGGTCTTTTCTTCAAGGACTCTAACATGGTGCACACTAATCCTTTTCCATCCATTTTCCATAGTAAACTCAAGAATTATTATGAAGATAATAGCCAGCATTTCTTCAGCACATATTGAAAGGGGCGGCCTTACAAAGATAACAGGAAAATACCTAATCCTACAATTTCCCCAGTAACGGTTAAAGATCAACTCTATGAGTTCTCTCACTAACAGGTACCTTGCAGGAGTTCTGTTTTACACAACCTCTGAAAAGAGCTGACTGAATGGAAAGGAGATGTAAATCTCTCTCCTTCAAAATTGTTATTTTGAAAATCTGCTTTTACAGAGTTCCTGAGTAACAGCAGGAGAAGGAACTACAGCCTCAACCATATCTCGAGGATGGAGTCACATCTCCTGTGATAATTCCTTCTCCAAGGAAAGGCAGGAAACCAACTCTTGGACTTTGACATCCTTGCAGTTTTTGTTCTCTACCTGCTGCCGCTTTTGTTATCAACTGACAGCCACCACTATTTTTTCTCTTTATCCCCCTTAACATCATGAAGCCACTTGGCCTCACTGTTGGCATCTCCCTTCTCTTTCTTTGGGATGCCACGCCATCTCTCTGCTCTCCCCGCCACCCCCATTCTCTCAGTCCTTCTAAAGGATAAAATTAATTTTAGTTATATATCTTAATCCCTATGTGAGAAATCTTTCTCCACCCACACCATGAGCACCTATTAGCCTTTCCACCCTAACACTTACTCTATGCACTATATGTAAGTATTTTAATCAAATAATTTAATGTATATAAAGTCCCTCGTACAGATAAGCTCAATAAATGTGAAGTCTCTCCTTTCACACAATACTCACATTGTTGGTGTTCACCTCATTAAAAAATAAATATTGATATGAATAAACATGTAAAAGATACAAGGGTAATTACATAGCAAACTAGAATCATTTATTCCTGAATACTGTTCAATAACTTGAATAAAATAGAAGATAAAGGTGTTGGTTTACACTTCAGTCTCAGCTATGGCTCCCTCCACCACTTAGGGGACCTGCTCCTGTTACAGCTTAATAACCCTATGTCTTTGACATAGTCTTTTGGCAATAGACATATTCTCTGCAGTGCCTTAGACCTGCTCATATTTTAAAGGGATGATACTTATCATCTATCATCTTAATAGTCTACTTTAAAATGTACATTGAGCTGGACAGCAGTAACATGAGTTAAGTTTGAGAGATAAACGGGTTTTTAAATACCATTTCATAATTAATTTTTATAACTAAGATTTCCTTTAAAGAAAATATCTTCTTTTTAAATTACGTGTATATCTTGATAGCATTTCTAGTGTCAAAGAACAAAATTTCAACAAATTGATTTGAGAAAAATGGAATTAGATTTAATAGTGATTAATGAACCAGACGGAATCCAGTCTACAAAACAGAAAGGAGCTCCACTGGGTGCTGCAGAACAATGGGCTTTTCTAAGGCAGCTTGAGCAGGAACAAGGAAATGGCATACTGCCAAACATGTGATTGGTTATCATTAGGTTACTTCCTTGTAGTTTAAATGAAATCTTGATGGCTTAATGGGATTTGGCTATTAACTCTCTCCAGATTTCTCAGATGGTCAGATCCTACAAGTAAACAGCTTAGGTTTCCATTTGGTGATGTAGAACCTTAGCATGGGTGACTCCATTTTGGATTGGTCTCTTGGGGCCTAGTGCAGGAGTTCAGTTCAAATCAATAGCCTTCCATAAATTTTATTTAAAACTAGCAACCAAAACCTGCATTCTTTAAACTTACACTATCCATCAACCAAATCTGCACTGTGTACTTATGTAGACCTACTACATGAAAGGTGTAGTGCTAAGCATTTTGGAAGAAATTTTAAAAATCTAAAATTAGTCCTGCTTCTAGGAAGCTGACCACTTAGATAGGGAGACAATATATTAACATATGGAAAGTAAATAATAGCACAGAATTTTAAAAAACACAATGATATCAACAATACAAGAAGTTGACAAGACAAATTAGTTTTGGAATGGCAGTAAAAAAAAATAGTGTCACAGTATCTTAAGAAAGCTTGATGATAATAATCCTTTCTCTAAAATCACATATTTACTATGTGTCAAGCACTATATTAATGTCTCACAAGTACTTCATTTTGTTTTCAAGATCCATCCTACAAAGTAGAAAATATTGTTATCATTTTCAGAGGTAAAGAAACTTGTATAAGGTTATACAGCTAGTTTAAGTGGCAGAGCTAGGAGGCAAACCCAGAGCCCAGACTCTTAATCAGTACATTATATTATCTAGTAGTATTTCATTTGGGCTTTGAATGAAAAGTGAAGTTTGGGTGATAGTTATGAGCTTAACATTTATTTACATTATTACCAAGTCCCAGAAAATGTCATTTTTTATTTATTGTCTCATTTAATCTGTACAAAAAAACCTATGAAGTAGATATGATTATCATTTCTTTTTTACAGATGAGGTAATTACAATTTAGACAGGTTAAGTAATTTTCCCACACTGCACAGCTAATGGTTAATGGTAAAATAAAGATTTCAACTCATAAGGCTTGACAAAGTAGAACAGGAGAGCATTTAGACAAAAGTAGTAGCTAATGTATTACTGGAGAGTAAGGTTGGATCAGTGTGGGAAGACCCCTGAATGCGGAGATAAGGAGATAAGGAGTTTGAACTTCATCTGGTTGATAATAGGGAGTTACTAAAAGATGTTAACTGGAAATTACCCTTATGGAATGACTTCTGGGTAAAACTAGTGGAGTTTATTTGTTTAAGGGCAAAATTTGTGCCAAATCCTCTCACTGCTCTCTGGTTATGGTTATCCACAGTAGGTCTGGGGCGATCTAGCACCAGCAGAGAGAATTAAACAGGGCTAAGATAAACACTCTCTGTTATGGGGTAACAGCTCTATGTGTGTGAGGGTGGGGTGGGGTGGGGGGACTTCTCTCGATAAGAGGGAAGAGAGCCAAGATGTTTCCCAGATAGTTACAGCCTTGAGAGAGCTAGTCACCTATTTGTGATACAATAGCTATTTCTCTTGGTTACTTGTGCTATTTCTGATATCAAGACTTAAAATTAAGATCCTCCTTTTCCAGAACTTAAATGTGCCTGACCACCTGATCCTTTCTGACTCAGCAGAATCTTTTGAGCTTCAACTTCTTCCTTGCTTAGCCTATAAAAGCCACTGATATTTATACCCAGTCTGTGCCTCTTTGAACGTGACTTCTCACCTTGCTGTCCTATCACCTAGATAAACCAGACCCTTTGTGGTCTTGGTTTCTCCTGGCTAGTCTTGAATTGCCTTCAGTCCCCTGATTATCTTAGGATATTAATCTGGTGACAGTAATAGAACAAGCTAGAGGAGGAAAACATATGATACAAGGAGGCCAGATAGGAAATTATTGAATTGTTTACTTGTGAGATAAGAGCTGCAAACAGAATGAAGGCAGTGTGAACAGGAAGCTGCTAAAGACTTTTCAAAGAAACAACAGGATTAACTGACTAGTGGGTAGGGGTGAAAAAGAAAATGAAGAATTTAGGAGTGAATTTGCAGTTTCATGGCAAGTTAAGACGGAGAATGGTACCATGTTAGGTTGGAAGGATGGGAATTTAACTGTAGACATGTTGAGCTTTAATGCGGCCACTGAACATTCAAATGCAAATGTCCACTGGGCAGTTGGGAATGAAGGACCTGAGCCCAGGAGAACCATCAGAGCTGGAACTATTGATGGGCAATTGTTTACACAGTGAGGATCAGTGAAGCAAGGAAAATGAAAGAACTCTTCAACAGAAAAACATTTCACTGTGTAGATTTCCTCTGTATTTCTAGTAGCTAAAATGTCAGAGCACAGCAGGCCCTATTATCCTCTTTATTTAAAATGGTTTCTTTTACTTTTGAGAGTCAGATGAATGTGTGAGGAAAAAAAAAAGAAATGAAGTCAACAGAGGTAATGAGTATAACCAAAAGAATAATGCTCCCTATAAAGGCATTTTCTCTAAAAAACCTCAATCATAAATCTTATTGAAGCACATTTCTACTTTCTGTTATACTAATAATACTGCAGTATAAAAAAATACCACTTGAATTTTAATCCTCTTATTTTGACAGTAAACTTGGTTGTATATTATGGTAACAGAATGGACTGATCTAAATATTCAACCATACATTCCAGAAAGATGTAATATGTATGACATGCATGGATTAATAATTTTTAAAGAACTGTAAAATCTCAGTGTCTTATCTTTTACAAGAAAGCATAAGGCATACCATTTAATCTCTTTTTGATCATTCAAAAGGTACATTGAGATTATGAATTCCCTAGGGTCATCACTGAGGCCATAAATTTTCAATGGAGTAGGAATGTGTCAAAGCATGAGATTCATTGGATTTTCTAATATAAAAAATTTTAGGTCATCATTTATTCTGTACTTTAGCAAAAGAGACAAATTAGTCTGTCCATAAGACATTTTTGGGTAGGTACGATTATGAATACTGTAGAAATAAAACACATTTATAACAAAGTTAGTTTTTGCTATATCAAAAATTGATTTAGTATGATAATTAGAATGCTGTCACTTTAAGATTTCATCTTCTGGTGCCTCATTAAACACAAAAGCTCTTAGTAAAGATCTACTGTTACTTTGATTGATTAATCATGCATTGTCTTTTTAAGCATCTCTGAAATATGATTGATTAAAATATATGACATATAAAAATATATCTCAGATATAAAAATAGAGACTTTTAAGTTAATTCTATAGTCTTAAGTTCCCTTTGACAAGAAAAAGTGATAAAATGAGCAAACCTAAGGAAGTCTACATGGGACTCCCCACCAGTAGTGGGGCAACTAACTGCCTAAGAAAAAAGGACCATTTCTGTGAAACTTGAAGAATTTCACTGTTTTTCTTCTGAAATAAAATCCTTTTTCTAGTGCTTCCCCAGCAGTATAAAACACACTAAGTCAATACATGGGAACTATAAAATTTAAATCCATGCACAGAAACCTCA
This sequence comes from Cheirogaleus medius, assembly GCA_008086735.1. NCBI lineage: Eukaryota > Metazoa > Chordata > Mammalia > Primates > Cheirogaleidae > Cheirogaleus > Cheirogaleus medius. The sequence continues at coordinate 50,720,648 of VBSM01001124.1, forward strand.
GATTATAAATAATAAATATATAACCAAAATAACTGTCTTCACCTACTTGGGCTGGAAACTCAGACTGTAGCTGCTGGGACAGCCTCCTGCAGCTGAGGTTAAGAAGTAAGTGAAGCCTGGGCAGCAATGGCCATTACCAAAAAGCAAGTGCTGCACTGCTAGGATCTGACATGGAGACATGTACAGAGAATGAGTTGCCATAGGGACTTGATTGGGAGCTGGGTGTGGTCTCCTGCAGCCAGGGGAAGGGGGGAACCCCACCAGCCTGGGGTATGAAGGGAAAACATGTTCCCTGCCCGCTGGCCCAGGCTGTGACCACTGAGGGAGGCCTCTCCAGCTCTGGTGGAGAGGCCTCAGTACAGCTGCTACCACACCTCACTCCAGGACTTTGCCTGAGGCCTGAGGATCACCTTATCCCCACCCTCCATGGTTGTTACCTACTCTCACCACTGGGAGTCCTGAGTACAAGTCCACTCAACCGGCTTTGCCCTGACCCCCACCCAAGACAGAGCACATAGCCCAGGGTCCCGAAGATTGCCCAACTCAATGCACCACCTTGGGCACCTAAACACTCTCCAGGGATGAAAGGATGGTTCACCATGTGCAAATCAACAAATGTGGTACACCGCATTAACAAAATTAAGGACCAAAACCACATGATCATCTCAACAGACAGAAAAAGCATTTGATAAAATTCAGCATCCTTTCATGATAAAAACTTTCAACAAACTAGACATAGAAGGAAACGTACCTCAAAATAATAAAACCCATGTATGACAAAACTCCAGCTAATATCATACTGAATGGGGAAAAGTTGAAAGTCTTTTCTTTAAGAACTGGAACAAGACAAGGATTCCTACTTTCACCACTCCTATTCAACATAGTACTAGAAGTATAAGCCATAGCAATCAGGCAAGAGAAAGAAACAAAAGGTGTCCAGATTGGAAAAGATGAAGTCAAATTGTCCCTCTTCAATGATGATATAATCTCTTTTTTTTTCTGAGGAGTTTTTCAAAATTCCGATATATTTAGAGGGTACAAATATAGTTTTATTACATGGATATATTGTATAACAGTGAGGTCTGGGCTTTTAGTGTACCCATTACCCGAATAGTGTACATTCTATCCAATAGGTAATTTTTGATTCCTCAGCCCCCTCCCACTCTCCCACCTTTGGAATCCTCACTATTATTCCACTTTGTATGTATTTGGCTTTATTTCTGGGTTCTCTATTGCTTTCCATTGATCTATGTGTCTACTTTTATACTAGTACCATGCTGTTTTGGTTACTATAGCCTTGTAGTATAATTTGAAGTCAGGTAATGTGATGCTTTGTTATGATCTTGTATCTAGAAAAACCTAACAACTCCACCAGAAAACTCTTGGATCTGATAAATGAGTTCAAAAAGTTTCAGGATTCAAAATCAATGCAAAAAAATCAGTAGTATTTCTATACACTATTAATGATCTATTTGAGAAAGAAATCAAGATGACAATCCAATTTATAATAGCTACATAAAATAATAAAATACCTAGAATTAAATTTAACCAAGAAAAACTACAAAACACTGATGAAAGAATTCTAGATGACACAATCGAATGGAAAAACATCCCGTGCTCAAGGATCAGAAGAATTAATATAGTTAAAATGACTATACTGTCCATAGCAATCTATAGATTCAATGCAATTCCTATCAAAATACTAATGTCACTCTTCACGGAATTAGAAAAAACAATCCTAAAATTTATATAGAACCAAAAAGATACCAAATAGCCAAAGCAATCCTGAGCAAAAAGAACAAAACTGCAGGTATCACATTACCTGACTACCTGAAAATATATTACAAGGCTATAATAAGCAAAATAACATGGTATTGTTATAAAAACACATACAGAGACCAATGGAAAAAATAAAGAACTTAGATATAAAGCCACATATTTACAACCAACTGATCTTTGACAAAGCCAACAAGAACTTACATTGGGAAGGGTATCCTCTTCAATAAATGATGCTAGAAAAATTGGATAGCCACATGTAGAAAAATAAAACTGGACCCCTATCACTCTCAATATACAAAAATCAGGGGGGGCGGAGCAAGATGGCGGACGAGAAACACCGCCAGTTAGAGCG
>VBSM01001124.1:50730470-50742953 GCA_008086735.1 Cheirogaleus medius
AGGCTGAGGTGGGAGGATTGCTTGAGCTCAGGAGTTTGAGACCAGCCTGAGCATCAGTGAGACCCTATCTCTACTAAAAATAGAAAAATTAGCTGGGCATGGTTGTGTGTGGCAGTAGTCCCAGCTACTTGGTAGGCTGAGGAAAGAGGATGGCTTGAGCCTAGGATTTTGAGGTTGCAGTGAGCCAGGATCATGCCACTGCACTCTAGCCCCCAATCCCACAAAAAAGGAATATGTAATTTTTTTTTCTGGCACCATATAATCCCTTATCTATAATTACTTAATATCAATCCAAAATGTGTAGTGGTTTCCCTATAATTAATAGGTCTTAGGCATAGCTCCTATTTTATTTTGATTTCCTAGTGACATTGTTCTATTGCTTCATACTACCTCATATTTTGATAATATGCCAAGGCTATGGAAATCTTTTCTCAAATATAAAGAATTAAGTAATGCTCACGTAAAAGTAATACATATTTTCTTCTTCATTTTCTGTCCTTTCAAAATGCCTATACATTGCTACTGGTTTGCAGTGAAAATAAACAAGTAAATTAATCCTTTATTTTTAACAGATCCTTTTTATATACCTCAAATAGTCCTAAAAAGATCAAGACAAAAAGCTTAATATACATGAATGTACATTTAACTAATTCAAAGGAAGAATTATGTTCATTCTCTTCAGGTTTTCATTTGTTCTCCAAATATTAAATACAAAAATTAGCATCTGAGACAAATATAAAGGATCCTGCAAGAGTTTTACCAATAAATTCTCTAAGAAAGGAATTTTCTTACCTTGGTCCCTTCCCTGCTCTAGACCTCAGTTTTCTTATCTATAAAATGATAGAGATTGGATGAAGACGTCTCCAAGGTTCTTTTTAGCAATATAATGCAATGACTATAAACTGAAACATTTCTTTATCCCACCTGATCCCCATTTTTTTCCCCGACATTTTTTCTTTTGGCTTCCTTAGAAACCTCTGTTCTTTCCTAAGTCATATGACAGTGGATACTAATTTATCATATATATTAATATAATCTTTCCCTTAACTGAGTTAAGATCAAAGATTCTTACATATTTCAAGAGCTTTAAGTATCATCCATTTGCCAGATTAAAAAAAAAGAAAAGCTATAACCAATAAATGAAGTAATTTTTCCAAGGTTATACAACTAGACTCCGTGGCATAGATCTAGAATTTAAACCCAGCATTCCAGATTTAGGACACTTTCCATGATACCAGCTTTCCCCTCTTTCTGTGAGTAAAACCCCATCTTTGTTTTCTCAAACTATTTGAGTATGCTTCACCCCCAATGGTAGAAATTTCCACCACCCCACAAGTTCTTTCGTAATGTGACCTTGATGCTTCCCTGTTAAGAGGTGGAGTCTCTGTCCCCTTGAATCAGGGAAGGCTTGGGACTACTTCAACCCATAGACCACAGTGGAAGTGACACTTCAGAGGACATGCCACAAAAGGTGATGCAGCTTCTGTCATGTTCATAGCAATACTTGAACTTGGAGACCTACAACACTATTTACCCTGAGGCCACCATGCTGTGAGGAAGCCAGGCCACATGTAGGTACTCTGGTCAACATCCTAGTCTTTAATCAACCCAACCCAGGAGCCAGATATGTGAGTGAAGAAGCCTCCTGGTGATGTCACCCCAGCCTTTGCCTCTTCCCAGCTGAGGTCCCATACATTGTGGAAGGGCAACAAGTCATGTCCACTCTGTCCCAACTAGAGTTCTGATCCTCAGAATCTGTGTGAATAATAAAATGATTGTCATTTTAAGCCACTAAGTTTTGAGGGAGTTTATTATATGACAATAGTAACCTGAAAAACCAAGAATAACAGATTCACAGGAATCTTTAGCTATGGGAACTAACATGTGTAGACAGTGCTAATTGGCATTCATATATCTGATCATCTCTCCTGATCAGCAATGACAATGACCTCTCCTTGTATCTCACAGGTATCTCTACAGAGGATGACTGCTTTTCACTTTGGGGTGCCCCACAAGGATTCAAAGTGAGTTCCGTGTATGATACTTATGCTGTATTTCAAGGCAGATCATGCCAAACATATTCTTCACATTTTAACGACTATGCCATGTTAACAGAACCCTGCAATAATCTCAAACCTTCTACATTCGCTTTTGAAACATTAGTCATATTTCTTATCTCTCCCCACTTACCATATCTTATTTGGCCTATGGACAGTCACACCATGTCTGTGTCCAAGAATAAGCTCTTCCCAGACAGATGCTTGTGCCAGTCATTTATATATAGTCTCCGAGCTCCAAATTTACTCTTTTACACTCCACTCTGATACTGTGAGGCTAGGACTTCGCAGACTGCTCTTCCAAGACTGCCTTGTCATCTGTCTTCATTTAGGTTCTGCGAAAGCAGAGTTTCTCACCCTCAGCACTATTGTCATTTTGGTCTATATAACTGTTTGTTGATAAGGGCTGTCTTGTGCCTTATAGGATGCTAAGCATCTACCTGGACTCTACCTCTAGAAGCCAACAACATTCTCCACCCAAGTTGTGACAACCAAAAACTACCCTGAAATTGCCAATGTCCCCTGGCAAGCAAAATCACCCCTACTTGAGAAATACTGTGCTAGAGGGAGACTGAACAAATGGAGAGGGATTTCTGTACTTTGTTTCCATTCCTGTCAGCATAGCTTCAGTGGCAGCAGTCGCTCTACTTTGCAGGTTGTTTTGGCAATATCAGAATTGACCTCATTACGCCCCCTCAGAGACACCGGTGGCAGTCACAACTGGGTAGTGACCTTCTTCGAAGTTCTGATCATCAGCTCCTCAGGGCCTCTGCTCTGAGCTGCAAGGTAACCCTAACTCTGCCCCATTGTTTCCCCAGCCCAACGGGGTAATGCTGAGATGGCTTCTTTCTGGAGATATAACTTCTGGCTTGCCTTAGAATCCCCTTGCTGTGCTCTTACCTTCCATTACTCGTGTAACCATTTCCCTGTATAAAATCCCCTCTATTTGAAACACCTAATGTAGTTTCTGTTTTCTGAACTGCTCCCTGCCTAACAGAGTGATGATGACTATAACCTTGACATATGCCAAGAAATAGAGCTGGCAGGAGCCTCGGATGCTTGTCTTCATTCAACAGACATGTACTGAACACCTACAAATAGACTGGCACTCTACTAGGCTTTGGGAATAAAAGGTAAACAATATGCTGTCTCTGTTATCTGAGCAATAAAGAAAAGAATTATCAAGAGCCAATTGTAGATGGGTTAATTACCTACAAAATTTTTTTTTGCAACCCAGTGCTTCATTTGGCAACCCACAGATCAGTGTCAACAGGTGCATTGTATTATCTTTATCTCTACCAGTTTTAATTGTTTTGGGCACATGTCCCATTTTTTAAGTTTAGCTTTTAAATTGAAAACACATCTGACTCACTCACTTATATCTTTGTCAAAAATGCAAGTAATTCAATTATTTGATAGTTGCCAAATTATTAGTAAGGGTAGAAAGAGGTTAGAAAATAACCTCTCAAAGGTTCAATTGCGTTCTTTGCTCAAACATCTTTGCTACAACTTAGAGGAAATAAGCCAGATTTGTTTAGAGAAATGAGTAAGGAGGGAAAGATAGAAGCTGGGAACCAGTGACAATAAATGTTTAAAGTTTCACAAAATCCCTCAAGATTGACTTGAAAACATAGAGACTTCATATATTGAGTAATGGAATATTTGAAAACTGGGGTTATTTTTGTTTTTTTTTTTAAGCCTCTGGGTTTTATAAGAAAGATTCTTTGATGTAAAATTCCAAATTTTCTCCTCTGCCTGAATATGCTTGGGGAGATAAGGAAGGAATCTTAGTTAGTCACTACCCTGCATTCTGATCTTGTTTGTTTTGAGACCAGTAACAAATGGCCTCTTCTTTCTTTTCTTCTGTGATGGAGTGGCCCTGCCAATGCCCTAGCTAGGATACTTGCTACTAAGTGCCAGAAGCTGAACTCAACCTATCAAAAGCAAAAAGAAAAATTTATTATAAGGATGTTGGGGTATCTCTCCAACATGAGGAATGTATTAAGTTTCAGGAATACTGGAACCAGGGTCTTGAATTTCATTAGGACTCTTGATATTTTCTCCACTTCCCACATATCTGTGCCATTTTTTTTTATCTTCTTATAGACCAGCTTCCAACAAAAATTCTTATTTATAAGGTACAGCTTCAGCCACCAGGAAGAAACTGATATGATTTCTTCTGTTCCCAAGTTCAAAACTATGAAGGAAGGACCTTGGTTGTAACCCAGCTTGTGAATCATCAAATGTGACGTAGATAGGTCAACTAAGAATAATTTTAGAGCTCAATTAATAGAAACAGTAATTATGCCTAGGGACACCAGGAAATGGTAACAGAGGGACATTTCTCCTGAGTATTTAGGGATGACCAGGAGCTTCTCAAGTGAAGGACATACCATGCACACCTGGCTGAAGGAACCATCTCTGCTGGAATGCAAAGGCCTGGGAAGTCTGGAGTATTGGAAGAGTTTAGTTTTCAGCGTGACTGGAAGATAGGATGCCTGGTACATAGGAGCAGGAGACTGCAAAAGGCTTTATATGCTGTCAAGATCTTCATATGCTACGTTACAGAGATTAAACTCAATCATACACACAATAGAGAGATAAAAGAGATCTCCAATAAATGTTTATTGCAACAGTCTCCAGACTCTAGTCTAAGCAGTAATTGTAACTGGGGGCAATTTTGTACCCCGAGGAGAAATCTGACAATATCTGGGAGCATTTTTGATAATGAATCACCTGGGGAATGCTACTGATATCTAGTGGGTAGAGGTCAGGGATGATGCTAAACATCCTACAATGCACAAGAAAGCTCCCATCACAAAGAATTATCCAGTCCAAAATGTCAACAGTACTAAGGTTGAGGAATTCTGATCACTACTGTGGGTTTAGGCACTAAAAGGCTTTTGTACAGAAGCTTCTAAAGTGGGCCGGATGTGGGGGTCGGAAAATGAGAAGGGTCCACAGTGACTCTACAGTGGCCATCTCAGGAGTTAAGGCAGTCACTGATGCCATTAACCGTGAGTGAAACAAGGTTTTGTGGGGATGATAATGAAGCATTCTGATTCATTTCTGTCCCAAAGTTATGATGCTCTTACCACAAAAGTGACAATGTATAATCATACAAATGGAAAACTGTGAGATTTGGTTATATATCATTCCTTGCTTATAGGGACACAGAGACTTTGTTAGTTCTTCAGTGCCTATATCAGCATAATAGTAGTGAATAAAACCCATGGAATATTGGTCACTAAATGGCTACAGTGAAATACTCTTAAATACTCCATTTAGGGAAATAATATATATAATATCACTAATAAATATTAAAAATTAATAGTGTTTCTGCTGTTTCTGCTTATCTGGTTATTATTGCTTGGTCTCCACTTTGAATAAAGGTATACCAAGCAGAAATTTATTAGTATGCCATGATATCCTTTATAATATTCATACAATATTATTTCTTTCTATCGATTAGTGATATATATTTAGATATTGACAAAGACTCTCTCTCCTTAACTAAACTTTAGTTAGGCTCCTGCAAGCTCTCTAAGCCTTGACCTTGGCATCCGTCCTTAATGGGCCTAAATCACCCAGTTGTGGCAAGAATCTTGCTAAGTCTGTTTAGAGGAAACTCCCCACATTCAATTCAATATCTGGTTAAGTTTCTCATGCTTCACCCTTAGTATTTGATCACCCCTTCACCCCGCCATTCTTCATCTCAGTAACTTTCCATACACTGACCCCCTATTCTGCTCCTTGCCAATAAATCCCCACTTGCCTATGCTCTATTCAGAATGGAACCCAGTTCTATACAGAGATTTCTTTTACTCTGTTGCAATAATTCCTGAATAAAATCTGTAATTAAAATCCACTTTAATTACTATTCAGCTCTGGTTTTCTCTAACAATATCATCCTAAAGTATAAGTTTAAGCAATCTCAACAAATCCAGATACATACCAGGTACCACTACTATGCTAAGTGGTTATATCAGTAGGGACTAACCAGGAAACAGGAGCATTTGAGCAATTAAAACAGATTTAGTTTAACACAAGGAATTGGTTACACAGGTGAAGAACGAGACAGAAGCCAAACAGGGAACAGTGAGGCAAAGCAGAGATTACCAAAACAAGAATTTAGGATGACTGCCCATGGGCCAAAGGGACAGAGAGAGGAACCAGAATTACCAAAGCCCAGACAACAGAGTCACCTGGCAGAAGTTGACATCGTGATGCACCTGGCCAGCAGGAACTAGGGCCATAAAGCAGACAGACTGCTGCCAGATATACCACCTAGGGTGGAGAAGAAGGGAGGGGTATCTTGGCTTCTCTCTCCCTCAACACCTCTAATTTAATCTCCCATCAGTGTTGTCTACTGACCCCAGCTGGAAGCTGGGAACCTAGGAAATGTGGCCTGCAGCAGTCTACCCACTTGAAACACAGAACAGAGAAAGGGGAAAGGCAATGAATGGATCTGAGGCTGGAGACACTACAGCCTGGCAGAGTGATATATTCAGTATCTTATTTAATTTGTGCAACACTCAATAAGATATTATCACCCACTTTGATAGTTCAGGAAACTTAAGCCCATGGAGGTTAAGTGACCTGCTCAAAGGCACAAGGCTCATAAAGGGCAGATCTGGAAGTTTTAACGAGGTCTATTCTGATCCCTGCTGCTTCCTCAGAAAAGGCTTGAACATCACAGCTGGGCTTTCAGGCTTGTAAATTCTGAAGAACAATTCTGAGCAGGACTGACATATTCCTGGGAAACAAAATAGGGAGATAGTCTAAATCACAGAGAGATACTCTGGCAATGCAAAGATGCAGGACCTAAGAATCCAGGCTGCAGACTGAACCTTTTAATTAAACAAAACAAAGATTCTGGCCTAACATCTTACATAAATCATTATTGTTCTGCTTAATGGGGCTGCTATAAACCTAATAACCCGAAGGATTTGCAAGCACTTTAATGAAAAATACACTGGTATTTTGGAGGAAAGTAATTGGGCCCAGGGGAAAAGAGTTTGGATATAGGAGAGATTTATCCTTGGTAGTCAACAATGAGCTCTGTTACCTGGGAGATGTAACACATTAGCAAAGATGAGTTTATATGATAAGCTGCTGACAACCCAAAGCATAACCTGAACACAAGTAGAAGGGCACAGGAGAAATGGTTTCTATGGAGGATAAGAGGTGGTAGGTAAGGGGAAAGGAAGGAAGGTGAGTTGTCTTGCAGAGAGATAAAGGCTACCTTGAGAATACTGGATTGCTAGAGAAGTTTATTGGACTCGTTAGAAAGCCGTTAACCTATGACTAACTCGTATAGATTTAGAAGGTTAAATGACATGAAAAATTCCTCTTCTTGGGTGTTTTGTAGAACAGGTGTCTATATATTCTGATCTCCATAGCCTGACAGGTTAATAAGGACTCAGTTCATGGTTTCTGTTATTTTCCCCAGAGCCAACTAAGAGTTTTTGAAATACCTGATTTATAATTTTTTTGTACTCTTCATATTTGTGTTAGCTTTGGGGTTTTTACTGTTTGCTTGTTTCTGTTGTGGAGAAAAACTAGGCTCAGAATTCTCCTATGGGCTTTGTTTGGCCTCCTGTAATCTGGTAACAGGCCTAATCTCCACTCCACAGCTGGCCATGGGAAAGCCTTGCTCCTTAGGCCACAATGACTGCAAAGAAAGAGACACACAAACCAAGTCAAGCCCATCTAAGGGCCATCAGTGGGATTTTTCCAACTTAAGTAGATCCTGACGCTGTTAGGAGGCAACACCATAAACGCTGCCAATCACATTACCAGCAGATGGATAAATTCAATGATCAGCAGGAGAGAACAGAGGTGATACACTAAGAAGGAGAGAGGACCAAGAGGGAGTGTGTGACATGTTTAAGTTCTGGTTCAAACTCTGAGGTCCCAGATGTTTCATAATTCATGCAGGTCAGATTCTTCCAACAAGTGCTTCTGTGACTTACAAATCCTTGCTTAGTATAGTTTGTTATATAGGTGTAATGCTGGTGATTCAAATACAGGTGAGATTTCCTTAAACCCTCCTCTTCCAAATCCATTGCCTGTGGACATCAAAGCTGCACCCCTCCTCCCCATTTAACACCTCTACTTCCATTGACATTACCTAATTCTTGGAAAGTTCATGTTATCCCTGCCACCCCAGTGACTGGGATCCAGCCTCCTTGCATACCAGCTGTATCACACCACAAACAGAGCCATAAGAAGACAGCCTCTTCTGTGGACAACCTCAACAAAAATCAGTTGTCCAAACATATATGTGCTTAATAGACTGTACTAAAGATTTGGTGGAGTCCTAAGGGCATGTCACATACCTCATGGCCTTTTAAAAATCACTGCAGTGTCTCCCATCATCCACTTCTCTCTCACACACATATTTGTAAGTATTGTTCACTGAAAACCCAAGTAATTGGTTGGGATTTCATTTCCTTCTCTGCCCATACGGTAGCTTGACCTAATGCCAACTGAAGGGAAAATTAATACGCTTAACTTTATGCTAGGTATCACCTAGCATAGTATTGAACCATGACTTTCTTCTGCAATAATTTATTTTGCTCAGGCATTCTATTTGTAATTTGTTCTCTTGCATTATTTTTATTTTAGCATATTCTGAAATTTTTCTAAGCTCAAACATTGATTTTAGTGTATAAAGTCCCCCTCTACCCTAAAGCTCTCCTTCTTAAAGCCCTCTCTCCTTTTGCTCCTAACTGGACTGGTTGCTCTTTAATCCAGTACATGGCTGTCCTCATGAAATCTTTTTTACTTTGTTTGTTTGGGCTTACTGTTTTCAGTATTTCATGTGCGTCCCTCTCTTCATTCATTTTCTCAGTTTGTTGGACTATATCCTTAGTATGAAAATATTCAACTTTCTTAAAATTTGTATACAGGAAAATATATTTATTCTGCCCCTACACTACACACTGACAATTTGTTGGACACAAATTTCTAGATTAGAAATAACTTTTATGACAGAATTTTGAATTTACTGTGCCATTATCTTCTACTCCCCAGTACATATGAAAAAAATATGATGTCAGTATGACTCTAATTCCTTGTGACATTTTGTCTTTGAAGTTTTCAGGATCATCATTTAATCTAGGCAACGTGAAAGTTCATGACACTATCTAGGTGCGGGTCTTTTTATACTTATTTTTGCTGAACTATATAGGTGGGTCCTTTTAGCCTGAAGACTCCGTTGTTCTTAGTTCTGGGAAATTCTCTTCTAAAATTGTTTGGCTAATTCTCACCACTACAAGCTATTCATTTTTGTTTAAAATAAATGGGTAAGTTGTGACGGTTAATTTTTTCTGTTGTTGGGTATCTTGATGTCTTTTCTGACGAGGTGTCTCCCCAGCACAAAAAAATTTGATTGGGAACTAACTCCATCAAGGAAAGTGAAGGTGGGTCCATTAGTATAATTACTTCATTGTGAGCTGACACAGAACCAACTGTGAGGCTACAAATCTGCCCAAAATCTGAAATGAGAAACATTTTTCTTGGAAGCACCAACTCTTCATTAGAGGACTTAGCTGTTTCCAGATAATCAGTTCTTTTTTTTTTTTAAATAATAATAAAGGCAACAAATGTTATGCCTTGGAGAAATGCTATCTGCTTGTGATCTGTGAACAGGATAGAGGAGAAAAAGGGAGTCCATAGGCTTAGTTGGCCCATACAAATTTAATTAATCCCTCTGATTTCAGTCTCAGTCACATAACCACCTGATCGAATCAGAGCCCACAGCTTCCGTAAGATTTCATTTTGGTAAACTGGCTCCCATCTCTTCAGTAGTCCTCTCAGTGTATTATGGATATTATTTTCTCTACCTGTTTTATCATTAATCCACTCCCAACTTCTGTCTTTCAGAAGTTATTTTGAAAGATGTTTAATCTTTTATCTTCCTATTTCATTGAAGGTGATCTTTAGTTTTTTTCTATCCTTTTTACGATCATTTTATATATGCCATGTTGTCATAATTGTAGCAAATATTTCTTCCTGTTTTATATTTCTTACTTTTTTTGTTTATATATTGTCTTATTTCAAACAGGATTTAAGCTAGAGATTACTTTCAAGATACACAGACTTAGATAACAAAAATACATACTAAAAGATGATTTTACATTTTAAAAGCTTCAACCTGTAATACTGATTTAAGAATTCAGATATTCTAGATAGCAGGCTATAGACAATAGTAACAGGTAGAATAATGCCCCCCACAAAGATGTTCATATCCTAACCTCCAGAGCCTGTGGATATGTTACATTAAGTGGCAAAGAAAGGCTGGAGAGGGAATTAGGGTAACTAAGGCACTAACTTTAAAATACGGAGATTACCCTGGATTATCTGGGTGGGCCCAAAGCCAGTGAAATCACAAGTCCTTAACAGCAGATGAGGGAGGCAGAAGAAGAGTCAGTATCAGAACAGTGCAGCATGAGAAAAGTTTGACAAGCCACTGCTAGCTTTGAAGAAGGAAGAGGATCACCAGTCAAGGAATGCAGGCAGCCTCTAGAAGCTGGAAAAGGCAAGGAAATGAATTTTCTCTAGATCCTGAAGCAATCCTGCTCTGCCACCACCTTGATTTTGGCCCAGCAAGACCCATTTTGGATTTCTGACTTCCAGAACTCTCAGGTAACAACTTTGTGTTATTTAAAGCCACCAAGCTTGTGGTAATTTGTAACTTTACTAATTTGTTGTATTAGGAAACTAAGATAACAATAAAAATATCAAGTTAAAGAATCTCTCTAGGATTCCTATTGCAATTAAGATTCTGGAGTTCAGAATGTATAAGACCAGCTAGGGACTACCACGTAAAGAATGCTGTCTTTTAGCATATTACTTCTGTCTGGTGAAAACAGAATAATGGTATTAACATATAATCATTTTTATTTTTTTAATGTGGTTTTATAATAAATACAATTCTTGGAGAAAATTAGAGAAAACTTGGAGAAAATTGCCAAAAGCTTCCCTTTAAGTAACATTAAACACGTATGGCGATGTTGAATTCTACTACTTAAAGTAACGTTTTTGATTCAACCCATTATATTTGGTGCTTGTTAGTCATGGACTAACTGGTGTTTCTAATTCCACATCAGTTTGAAAAGTTTGCATTACTTGCCTTCAGACTGCTGTCAGATCTAGGATCGATACTTAGCACCGAAGTAAGCACATTTTAATGGACAGATGGCTTGTGCCACTCCTTTCTCTAACTCTCTATAATGAGTCAACTCTTATGAATCATCATTCCAAAGTTCTACCAGGAATGCATGACAAACACTGGCTAAATCCCTACTGGAGAAGTTCACTCATCTAAAAAATCTGTCACTGCAACTGTCTCTGCAGTAGGCAGACTCAGTAAATAGGTCAACAGGCTTTCTTGCTTTGTTAATGACTCATGGACACTGGGTATATCAGGGAACTTAGCTCACTGCTATCTTTGTAAAACAAGGTCTTTAGGTAAGTAAACAAGCACTTTTAGCCCAGGATTCAACAAAAGTTGAAATGATACCTTAAGAAAAACATATCAATGGAAGTCAAAAAAAAAAAAAAAAAAAAAAAAAAGCCAAGAGTTGGAGTAAAGAGAGTCAAAAACCTATGAAAGAAGCATTGACTAAAGGAAGATTGTTCATGCACAGGTGAATGGCAGTTTTCCTCCTCATTGTGCCAAGCTATCATAACCCTTTTAGGCCTAATTAGGAATTATCACATAGCTGGGGCCAGTCATTCCAGTCAGATCACCCAGGAAACCATGAAAAAGCATTCATTTGGAAGAAATTCAAAAACAGTGTTATGGAAACCACAGTAAAGACTATCCTGACCTACCCCATCAAGCATGGGTTAAAATCACAAATGAAGTTTTTCCATTTATTTGAATATTTTAAATTATGTATTTTCCCAAAGCCCCTGTCTCTGAAGATACTGAATAATGACAACAGCAGGAAAAGTTAACAAAGCAGCAAAAGAAAAGCAATGAATGAGAAATATACTTGTGTCCTAAACTCCATCTGCCTGAAATTCTAGAGACTTGGCACACATATGATTTAAGTCATCACCACCACCACAATCCCTAAAAAGTATGTGGACAAGTTACTACCTGTGTGGACAAAGTAGATTTAAAAATTGGCTAAGAGGCTGGGCGCAGTGGCTCACACCTGTAATCCTAGCACTCTAGGAGGCTGAGGTGGGTAGACTGCTTGAGCTCAGGAGTTCCAGACCAGCCTGAGCAAGAGTGAGACTGCATCTCTACTAAGAATAGAAAAATTAGCCAGGCATGGTGGTGTGCACTTGTAGTCCCAGCTACTCGGGAGGCTGAGGCAAGAGGACTGCTTGAGTCCAGGAGTTTGAGATTGCAGTAAGTGAGCTATGATGATGCCACTGCACTGAACTCGGAGCGACAGAGTGAGAC
>VBSM01001124.1:50742963-50767139 GCA_008086735.1 Cheirogaleus medius
AAGAGCTCAGTAACATCAGGAACCTATTGCCTCAAGGTTACATGTGGTCCTCCAGATCCCCAAGTGTGGACCTTTGACTGAATCCAAATTTCACAGAACAATCCCTTTATTAAAAGGATTTGTTCTCTAAAATTTGGATTTAGTCAAAAGGCCACACTCAAGGATCTAGAAGGCCACATGTGGCTCCAAGGCCACAGGGTCCCCACTCCTGGGACTGCCCTGGTTCAAATACAGGTTCTACCACTTATTGACTGTGTAATTCAGTTTACTTAACTTCTGTGTCCCAGTTTCCTGTTCTGTAAAATAATAGGGTTGTTATGAAAAAACAGTTAATGTGTGAAGTACTAGAACAGAGACTGGTCATAGTAGGTGCTATATATATTATTAGTTATAGTATATTTTATTATTATAATCATTATTATTAGTTGTACTTGTTATTACCTTTAAGAAATACAATTGTGAAATGTCTGTGGCTTCTTTGTTTAGTTTCTCATGAGCTTACAAGGACTATTATCATGAGCCTCATGCTGGTCTCATGCCTCCAGTTTCTGTTGTCTACATTTACAAATGAACCCTTTTAAACACCACTTTAAACTCTCCAGCCCAAAACTTTCCACAGTTCCCTACTGTCTTCAAAATAAACTCTGAGATCTTCAGCGTGATATTTAAGGCCTTACCCAATCTGGCCTCAAGCCAGTGTTCCAACCTTAGTTCTCCCTACTCTTTTCTCATAAACCCAATACTCTGTCACAGTGGTTCTTAACCATGGATGACTTTGCCCCAGGGGACATTCAGCAATGTCTGAAGATATTCCGTTGTTACAAATGGGTAAGCATGCCACTGGTATCTAGTGGATAGAGGGCAGGATGCTGCTAAAGATTTTATAATGCCCAGGGCAACTTCTGACAACCAAGAATTATCCAGCCCAAAATGTCTGAGAAAACCTGCTCTAACCAAACTGAAGTTAATAGCTATTTCACACACCTACTTCAATTTCCTGCTTCTGTGTTCTATTTTACCAACAATACTCTTTCTGCCTGGAATTGACATATTCTTCAACATTACTTTAACATTTATTGATTCAATAAACATTTACTGGGCATCTACTATATGGCATTCTCTACAGATAAAAAGATGAATAAGCCATTCCCTATCTTAAAACAGGTCAGAATCTCATTGAACCTAAAATACTCTTCTTGTATCTGTGCATTCAGGTAGTACCACCATTTTTCAAGACTTATATAGAATAACAATAATGATAGCTGTCATTTATTCAGTGCTTACCATGTGCCAAACATTGTTCCATGTATGAACTCATTTAATTCTTATAATCCCATATAACAGGTACAACTATTAGCCCTCTTTTACAAATGAGGAAACAAAGAGAGGCTACAAAGTCACCCTATCTTACGGTTAATATATGGCAGAGCTGGGATTTGAGCCTAAGCAGCATGGTTGCAGTAGCCAGGTGCTCAACCACTAAGTCACAGTCTACAGCTGCTATCACTAAATCTCGATTGCCTAGCTGCTTCATTCTGAAACTTTAAGAATTATGCTTTCTGCCTTTGACACTTGCCCTTGGGAGACCTAGCCACATAGTAGCATCCTATAGCTGCCCTCAGATGCAGTGCTTCACTGTCACACACTGTGGTGGCCCTTGGAGAACCTATGGTTCCAATCTCATCTACTTTCATTACCCCCAACATTGGTGCCTGCAGGCATGAAGAAAACCTATACCCATATCTCTTAGGCACTTGGAACACATTCCAGGGTCCTTACCCCTTTTCTTCATTGTTGTCTCATTACCAAACCATCTATCCACACTGCCCTTTCCCCTGCTCCAGTAGCAGTAGGTAGGTGGAAAAGCCTCATAGCTAAGCAGACTTCCAGCTGGGAAATAAATGTAGTCACCCAAACTTTATAAGAAACTCTCAGCATCTCTTTGGAGAGGAAAATTAGACATTCCCTCTCACTATTGCTAAATGGCAAATCTGTCTTCATCTTGGTGCTCTAAAATCATCTAGAGGTAGCAGTAGTTAGTATAAGTGAGGGTAATGTCGGTTCTGCTGAGCACTGGTCTTTCAGCAAGCCCTGGTACCCTACGTTATCAGGTGGTTCCCCAAGCCTAGAAGAAAGGGTACGTAGCAAACTTTGTTCTCTTCCTGTGAGCTTTAGTAGTCAATTGGGGGGGGGGGGCTCATTTAACACTCAATATTGTGCTGTTACAATTTCTTATTTAACAGCTGTATATTCTTTAAGACATTATAAACTCTTTTGAGGAAACTAGCATGTGTCGAAAACTAGGCACTCTATATAACTGTGATCCCCAACCCCCAGGTAGCAGACTGGTACCGGTCTGAGGCCTGTTAGGAACCTGGCCACACAGCACAAGGTGAGTGGCAGGTGAGCAAGGGAAGTGTTATCTGTATTTACAGCTGCTCCCCATCGCTTGCACCACTATATAAGCTCTGTCTCCTGTCAGATCAGCTGTGGCATTAGATTCTCATAGGAGTGTGAACCCTACTGTAAACTGTGCATGTGAGGGATCCAAGTTGCGTGCTCCTTATGAGAATCTAATGCCTGATGATCTGAGGTGAGCTGAGGCGGTGATGCCAGCGCTGGGGAGTGGCTGCAAATACAGATTATCATTAGCAGAGAGGCTTGCCTGCACAATAAATGTAATGTGCTTGAATCATCCTGAAATCATCTCACCCCAGTCCATGGAAAAATTATCTTCCATGAAATCCAGTCCCTGGTGCCAAAAAGGTTGGGGACCACTACATAACGTACAACCCTCATAACTCTATGAGGAATGTATCCTTGTCCCCAATTTACAGAGTAGTTATTGGGGGAAATCTGACTCCCTAAATCATGTTCTTTTTACAAAACTCCTCGAAGATCTTTATTTATGTTTTAATCATCCTCAGCACTAGCAAAGTTATACAGAAGCATTTACTTGTTACTTAAGAAACGTGTGATCAATGAACTAATGTACCTGAAGTTTCCACAAATGTAGGAATAGCCACTGTCTTTGAAGAACAATTATTTTCCCACAAATAATAGCTGTAAGGCTAAACATTTCTCAGTTCCAGTATTATCACATATATGTATTTCCATAATTATGCACAACAAAAATAAACTGCATGCAGTTTCCTCCCACTCATAGTGCAATAATGGTAAATAAAACCAACTAGGTAATTATGAGATCTGGCTTTCATGATCCTCAACCTCCTCTTTCAAACTGCTTTTCCCCCTACTCTGCTTAGATGTCAGGCATCTCTCATTATCTAAGACATTCATCTTCAGTTACAGGAGTATCAGTTTTTCGTAGTTGTTTTGCTATATGATGTAAGAATTTGTTACCAGAGGTATAAACTAGTAAATCTTGTCCTTTATGTATTAAGGAGATGATCTTAATATACCAGCAGTCAAATGCATTCTCATTACAGTATTTTTCTATTATTGATGATATCTTAGCTTTCTCTTGGTAGGTGTATGGCAGATGGGTGTGTGGATAAAGGAAGGAAACTTTGCAAAGGCAGTGGCTGCCAGAGAGAAGGCAGGAAGAGACATACGTGAGAGTAAGGAGTAGAGGGGAAGAGAGAAGGAGCAAGGAAAAGAAAAAGACAATTAGAAGTTCTATATCATGAAAAACTGTGGTACATGGACATTCCCACTAATACTTTTCCCCTGTCCTTTAAGTTAATTTGTGATATTTCTCCTATGCCCACTGCAATGATTTTCAACTAGACTGTGGACATTTCAGCAATGGCAATTCTCATTACTGGTTTAAATAATTCAGTACTGAAAATGCATAAATGATAAACTCAAAAATGGAGATGCTAATTTTAAACTATAATATGTTCAGAAAAACTTCACAAATCAAAGTTTACTCTAAGAATAAAATAACTTAGATGGAACATGTATCTTGGGAGTTTTGAAATCAGTAGAAACATTTTCCTACTGATTTCAAGAGTTAAATGCTGCAATTTTGGTGATTGTACCCTTAAACTAGAAAGGTAATATTCTTTGTGGTTTTCATATACTGTGCACATTATCAAGAACAAAAATGCTGATAATTTAAAATCATCTTATAGATTCACCATCTTAGATAAAGTATAAACATCAGTAGAAAATAACAAAAATACAAAAGAGGATGCTTTCATCCAAATAACTCCTCATAATATTACAGGAAAAGTATTCCATCTGAGAGCTTTTGGCAAAAGAAGGCATCACAACTTTATCTGATCAGTTTCTCCAATAAAACTAT
Source organism: Cheirogaleus medius (assembly GCA_008086735.1). NCBI lineage: Eukaryota > Metazoa > Chordata > Mammalia > Primates > Cheirogaleidae > Cheirogaleus > Cheirogaleus medius. The sequence continues at coordinate 50,747,234 of VBSM01001124.1, forward strand.
ATCAAAAATTTTAGTTTAACATCCCTATCATAAAATGCAAATTTCTTTAAAAATAAGATGTTTCCACAAGTTGAAAGCAAAAGTACCAAAAACTTTTATTTTTACCACAATGACTACATAACCAATAAAGTCTTAAAAATCCATGCAAATTTAGCATGACAGTTGACTCCAGAGACTTTTTCTTAGCTCTTCTCTTTCATGTTGTTTCCATAATGGCTTTGAGATATAATGTGCATAGTGCACAATCCACCTAAAGTATATAATTCAAGGAGTATAATCACAGTTGTGCAGTCATCACCACAATCAATTTTAGACCATTTTCATCGCCCCAAATGGAAACCATATACTCATTAGTAGTCACTCTCCATTTCCTCCTCAGCCCTTGGCAAACACTAATTTACTTTTTGTCTTTACAGATCTGCCTTTTCAAATAAATGGAATCATACCATCTGCAGCCTACTGCTACTGGCTTCTTTCACTTAGTATATTTTCAAGGTTCATCCATGTTGTGGGATGCATCAGTACTTCATTCCTTTAATGCCAGTTAATACTCCATTGGATGGATATATCACATTTTACTTACCCATTAATCAGTCGAGGCTATTTGGATTGTTTATGTTTTTTGGTTATTATGAGTAATGCCACTGTAAATGTTTGTGTACAGGTTTTTACTTCTCTTGGGTATATACCCAGGTGTGGAATTGCTGGGTCATATGGTAACTCTGTTTAACCTTTTGAAAAACTTCCAGACTTTTCCAAAGCAGCTTCCCATACTGTTTGCAATTCTTGATTTCTCAGTTGTTTTTCTCATACCTGATTCCAACTGGGTTCCTGAGGCACCAGTTATGAACCTTCCAGCAGAACCTATTATAATATCACTATAGAAGAGTATGCTTTATGCTCTTATTACTTTGTTCCACCACTAAGATATCCACATCCTTCTCATTTTTTCTCTATGTAGATATGTATTTGTAGACAGAGAAAAACACTTGGGAAAAATCTAGATGACAGATATGGGCAACACTTGTTTTAATAGCAAGAATATGTTCAATCTTCTTCAATATTCACCTGGTATCATTTTTCCTGCATGAGATCCATGTTGTATATTTTGCCAAGCATTCAAAGTGAATCTCAAATACTTTAGAAAAAATTTAAATGGTTAAAAAATGTAATATGTTACAGATTTTTTTTTTCTTATTTAAAGTAAAAGATTTATAGCTTGGGCATATGCAAAATGTCAAAATCAGAAAATATAGTTTCAGGAATAAAGAACCCATAAACTTACTTTTATCTTCCCTCTCTGGTACCAAAGTATAACAATTACTGCCAAATTTCTTTTCATAAGTATACATTTTTAAGGAATTGCTAAACTATTTTATACAGAAAATTTCCCCACTTAAAAAGCACCTGTAATTTATTTCTTAAATTTCTATTTTGATAAAAATATCAAATAATCTCATCCATAAAATCAGATGTAAAAATCTAGAATAAAGTCTCAGTGTGAAGAGTATAGCTACACATTAAAAGAAATTTTGTGCAGAGTACAGTTATATATTAAAAGAAATTTCCCACCATGGAATCAGCCCTTTTATGAGTACAAGTAACAGAAAATGTGACCTAAATTCACTTAGAGAAAAAGAGAACTTAATGGCTCATATTATCAAATAGTCTAAGAATAGGTGGTTTTAAGCATTGTTAAATATGACTGGATGATAATTGTGGAACATTTTCTCTCTTAGTCTCTCAGCTCCAATTTTCTGTTGGCTGCATATTTTGAGCAGCTCTTACCTTACTATAGTAACAAATATGGTTCTGCCTATATCTCTTTATTCTCACATCCAGTGGCAAACCTTTGTCCCAGAAATCCCAGCAAATGCTCACTGTGAATCACTGGTTCCAAATGGGTCAAGTGCCCATTTATGAACCAATCACCATGACCAGGGATTTTGTATTTTGCAGAGTACCAACTGGCTTAGCCTTAAGTAATGCTCTCCATACATGGTGCTAAGGATACAGCCAGTAACACACGAGTATATGAACTTGAAAGAAATTATGGTATACTTTCAAAATAAGGGGAATGGATGGTAATGCCCAAAATATAGGAAATGTGCACTAAAACGCCATTGCATTATTAAAGTCACTAATAAAAGCAGAAATGATTGCATATCTATATCATTACATTTGATTATATCAATGGGAGAAAATTTTGATAGCATCCAATACCTAATCTTTTAAAAATTTTAACAGCATTATTGAGGAACTGACACACAGTAAGTTGTATGCATAAGATGTGTTTTTTAAATACAGTTTAACTTGTGTAAATACTCATGAACTATCACAATTAAGATAATGAACACATCCCTAGAATGTTTCCATGTGCCCCTTTATAATCTCCCTTCAACCCCTCCCACTCAGGTAATCATTGATCTGTTTTCTATTTGTTTGTACTTTCTAGAAATTTATACAAATTGAATCATACAGTACATACTTTGGATTCTTTCGCTCAGCACAATTATTTTGCAATTCATACATGTTGGGTATATCAATGCTTTTTATTGCTGAGTAATCCGTCCACTGCACGGATACATCACAATGTATTCATCCACTCACCTGTTGATGGATATTTGATTTGTCCTGAGGTCTGGCTATAATAATTGCTGCTGCTATGAATAAGTCATTGCATGAACATACACTTTTTCATTTCTCTTGGGTAAGAGAATGGGTAAGTGGAATGGCTGAGTCTTATGGTAGATGCATGTCTAACATTTTAGAAAACTTCTAAATTGTTTTCAAAAGTCATTCTACCATTTTACATTCCAAAGAGCAGTATTTGAGAGTTTCAGTTGTTTCACATTTTTGCTAGCACTTGGTATGGTCAGTCTTAAATTAAGGCATTTCAATGACCATGCAGTAATATGTTGTTATGCTTTCAATCTGCACTTTTCTAGTGACTAATATTGTTGAGCATCTTTTCAAGTGCTTATTTGCCATCTATATATCTTCTTTGATGTGTCTGTTCAATATTTTGGCTCATTAAAAATTTATTCATTTGATTATTTTATTACTGAGTTCTGAGGATTCTTTATATATTCTGATACTAGCCCTTTATCAGATAAGTGACTTGCAAATATTTTCTCCTAGTCTGTGGCTTGTCTTTTTATTCTGCTAATGCTGTCTTTCTGAGAACATAAATTAATTTTGATAAAGTTTGATTCATCAATATTCTCTTTTGGTGTCACATGTAAAAAATCTTTGCCCACCCAAGGTTATAAAGATTTCCCTTTATGTTATCTGCTAGAAGTTTTACAGTTTTAGGCTTTACATTTAGGTCTATAATCCATATTTAAGTGAATTTTGGCATAAGATTACATTAGTTTCCTATGGCTGTTGTAACAAATTATTACACAATGCATTCTCTCACAGTTCTGAGGCCAGAAGACCAAAATCAAGGTGTCAGAAGGGCTGTACCCCCTCCAGATGCTCAGAGGGAGGAATCTGCCCCATGCCTGTTCTAGCTTCTGGTGGCTACCTGCATGGTTTGGCATTCCTTGGCATGTGGCCACATCACTCCAATTTCTGCCACTATCTTCACATATGCGTCTCCTCTTTGTGTTTATAATCTCCCTCTGCCTCTCTCATATAAGGCCACTGTAACTGGATTTAGGGTCCACCCAGATAATTCAGGATAATTTCTCCATGTAATGATCCTTAACTTAATCGCTTCTGCAAAGACCTTTTTTCTTTATAAGGTCACATTTATAGGTTCCAGGGATAAGGACTTGATATCTTTGGGTGGCCATCATTCAGCCTATTAAAATGAATAAAATAAAAATGAATACTCAGGTGTTCCAACACTATTTGTTGAAAAAGATTATTTTTCTCCACTTAATTGCCTCTGTATTTTTATCTACAATCAATTGACCATATGTGTCTACATGTCTGAGTCTAACTCTGGACTTTATTCTGTTGTATGGATTTATTTGTGGATCTTGATGCCAATACTACATTGTCTTGATTACTATAGCTTTATTGGCCATCTTTATTTCCTTTTGTTTTTTTTTAGAGATAGGGTCTCTCTCTGTTGCCCAATGCAGTGGCATGATCATAGTTCACTGCAGCCTCAAACTCCTGGGCTTCAGCCATCCTCCCACCTTAGTCTCCCAAGTCTCTGGGATTACAGGTGTGAGCCACTACACTTGGCTTTCTATTTCTTTTTCTATGAATTGATTGTTCATTTGCCTGCTTTTCTAGTCGGCAATTTGTCTTTTGAAATTATTAAATGATGGTTCTTTTTATATTCTAGATTTTAACCTTCATCTACTATGCATGTATCATATATCTTCTCTCAGTCTGTTGCTTACCTTTTACCATTGTTAACAGAACTAGGTTATAAAGAAATTTTACATTTTGTAATGATCAAATTCATCGATCTTTTATATTTTTGCTTTTTGGATCTTAAAAAGCCTTTTCAACCTTGAGAATATAAACATTTTCTTCTTATAAGTAAATAAAAATTAAACATGTGTATATTTGTTTACTAATGCAATAATACCACCTCTTTTAATTACTGCTTCATAATATACCTTGATATCTGGTTGGCTACCTTTTACCTTAGCTGTTTTTGCACATTCATTCTTTCTTACTAATTTTACTTCTTTGGTTTATTAGTCCTATACCCTCATTATTAGGTCTAATTTTTACCAACTCAAATATCATTACTTGCTTAGTAAGACACACAGTTTTGCTATCTTATACTACTTGCCATACACTAACTTACTGTTTGTTCTTTTCTTATCTCTGTCGATAATAAAACATTAGAAATTCCTGTACAATGACAGTTTAACCTGTACTGTATAGTAATTTCCCTTCTATGTAGAAATGTGATAGCTGTACTTTATTTAAAAGCATTACTTACCATTGTTAACCATTCTTAGTTTCTTGAAACTCTCTGATCCTTTTTCTGACCCTTCCCATTAGTAACTCTTCTGTCTGCCTCTTGTATGTAGTCTTCAAAGTTCTACCCTTGGTCACACTTTCTTTCAGCAATAGAACAACCACTCTACCTGTGCCACTCCCCCACCTCTTTTTTTCCCCAAAAGAGAAATTTTACCTGAAAATCACTAGAATATAGACTCTTTTCTCTTTATCCTCAGTAATGCATTATCCTTAATACTGAAAACATCATACTATGGTACATGGTTGATGCTTAAATGGGTTAAATTTAAAAGAATGAATATTATTAAATGACTCTTAATATGTGAAACATAAAGTATTACTTTATTACTGCAGTGTTTAATAAATTCCTATTTATAACATGATAAAAATTGACAAAAATACAAGGTACTACATTCATTGCACTTGTAGTATATATCTCCATTAAATAGGTTTTTATTATTTTTAAAAGTTTAGAACATTGTTTAAGCTGAGTTAAATGTTTATGGAATCCCTGAAGTACTTCAAGAAAATATAGCTTGAAATCACTGTTCTAGACCCTGCTACTCTTAGCACAGGTCAACATGCAACAATACTTAGGATTAATTATCTTGACAATTTTCAATTTAACATTAATCATGTAAAAAAAATCACATGCACAAAGAATATTAATTATTAAAATTTGCATATATACACAGTCATATGGTTAATTAAGCACCAAAATAATAAACATTTTTCTTATATTTCCTCAGAGGATATGTATTATCATTAGGGAAATTTTTAGAGAAAATTTAGATCTACTTTCACATAATAAAGAGTTTTGATAATTTACAACCTAAATGGTCTTTTGTTTCATGAGTTTTACAATAACACTAAACAGGTCTGGAAATATCATTGTTTTGGTTTTTGGTTCAACCACACATTTTTTTTTTTCCTATATGCATGATCTCATGATGCCTGATACCTTGTCTTTCATTCCTATTACTAACAGAGTACTATTAGGACTCCAATTGTTACTAACACTTCTCAGGACCTTCCTTTTCTTTGTATCTAACGCCCCAGTATTTCTTTCTAGGAAATTGCATCCTGACATAGGGTTTAGAACATGTACGTAATCCTCATCTTTTCCCTCCTGTTATCTCAAACCTGTTTTTTCCTTCATTTTTTAAAATCTAATTCAGCCAATTACTTGCCCAGAGAGGCAAAAGATATGTTAAGAATGAACATTTTCTATCTTCTACCTCTTACCTTCATCTTCTGACTCTTAAATGAAGGTCTTAACTCCCTTATTAAAATATAAAATCCAACTTGAGGTTTATATAAGACACACACATTGAATTAGTATAAAAAGGAATAAAAATTTTCAGGTAGATACAAACTAAAAGAAACCTGGGGTAATATTGTAAGTATGAAAAACTAAAATTCATGGCCCCCCAAAAAGTAATGCAGAAACAGGATTATTTTGTTTAAATTGCTAGAAAAATAAAGAGAACTACAGGAAAAAATTATAATTTGTCCTTGATTGTTACATTAATGGCCTCCAATGAATCATACCTGCTGCTATCTGTTTCCTGGTGTAGTCCCCTCTCACACTGACTCTGGACTTGGCCATGTGACTTGCTTTGTTCAACGGAACATTAGCAAATATGATTGATGTACAGGCTTCACAAGCTCTTGCACACTGGAGCTTGCCCTCTTAGAATGTTTTCTTTACCATGGGAAGAAGCCCAGTCTAGCTTATTGGAGGTTGAGAGGCCATGCAGTGCATAGACAGCCAATTCACTGAATTGTGAGAAACAATAAAAATCCTGTTTAAACCACTGAGTTTTGGGGTGGTTTGTTAAGAAACAATAGATAATGTTGAAACTTATCATCTGTCTTTGTCTAAGTCTTTGGCAGATAAAATGGATAAAAATTAAATAAAGCTATAATATTTGAAAATCAATAAGGATCTCTCTCAGTAAACTTTAAGAATATTAGTTCTGCTGTCCTCCTGCATTTCTCCTCCTATGTAGATTCAATTATTCAGTCCATTTAAATAAGTATTTACAATACTCAACATTTTAACTATTACCCTATACATTCTATAAGTATAGACTATAGCAACTAATCAATGAACAAAGAATACATAAATATTTTTTATTTTTAGACACTGAATTGTACATCTTTCATATAAAAGATGAGATTCTAGCCTCTGTTTTTAAAAAATAATTATACTTGCTAATCTTATCTTTACATTTTTACAGAAGCCAATGTTCTCTAAATCTGTAGGTTCATTCCATAGCTTTTACAAAATCATAACCTCTTGAATACATTTCCAATATCCTTTAAAAAATAAAAAAAAAATCAAGGTATTTTTACCTAACACATTAAAACTTAACAAGTTACAGTATAACTGCCCAGACCTCCAGCTACCACTGAATACTTTTCCAGTACAGAGAAGCCAGTATGTTGGAATAATTAATTCTCTGTATTTACTTTTATTAAAAAGAGGTTTTTGGTAGTGAGAACAAATAATCTTTCGTTTGTTGCTTGAAAGCCTAAAATAGGATCATTGGTTTCTAGGCTTGCTACTTGCTGCTTAGCAACCTGCCCTACTTGCCTGCCTTCCTTTCTGTTGTACAGTACAGTGGACATGGGAGTAGGTTGACGATAGATAAATACTCGACGAAGGCACTCACAAAGGGCTGCATAGGAGTAATTTGGAGCACAGGCAAAAAATTTTTTGTCTCTCTTTGATGCTTGGACATAGCCTGCAAAGAATATGAGACAAACAAAAGAAAAACCATATATTAAACAGAAGGAGAAAAATTATGACTTAACCTTTAATATTTCAAAATGTTTATTATAAATTAAAATGCCTAAGTAAAATATATACCATAAATACTAAACAATTGTTGAATTCTGAACTATTAATGAATAGCCACAATCAATCTCTCCCAACTGGTGCAAAAATATAACTTTAATTCCTAAGGATCAAAACAGATACGGCTTAATATCTTCAAAAAAGCATAACATTGTTTCATTTAATTTCCATGAATAATTCAAACACTAAAATTCTAAAATCTAAAACACTAAATATATGCCAAAATATCTTTAAATGCCAATTTAACACTTAGCTTCATGAATTACAGATATAGCATCACCGAATCATTTTTTTTCTTTTATCAAATAAATAGGAAAATGTTTACATGATACCATAAATTTCAGGAGTCTATTCATAATACACGCTTGAAGGCCTATTCATAACGCATCCCTGAAAGTACTAATATTCACATGCATTCTCTTTTTATCCCTATAACGTTAGCAGTATTTTTATATACCAATGCCAACATTGTAACAGGATTGTGTTGTACTTCAGCCCCCAGAAGTACAATGTTGAGAGCACTATAACCTCAAAAGAAAATTCAAGTTTCTAATTTTAAAAACAGAATTAGAATATCCCTTGAAAAAATTCTTAATTTTTAAGAATCAACAAAAAATTTTCAATTGTGACAGAATTAATAATGTGTATATATTTCAAGAATAAATATCTAATGTAATGTTGATTTAACTTAGAATTGAGCATAGTAGAATTCCTCTATCTTACGGGGTTTGGGGATTCAACTGCAGGATTTGATCATCTAAAAAATTATATGATAGAGCTTTCCTCTTACTAAAGAAACAAGGATAGCGCTTAAAAAAATTAGAAATTATAGTAGGTAGGCTAGAAATTATGTAGTAAAATTAATCCAACTTTATATTTCAGGCCATAAAAATCCATTTGGAGTCTCAACCAGTTTAGTTGCCTACATTATTAACTATAAGAGATAATTGACAAATCTCTACAATTAGAGTTGTGCATAAATAGCCATCAAAATGCATAATTTTACTTCCTGCTGCCAGTTTAAAATAATCTTTCTATAAAGCAATAACTGGGGCTAAGTCACATAAAAAACTTCTCTCACATAATACTAATATATTTTGAAATAAAAATCAATGATTGCATAAATTAAGTAGTTTAAACATTTTCAAACTCTAGTTTTAAAACTGATATTTCTTTTATCCTACTAAATAAATTTATTTTTTGGTTATCAACACTTTCCATAATGTTTTCATTATAATGGCTCTCTTTTCCACTTGAGTTTCATGAAGGATGTCTCCTAATACGTATTACCTCAAAGCAATTCTATGATGTTTTTGAAGATTACTCTGAAGAAACCTGAATACAAGTTCCATGTAGGGTAATGGCAAGCCCCTTGTTCATATTTTCACACTACATAGCTTACAGAATTTGAATAAGCAAATGACTGATTAGAGTAATTCAAGTGGTTAGATAACCACTTTCATTTCTATTCTGTGTTGACTTTCTTTATAAGCATAAAAACAGATTAATCCAAATGTTGCAACAGTACTAACAGTCATTTACTATAGTACAAGTAATTAAATTATAACATAAATCAATCTAAATGTAATTAGGACAGCACAAATTTAAAAAGAAAAAAAAAAAAAGAAGAAGAAACGAACTTAAAAAAAATAGCCAACCAGGCCCACAGTGTCATTTTGGGAGTTTAAAGCTGGGTAGCCCAGGAAGGGACGTGGAGATGGGAACTTCCCCCTCCTCCAACCACCCAACGTGGTGGATACCGCTGCCTCTGCTCCCAAGCATGAGCCACTGGTGTGGGTGAGCTGTGGGACCAACCAATTCTAGGCTGGGAGGCGGGGAGGGTGGTGTGAGGCACACCCTAATAGTACTCTGCTTACTGTGCCTGGGTTCTGCACAGAGGGTGTGGCTTATTTCCCTCCCTTCATGGACAGGCATTGCTTTTACAGCTGTCCGACCCGGGCATCTCAGCCCCTGGGTCTACATCGCTGGATTCACAGCCAAAGCTCCCTAGCATCTACTTAGACCACAGAAGTCTTAGGGGACTGTGGGTCTCAGGGGAACTGTGGGTCTCCCAGAGTTTGGGCATTCAGGGCGGGCCACCTCTAGCTGAGAGGAGAATGCAAGCATGCACGACGGCCCTTTAAGACAAGTGGGACCAGGGCACCAGTTCTCAACCATCTGGAGCCTTCTCCTCCTCCTCCCCTTCCCTACCTGCTGCTGCCCAGGCAGCCATTGCTGTTTCTGCTCAGGACCAGAGAGGGCTCCACATCAGATTAAGCCAGGGCATTGGGGAGCAGCTGCCCTACACCCATTATTCCACAGAGCTTGGGACACATTCTCTTCCCTCAAAAAACCCATAGCAAGAGCTTTTGTGTTCCCCAAGGAATAAAGCTATGGCTTCCTGAAGGAGGATGGGGCTAGAGTCCTCTGCCCTAGGTGTCTTTCTCTTCTGGAAGGACCTTACCCCTCTGGAGGAAAGTCCCTGGCACATACACACCTTCCCCACTGGAGCATTTCAGCCACAGCCCACACCCAATCTGGTAACCCTGCATACAGCAGGTTGAGGTGGCTGCACCAGCTCTGCTGTAGCTGGGTCAGGGTGGGAGCTGGGAATGTGAGCAATTTTGTGTCCCAAAAGGACAGAGACCACAAAGAATTTATGAGTAAGATTCCAAAAGCAATTACAAGAAAAACAAAAATAGATAAATGGGACTTAATTAAACTAAAATGTTTCTGCCCAGCAAAAGATATAATCAACAGAGTAAACAGACAACCTACAGAATGGGAGAAAATATTTGCAAGCTAGATATCTGACAATAGCCTAATATCAAAAAACATATGAAAAATGCTCAACAGCACTAATCATTAGAGAAATGCAAATTAAAACTACAGTGAGATACCACCTCACACCTGTCAGAATGTCCATTACTAAAAAGTCAAGAAACAACAGATGCTGGTACAGATGTGGTAAAAATGGAATGCTTATATACTGTTGGTGGGAATGTAAATTAGTATACCCTCTGTGAAAAACAGTATGGAGATTTCTCAAAGACCTAAAAGTAGATCTACCATTTGATCCTGCAATCCCATCACTAAGGATCTACCCAAAGGAAAAGAAGTAATTTTATAAAAAAGATACCTATACACATATGTTTATACAATTCACAATTGCAAAGACATGGAACCAACCTAAGTGCCCACCAATCAATGACTGGATAAAGAAAAATGTGGCACATATATATCATAGACTATATATGTATATACACTATGGAATACTACTCAGTCATCAAAAAGAATGAAATAATGTCTTTTGCATAATGGAACCGGATGTCATTATTCTAAGTGTAGTAACCCAGGAACAAAGAACCAAATACTGCATGTTCTTACTTATACGTGGGAGCTAAGGAATGGGTATGTATGGTCATACAGAGCGACTTAATGGACACTGAAGACTCAGAAAGGGGAAAGGGTGGAAGTGGGATGCGGGATGAAAAATTAACTACTGGGTACAATGTACGCTATTCAGGTGACAGGTATATAAAAGCCTAGACTTCTCCACTAAGCAATTCAGTCATGTCACAAAAAACCATTTATATCTCCTATATCTATTTAAATTCAAAAAAACCCCCAGTGATTATAATTTTTGATAGAATGGGAAATGTTAGAGCTTGTTTTATACCTAAAGCATTGAAAGTTGCAATGTGTTCCCACATATCATCTTGTTTGCTGGAGTGTGGCTGCCAGAGTAGGGCGTCAACATCATGGCGCAAACAGAAACAGGGCATTTCTTTAGGGTCCACTATGACAGAGAAAAGGTACTGGTTGCTTCCAAGATTCACCTAAAAAGTGATTAAAAAAATAACAACAAATTATTAATAATAGCAATAATAATAATGGCAAAAACTGACACACAGCACTAAGTTATCAGCAACTGTTCTAAAGTTTTTATGTACCCAATCTGATTGACTCCTCATTACACCCCTGGAGAAATGTGCTATTGTTACGTTCATTCTAAAGCTTAGGAAAGTGATGCACAGGGCATTTAAGTAGCCAAGGTCAGGCTGGTGGAGCTGAAATTTGGACACAGAATCTATGTTCTTAACCACCATGCTATACAACCTCTCAACTGTTAGTAACTAGTTTAAAACATGATATACAGCATCAATTTTATAAGGAGAATATACTTAAACCACAGAATACTAATATAAAGTTTACTAATGCTAACTTGTAATAATTACCAAGAACAATGACAGCCACTAGAATTTATAAGCAAATTCTATATGCCAGACATGTTATAAATATTAATCTTCTCAACAACCCATGAGGCTGTTATCTTTATTTAAGAGATGAAAGAATAGATTTGGATAGCATGTGTAACCTGTCACAGGCCACATAGAAATATCACAACACTGGGATTCACACTCAGATTTGTTTATAAATTATTTATTTTAGTGTGTATGGATGTCAAAAATATTATGTCAATAACTGCTATTGCAATATTGATGCCTAAAGAAATTCATTTTAATACAAAATCATCAAAAATTAAGACTCACTGGATTCCATCTACAGGAGATGGAGACAGACTGCAACAACATTCTTCTTTATCAGAAATGTTATCTGGGTTTAAAATGCCAAACAGACTAAAAATACTAAAAAAAATCATATCAAATGTAGAAAATATGTACAATACCTGATAAATACTGAATTGATCCTTGGAGTTTTAGAGCAAACTGGAGAAGAATAAAATGTTGGGTTAAAATAATTAGTGGAGACCTGGTCTATACTCAATAGAGAAAGCTGTGAAATGGCTCTGCAGCAAGACCTATTGGTACAGGCCTGTGCCAGCACAGGCCACTGGTCACAGGAGAATCCAGTGACAGAAGAACTCAACTTCTGCTCCCAGTAATGGCTATGGAATAGGGATTTTGACTAGGGCCAGTGCTTATTCTCTATAAAAGAAGGGGAACAGGCTGGTACACAGAGACCATAGACTATTTCTTCTCTCTCCTTGTTCCTGATAACCAGTGGCTATGTGAGGTTTATTATCAAAGTCATCACTAGCTAACTGGTCTTTTATAATAGGTTTTATGGACCCAACACTGCTTTGGCTCTCTTCCCTGTACCATGACTCATGACTTACTCAGAAACGTGGTGTTTAATTTCCAAATATTTGTGGATTTTTCAGATTTTTGTTATTAATTTCTACTTTAAATCTGTTAGAGAACATTCTGTTTATGATTTCTATTTTTTAAACTTGTTGAGGTTTGTTTTATGACTCAGAATATAGTCTATTTTGCTCAATGTTCTCTATCTTCTGGGATTCCAATTAGATATATGTTAGACCATCTCATATTATCCCACACAGTTCTTGGATGCTCTGGTTTTATTTGTTTGCTTTTAATCCCCTCCCTCCTTTGATTTCAGTTCTGGTAATTTTTATTAACCTATCTTCAAGGTCACTGATTTTTTTCTACGGACACAGAGAATATAGTGAAGAACTTGTTTAAGTCATTCTTCTCTTGTTGCTGTTTTATTTCCTCCTCTTTCTTTGTCTCTTTTCTTTTGACTCTTATAATTTCTCTCTGCTAAAATTCTGCAATTATATGATGTATGTTACCTATCTTTTCCACTAAAGCCGTTAACATATTAGCCACGGTTATTTTAAGTTATGTTTCTGATAGTTCTAAAATGTGGGTCATCTATGAGTCTAGTTATATTTTTTCTTTGTTTCTTAACAGTAGGATGTTTTTACTTTCTTCTTTTTTGTGTGTCTTGTAATTTTTGAATATTGGACTTCATGTGTAAAATAGCAGAGAATGACGTAAGTAGTATTTATGCCTGGGAATGGACACACTCACTCCGCTAGGCCAGTGTGGGAGGTTGTGACTGTGGGAGGTTGGGACAGGTTTATCTAAGTTTGGGTTTTGTTATTGCCATGGTTACCCTCAGTGCATCTGTAGCTTCAAATCTGTGCTCTGGTAGGGATTAAGTAACTATAGTCTTTTCCTCAATGGTACTGTTCCACCCCCAGCTTTAGGCCTTCACTGTGTACCTCACCTCAGAGTTTCTCTCTATGCTCTTACTCCATCTCTGGTGGTAGCTGCTGTTACCTGTCACTTGGTGCTTCCAAGCCTGATGGTGGTGGGAAGGTGGGTTGGGGAGTGGAGGCAGAGTATTATCTACTGTTTGGTTCAGCCTCAGTCCCTGTGTTATCAGTTTCAGGTTTGGGCTTTTTCAGTGATACTGCCCTCCTCCAGTGGTTTTAACTTGGATGATTTTCTGCCCCTCCCTGAGGCACAGAGACAGTGTTTTGTTATTTTTCTCCTTTACATTTTCCTCCAGTTGCAATGGGTCATCTTCTGAACACTTGGGCTACTGATGCTTTTCCCTCAGCAGCTTAAGCTGTATTACTTAAGGAAAATAGTCCAGGCAAGACTTCATGCTTTTTCCACAGCAGAGGATGCTCTCCTCCAACTCTATACCACCAATGTAGCTTTACTCTAGTGTCCTCTCTTGCTCCCAGTCTTCCTCATTAGCACCTGGTCAAGGTCCATAAAGAAAATCCTGAAAGTGTGTGCAACTCTCCTTATGTCTATGAATCCCAAGGAATACTTTTTTGGTAAGCCCATGTGAGGTCTTTAGCAATCTGTTAGTTTAATCCTTCTCATCCACTTCTGTGGCCATCTTGTCTTCCTCTGATGCTCAGGTAAACCAGTGTTCCTATCCTACCATCTCTCCTTGGTGGTACTTACTTTTCCTTAGATTTCAAGCTATTGGCTGTCCTGTGACCTCAGCTCTGTTGAGTTTTTAAAAAGTTATGATTCTATAGTTAATTCAGCCATTACTTATTATGGTAGGAATGACAATCTTTCTAACTTCCTACATCCTAGACAGAAGCTACAATTCCCTTGATCACTACTTATAAACTTGCCTATAGAGCCTAAGACTTCAATTTACAATGAGTGGGCTGGGCGTGGTGGCTCACGCCTGTAATCCTAGCACTCTGGGAGGCCGAGGCAGGAGGATTGCTCAAGGTCAGGAGTTCAAGAACAGCCTGAGCAAGAGTGAAACCCCGTCTCTACTATAAGTAGAAAGAAATTAATTGGCCAACTAAAAATATATAGAAAAAATAAGTCAGGCATGGTGGCGTGTGCCTGTAGTCCAGCTACTTGGGAGGCTGAGGCAGAAGGATTGCCTGAGCCCAGGAGTTTGAGGTTGCTGTGAGCTAGGCTGATGCCATGGTACTCTACTCTGGGCAAAGAGTGAGACTCTGTCTCAAGAAAGAAAAAAAAAAAATTTACAATGAGTGGACTGGTAACAGTTCAATATCTACAAGAGGTTCCATACACACAAGTAGGCAACTTCTGTACTGTAGGATCCCATGCCCTTGGCATCTGCTAACAGAGTCAAGGGTGGGCATCTAACACAAAGGCAACAATCTCGAATCTACTGATCTACGAAAGCATTAGACTGAAGTGTTTTCTTGAACAAGTGCTTTCCATACTGGATGGTCGTTAGCCAAAACAATAACACCCTCTTCTTTGGGAAGTCTTAATGCCAAAAATAAGCAATTCAAGCTAAAATAAATAAATAAATAAATAAATAAATAAATAAGGCAGAGGATGTAGCCAGAGAGAATGTAGTAAGCAGAAATAATGATAAGATAAAAATTGAGGGAATGATCAACAGGTAGAAGAATACTCAGCAGAAGCAAACACAGAAGATGGCAATGTGATCATAATGGCACCGCACTCACTTAGGGGAAGAAGAAACACTGATTTTCAAGAGACAAAAAGATTACTAGGTCATCGAAATTACATGCTATTTTCTGAACCTTTCTCTTCTCCTTTAGGCCTGACTTGCCATGCATTTGTCTCCAGAATAACCTTTAGCTCTTCATTAGATCTGAAGAGATTGTTACCACTGTTCTTTATTGTCCACACATATACTTATATCTATCACTTGAGTTAACCAAAGGTTTTCTCTGTTCCCTGAAACTTCTAAATGTTTAGATAATAGGATTTTATTCAAAAGAAAAACAAAGCATAATTAAGATTACAAATAAAGTAACTACAATAATTTGCTAAGTAAATTAATGGAATGAAAATCAAATGTAGTAACTAAAATACACAAAGTGTACTATTTGTTATGATCCTATAGTGAAAGAAATTACCAATATTAGAAAGAGAAAGAAAATGTCTGAAAAACAACACAGGCATTGTATCATATATACATTTGAAGTGGACAAAACAGGGGAAGTGAAATATTACCCATTACCTAGCATTGGCAATTACCTGGAAGAATCAAGAACACGATGTTCAGAAGGTTCCTGAGTCAAGAACAGGTGCCAAAAACCCCATTTTTCACTAGAGAACTGTTTATTCTGACTGTAAAGAAAATTCCATCAAGTTTACAATTTGGTAGCCAAGAGCAAAATGGGGCAGCAAATAAGAAAGAAGAGGATAGCTGCTTTGGGCAGATACATTGTCAAAGGTAACAAGTAGCAACCAATGCTTAGGAGAAGTGGAAACAAAAATTAACAATGTACAACCAGAAAAGAAACTTTTTAAATGAAATAGGGTTAGGCTACTTAGTGTAGAGGCAGAGTCCCACTTACTTCAAATGCTTCTAAGGGTATTATTATATTAACAGAAATACACAGCATGGTAATTAATGTTCACACTGATGATATTCGATCACCAATAAAATATCACTTTCTCTTCAGGATACTCTATGTAAGATGTTGGGCAAATAATCAATTTTAGTAAGATTCCAAGGGGAAAAGAGAGGTTTTAAATATAGTCTTGGCATTTAAATGGGAAAAATTAATTTATCTAGACAATTCACTCATTTGGAAAACTCATTCCTTGTTAATGCCAAATAAATAAATTATTGCTTAAAAAAGAAAACAACTCTCAAAGCTATAAATCCTTTGGCCAATAAAACATAATTCCATATTTCTTCTATTCTGTTTATGTAGAAAAGATCATATGTACCTTTGAAGTACCAGTGAAGACTACAATTAAAGTATTCTTTATAGATAATTTGAAACATGCATTTCAAGTAGCCAATTGATTATCTTTTTATTCTCTTTGTAGAACACTTAGCTTAAAGACTTCTGAAGATTAAATGTCAAAGACATTTAAACAACCTTTAATTACTTCTATCAAATTAAATGGAAAAATAATACTAAGAAAAAGGTTTTTTCTGTTCAGAAATAAAGTAAATGCTGGGATACCAGATTGAAAATTTAATTGCATATTCATATTCTGTACATAGACTAAATTGTTAAAATTATTTACTGTGTTCTTACTATGCCCAAAGTACAGAGCTGATCTGTATTTACTACCTTATTTAATCTACACTTCCTGAGAATTAAGACTATGATCTCATTTTTATAGAAAAGGAAACTCACACTTAAGAGGTTAAAAGATTTAAGTCCAGAAGTTAACAATTTAAATTTAGCTGGAATTTAAATTTAGATATGTTGCCAAGCCCATGTTCTTTATCACCACACTTGGCATGCCCTCCTAAAGCCCATTTTATTTTATTTTATTATTTTTTTTTTTGAAGAAAAATCTCCTATGTATTTGAACAAAGCATTAATCATGTTATGTGGTATACTAAGCCATTTTCCTACAATGGTAAGGTGCTTTAGTGTCATGATTTTGAATTGACAGAGTACTCCAAGTAGAGAGAGTGCTGCATTTTCTTATGTCACTCGGCACCTGGAAGTCAAGTAAAATGCTGCTGAATGCATACGTGAATGGAAAACGAGAAATGCTATTGAATCTTCCCAAAGCCCATTTTATACTATAGTAACTATTTAGCAACCACCAACCACCATTTTGTGCCCCCCCCACACAAAAATGGGCACTATTTTAGATATGGTAACTTACATTCTATAAAATACGTTGATATTCTAGTTTTGTCAGTTAAGTTGCATAGAAAAGTTGTTCATGCATTTTGTGTCTAAAATTGATGTCTAAAAACAATGGAAAAGAAGTCACAAAATTCTGAATGGAATTTTTTGTTTGAACATACATTAAGTAATCTATAATACCTCTTTACCTTGACTAGAGATTGGAGCATAGGAAGATGTCAGATCATAGCTAAGTAGTATAAAATGCAATTGGTGGAAATGCACTTATATTTTTAATTTACAGAAACCCATAAGAAAATAATGATTACTTAGAAATATAATAAAATTACTAATTAAATTTTTTTAAAAATTTATCAAATTAGATCTTTAGCTGTGATATAACATAATTAATATTAAATTTCACTGACTATTCTAGTGGGGGATACATATATATGTATCAGATAATGGAACTATATAAACATACCAGGAAACAGAAAGTGCCATAAGAAAAAAAAGGGAAGCAGGTGAGATGATAGATAATGTGATTGTGTTTTGTACAGGTTAATAGGGGATGGTAGGTTAACATGAGGACAGAGGTCACAGAATAAGAGGAATAAAGTAAGGAAACAATGATAGAAGGCAGAACATTTCAAGCAGAAAGAATGACAAATGCAAAGGTGCTAAGGGATGAGCATGTTTAGTACATGTGATGAATAGCACAAAGGCCAGTAGGGGTAAAGAAAAGTGAATTAGGAAAAAAAAAAAGAAGAAGAAACTAAGAAGACAATCAGGACTGGAAGGACTGTATTTTAAACTACGAGTCTCAACATCAGTAGCAAAATCAAGTTAGTAGATCAGGAAGAGAATTTTCTATTTTATTTCAGTAAAAGTAACATATAATAGAGTATTAGAGTACATCTCATACAATAATGAGAGTACTGTTTTGTGAAACCTGTGCATCAGGGGTGTGTGTGCATGCATGCATGTGTGTTGTGTCTCAATTTAAAATGTATGACACAATGAGTCACAAAGTTTGAATTCTGTCTGTAGACCACAGTAAGGACACTGAAAATTATTCTAAATGTGACATATAGGAAGCCATTATAAGGAGAATAGGAATAGGGAAATGACATAATCTACTACTCTTTAAAAAGATTACTTTTATCTCCACACCAAGTACTTATTAATTCAAAAGGAAAGTTGATAACTTTAGAGTAGAGAAACTGGGTAGATACCACATTCAAATTTACCTCTACAAGAATAGGAAAAAAATGACACCATTGCTTCCTAATGTGATATATTGGAAAGGAAATGTCATTTATGTAGCATTCCTAGAAAAAATGCAATGCCTGAACTTGATGAGGAAATATACAATTTAAAATTCAGAGAGTCCATAAAAGGTACAAAACAAAGTAAAAAGTTTTGGTTATCTGGCTTTTCCAAATTACAGGAGACTTAAAGAGACACCATAACGAGAGGCAATACCTGACGTGGGAGTAAATACCCATCATTTTGACAGCTGTAAAGAAGTCTCTAGCTGCTAACAACTACCAGCATGCATACATGAATTAATTTAACAAATATTAATGAAAATAATTTTAATTTTAGAAGGTTATTCTTTTAGCCAGAGGATATGTGAGCTACCAGAAAGCTTGTGAAAAATTCTTTTGGTAGAACAGGTGAGAGGAGACAAACTTGTTTTTAAGATCCTGAAGCAGGTAACAACGTGGTGCTGGACACCATGAAACTTACAGGTAACTTTTTAATTCCTTCCTTCACTTCCCATTTTGGGCTTTGTGGAGACATAAAACCAATTTTCTTTAACTTACAAAGTGTTTATTTATGGAATTGTCCATTTATGTACTACATGATGCTCTGAAGTATGTACACATTGTGAAATGGTTCAATATAGCTAATTATCATGCATTACATCACATTCTTATCATTTTTTGTGGTCAGAGCACATAACATCCACTGTCTACATTTTTAAACCCTTAAGTAATTTTGTATATTCTTTAATGCTTGTCAATAGTTGTTCATTTTATTTTATTTTTTATTTTTATTTTTTTTGAGACAGATTCTCACTCTGTTGCCCCGGCTAGAGTGCCGTGGCGTCAGCCTAGCTCACAGCAACCTCAAACTCCTGGGCTCAAGCAATCCTACTGCCTCAGCCTCCCAAGTAGCTGGGCTATAGGCAGGCGCCATCATGCCCGGCTAATTTTTTCTATATATTTTTAGTTGGCCAA
>VBSM01001124.1:50767239-50830415 GCA_008086735.1 Cheirogaleus medius
CAATCCTCCTGCCTCAGCCTCCCAAGTAGCTGGGACTACAGGTGTGCACTACCACTACCACTATTTGGCCACCATCCCTTTTTTTTTAAGGCTTTGATGATAGCAGAATAAATTTCATTTCCTCAAAAACAGGGCAATGCAAATTTACCTTTAAATTTTATTCTGTGCAAATCAAGACCTTGCTGACTAATACATACTTTCAAATACTTTCTATTTAAAAGACTTTTGAATACACTAAAAGCAAATCTCAAATAAATTAGTCATATAAAAATTAGGATACAGTACAAATACCAAAAAAGCATGGATATTTATCAGATTTTTATAAGGGAAATAATCTTCAAATTGTAAAAGAAATAGGCAAAGGTTGACTCACTCAAATACACAAACATTTAAAGTGTCATTAAAGTGAGAAAAAAGAAAACAATGTTAACAAAAAATAGCCAAAGGGAAATGTCTACAACAATTATAATCCACAATCAAATCACATGCTGCTACTTCTAAGAGCTAAAATATAGAAAATGGGTAGGACAGAAGCTACTATATAAGAGCAAAAAAATTTAAAACAAACATTCACAAATCAGCCTCAATATGAGTCAAAGAAAGTCAACATATAACTCATATCTCAGATATGAATTCATACCCATTAAATTGGAAATAAATAATATCAAGTAATACTTCTTTCTATACACACACACACACACACACAGTCTCTTTACAACTCTACTCTAGCCATAACAAGTGATATTTCTTCAAAATAACCATAATCTCTGGGATATTACCCAAATTGCAACATCTGTCCAATACAACTCTCTCTCAGCATTTATCACACACTATAATTATACTTATAAATACCTATTTACTTGCTTGTTTTCCCCATTTGACTGTATGTTTTAAAAGTAGAGACTGTTTTGATTACTAATATGTCTCCAAAATTGAAAGTAAGCACAACATATATATATAGTTGCACAATCTTAGCATGGTTACAGTAAAAGTGGTGACAGGTGAACTGCTACAATAATTTGTAAATCATTTTAATCTGAGGTCAAGACTCTAAGATAATGATTAAAAATACATGTACAGGAATATTTGTAATGGTGATATTTATAATTTCAAAAATCTAGTATAAATAGAAATTCATTGGGTAAATGATCACATTGCAGTAAAACCATATTTGATAGCATATAATGTATTAGTATTTCAAAAATATGAACTAATAGGTAAAACGCTTATGGCAATATCAATTTTTAAAATGGCAGGCTACAAATCGAATCTACTCTATGATTTCAGACATACAAATTAAACAAGGACTAATGGTAAAAGTCTCAAAAATGTTAATATTGGCACTGCTAGAGCAAGAAAATGGGAAATCCATACTAGAATGAATATTATTCATTCATATGATGGAAATTATATGAGTTAAAATGAATGAAATTCAGCTATACATAGCAATGTGGTTGACATTCACAAATACAGAGAAAAAAGTCACAACAATATCCAAGAGTATGATTCTATTTCAAGAACATGAAATTAATCTATTACTAAGGGATATATCTATTAAACACATTAGTAATAAATATTAACTAACAATAAACTAATAGACATAAAATTTAGGACAGTTACTTGGGGCAGGAGGGAAAAGGCCAGGGAAGACAGCAGAAGTTAGGGAATAGGATCTAGAAAAAGTAAAATATAAAAACACCGATTCATTACAAATGTTTATTTTGATTTCCATTAATGCTGTTTAAGCAACATATACTTCCTTTAAAAAAGACTTACATTGAAATTTTTACAAAAGAAATGATGCTTTCACGCCAATATCATTTGCCTAGTTCAATTACTTTTCTAAATCTATCTATATTTTCAAGTAAATTTTGTTCAAGTAAGACACACATGTTCATTAGCTTCCTTATAACAGATCTGCTAAAGCAGGGGGTGGCAACTCACTTCTGTAAATGCCAGTAACTATTTCAGGCATTGCACACTATATGCCAGATAGTAACTATTTTAGGCTTTGCACACTACCGTGTTTCGCCGAAAATAAGACCTAACCATAAAATGAGCCCTAGCAGGATTTCTAAGCATTTGCACAATATAAGCCCTACTCCGAAAATAAGACCTAGTGATGGGCGTGGCTACGCAGCCTATCTGCACAACCCATGCATTTCCTTGCGGAGCAGTAAAGAAGAAGAGCAGCCCTTCTCATCTGCCCCATCAGGACAGCTACTATCCCAGAGGTGACTGGAAAGGTGCGGGCAGCCCCACCAACAAGGTCGGCTCCCGGTGTCAGGTCCCGGCCATCCTGTGTGTGCTGCAAGCTGAGGCTTAGAGGGGCAAATAACACATCCCCTGAAAATAAGCCCTAGGGTGTCTTCTTGAGGAAAAATAAATATAAGACCCTGTCTTATTTTTGGGGAAACACGGTATATGGTCTCTGTTGTAACTCAACCCTGCTGGGAGCACAAATACAGTCATGGACATTAAGTGAAAGAATGGGAAAGACTGTGTTCCAGTAAAACTTTATTTATAAAATCAAGCAACCAGACGGATTTGATTCATAAGTCAATGTTTGCTGACCTCTTAAAATTTAATATTTAAAATCTTATCTAAACGACTCTGCATAATTGTCACATCTAAGAGTAGGGGCTAGTATATAGCATAAATAAGTATAATATATATGTATACACACAAACATATTAATATATTAATGTATACTATACACTAATACGGAGCATTGCATTACATTACATAGTATTATAAACAGCAATTACTGTTTCAGCAAATATTTTTACAGTAAAAACTTTTTACTTATTAGAATAGAAAGCAAAAAAAACAGTGCTCATATCAGCCACTCTAGTCTATGGGTCAAATGAATCTACCAAGAAAAAAAATTTTAATTACTTATATAGTTCTCTTCTTCTTTTTTCCTTTTTAAAGACGGGCACAAGTGATCCTCCTGCCTCAGCTTCCTGAGCAGCTAGGACTACAAGACATGTGCCACCACGTCCAGCTAATTTTATTTTTATTTTTTAGCAATGGGGTCTCACTATGTTGCCCAGGTTAGTCTCAAACTCTTGGCTTCAAGTGATCTTCCCATCTCAGCTTCCAAAAACACTGAGATTACAGGTGTGAGGTACCATGCCTGGCCCAGTTTCTCTTCATATTTTTGGAAGTCAACTCTCCATCAGTGTGAGTTTCTGCATATTTTGCAAGCATAAATACTGACTTCTCTTTATTCTGAACTACATTTCCAAGGATGGCTGCATAATGAATAGCCTTAGAAGACAGACAGTCTCCCTCCAGAGACAGGGGGAAGCATACTAATTGATTATTATTAAAGATTCAGGTTCCCTAAGCTCAAGTTTTCTCTCCTGTTATACAACCTATTGATGTAGGTGGGGATCCATCTGTTTCACCCAGTGGGAACTGGGGACTTGGGAAATTGACATATGTGCTGATGCTCATGCTGTTTGCTGTGCAAAGTAATAAACTCTCCAACCCAGGTGTCTCCTGTTTTCTGCCACCATCCATTTAACTATGACAGACTAACTTGTCAGCTTGCAAATAGGGTAAAATCTCAGAACCTCCACAGTTCTTGACATACCTGCTCTTCTGTAACTCTCTAATAATTAGTGCTATATTATTATAAATGTATGAATATCACATATACATAATCTCTATTTTAGATGAGCCATTCCCAGAGTATGATGTGCAGAAACCTACTGGGTTGGGGCAGGGGTGTTCTGAGAGACACCTTCAGGAAGTCCATAAACTTAAAACTATTTTCATAATAATGCTAGGATATAAATTGTTCTCTCACTATTTTTAAACTTGTATGGATGATACAAAAGGAAAAGTAGGTAAAACTGCTGGAGTCATACATGGCACAAATTATGGCATCAGCACCAAACCACTATTAGCAATTATCAGTAGTCACTGCCATGTACTCACAGTAAAAAAAAAAAATGCCAATTTCAGTTTAAAATGTCCTTGAGAAAGAAGTAAAATGATTAAATTTATTAAATATTGACTTGAGTACATGTCTTTTTAGCATTCTCTATGACTAATGAGAAATATACATAAAGCAGTTCTGCTGCATAGCAAGGTACTATATTGTTTCAAGGAAAATCACTTAAGAGTCATCAGTTGCAAACACTGAAATGGCCACATTTTCATGGAATGTCATTTTTACTTGAAACAATGACTGACAAACAAACTATGATTATTCAGAATCGGATATTTGGCAAACATTTTCTCAAAAGTAAATGAAGTAAGTCTGTCACTTCAAGGAGAACAACTGAAAGTAGTTGTTGCCAATGAGAAAATTTGAGTTTCTGAATAACACTTAGAATTTTGGAAAACTTATAAATTATCACTTTATGAGGATGATAGCTTGTCAGTCCTTAAACACTTTTCTGGTAATGATCATTGTTGATCATAATATCAACAATGTTTGTGTATGTATGTGTTTATACTGATTAATGAAATGGATTAATACTTGGAAAATCTATATAACCTAGAGAACCAGTATTTCCAAATGATCTCTATGGGTACAACATCCAAAGTATCTAAAAAACCAACAGATTTTAAAGTAACAGAATATGAAAAGTTTATTAATCAGTTTCAGACTCCACACTGCAACTAATCTTTAAAAAACTAAACACTTGTTGAATTTTCATGTAAAATCAAAGAAAAAAAATCCACCATTATATGAAAACATTATTGTAAATATATCCTTCTTTTCCAATTAAATATCTATATGAAGCTGAATTTTCTTCATATATTTCAACCAGAGTATCATATTACAATAGATTGAATGCAGAAGCAATTGTGAGAATCCAACTATTAACTATTAACACAGACATTAAAGAGATCTGTGAAGTGTAAAACGATATTTCTCTTACTTTTTATTGGCTCTGGGAAATATCCTTATTTTCATTAGAAAAAATTATATATGTTAACGAGTAATTGGTTATTATTTTTAAGTAAATAATTTAAAACTTTCTTAATTTCTAATATGATAAATTTTGACAGTATAATCTACATATAAAAAGTAAGTATCAAAAAGTTTAAGAATGCAAAAGGGTCCTGATACCAAAAACTACTGGTTTAGATACTTTCTAAATATATTTCCCTTACCTATAACCTCTAATTCTGTCCTTAACCTTAATATCTTCTTGAAAGAATTAACAATACAGAGTACATGCCTTTCCTACCTCCATTCATAATGACATCAACTAAAAAGAATTATTTCCTGTTTGCTACTCATCTGCTTTCTGCCTTGATGGGTTTATTTAAAAGTTGCAAATATTCTTTTCAGGTGTTTCAATCTTATGTTTTATGCAATATCTGATGAATACTATCTGATCTTAGAAATCCGCCATAATCTAATTTTTAAAAATACCCTATCACCTTTTGGTCACTCAAGTCTACATTTAATTTGATCACTATAGATCTATGTTGACAAAGAGAAAATGTGAGCCACATACACAATTTGAAATTTTCTAGTTACCATATTAAAACATAAAAAGAAATAAGAGAAATTAATTTTAATAATATATTTTATTTAACCAAACCTATCCAAACTATTATCATTTTAACATAAAAATTAATATAAACATTTATTACTAATATATTTCTATGTATTTTTTCACACTAATTCTTCAAAACCTGGTTGTGTATTTTATATTTACAGCACATCTCAATTCAGACTAGTCACATTTCAATTGCTCAACAGCCACTATATGGCCAGTGGTTAATATTCTGGACAGCACAGCTCTTAAGGTAAAAGTAAAAATAATCCATCTTCAATTCTATCTGAATTCTAATTTGAGCATAACACCTCAGTGACTTAGCTCCCAAGATAAAAGTACAAATAATCCATTTTTAATTCTATCTGAATTCTGATTTGAGCATTACACCTCAGTGACTTATTCAGTTCTGATAGTAATATTTCTCTTTTATTGTGCTGCTTCATATATTTACCTAACATTTTATTTTCCAAATGGCAAATCTTAACCCTAATATCCAATTCTTTCAGGGAAACTTATGTGCTGGGAAATCTGTCATTTAAAACAGAGTACTGACCTTTTTGTTAGAGTATTTTTTTCTAAAACTATAAACCTTTCCATATAAGGTAATTTCAAATTGCCCAAAGTTATAACAAATGAAATCAAGAAGAGAGAAACTAGAGTGAATATTGCAGAAGAAAGTAAGATTTAGGGTACAAATTGTCCATAAAGAAGTTTGGCTATTAAAGCAGATGTACCACTGAAACATTCAAAATATTATAGCCTCTTTCATTCCCTTCCTCTAATGACAAGACAACAGGTACACTCTTGGTCTGTGGCCCCCAAACCCCAGGCCGCAGCCTGGTACTAGTCCATGGCCTGTGCATCACCACCTGAGCCAATTCCCCAGCCCTCCTGAGCCCCACCCCCCACCATCTGTGGAAAAATTCTGGGGCCATGCATCAGAAGGTGAGTGGTGGGTAAGCTAGCACAGCTTCATCTGTATTTATAGTCACTTCCCATCGCATCACCACCTGAGCTTCTCCTACCGCCAGTCCCCATCCTTGTGGGAAAATCTGTTTTCCATGAAACCAGTCCCGGCTGCCAAAAAGGATGGGGACCTCTGCTCTTGGGTACATCAAGAAACCATTTTTAAATTAGTCACACTTGAGCACGAAGACCCTGACTTTCACATAATACGAATACTAATGTGCCAAATATGCCTTTAGAAGCTGATTCATTTACATCTATTCTATTTATATGCAAACAGCAATGTTTATGCATTTTCACTTGACTGCATTTTTATCTACATTTACGAAAATGACTAATAGAAAAATCAAAGTGCTTATAATTATAAAAATTTGATCTCATATTTAATCCAACTGAAACAAAGGTAAGAATCTTTAGTTTTAATCATATACTAATTAGACTTAAATCAGCAATTAAACCCTGAACTGTGATTAAAAAGTTAAAAAAGTATATACAAAATGCTGAAAATGTTTCATCAAATATTGTATCTAAAAAATATGGTGCAATGATTGTACATTTCTTAACTTTCTGAGTATAAAACCTACTTATTACAGAAGTCATTAACATTCCTTAGAAGCACGTTTTATTCAGAAGTAGGGACTAACTATAGTGGCGTAGGATCTCCAAATAGTACTTTATGATGCTGGTGTTTAGGAAAACTAATGACAAAGCATACTGGAAGCCCACAGATCTAGTTTCTAATATTGGCTCTATCTTTGATCTCCTATAAATTTCATCTATCTCAGCTTGGCTTAATATATCTGTAAAATGAAGAAAATGAAATATAGTTAGTTCAACAAATCTAGAGTTTCTTCAACGTTGAAAGGATTCTCCCTGTTTTTTATATACTACATTTCTTCCCCATTCTTGATGTTTCCATCTACAACCCTGAGAAGATCTGCTATGACATTCTAGCTTTCATAAATTCTTGAGGAGTGAAGTGACATCTAGTTGGTTGGTAAATATAAGAAAAAACTGAGGTATATTCTACTCAGTTCTATTGCTTTTTCCTTTGAAGAACTAGAGGCCTCAGGAAGTAAGAGGCCTCCACTGCCCCTTCTGGGGCAGTCAGAGCTGATTTTGCATTGCTTGTGACTATGGTTAAATCTGCTAAATTCTAGGGATTAGCGAGTATATCCACTAGGCTTCTGTATTGTAATTTATCAGTAATAATGGTTTTATTTTGGTCCTCTGTCATGTCTTGGTTTTAATAATATGCTCAAACATAGGAAATGAAGAGAAATATCATTAATTGGGAGTCTCTCAGTGACTAACATTAAACTACTGATCAACATTACTCAGCAGTACTAAGATGAACTAAATTTTCAGAGAGGCTATCTCTAAACAATAGCATTTTATGATACCTAAGATCAGGTGTCTTCCCTATAAAAGTTACCTAGAAAACAGTACCTAGGAGTTATAGCTCCTACAACTCTAACTTTAGGAAGAGTGGCCAGATAATTCATTATAAGTACAATAATCTCAGTTGGTTAGTTTCAAGAGTCTTCTGTCAGTAACATGTGAGAGTGATTCTCTAAAATTTAACCCAAGGCAATAAAAGAGAAGAGTAGCTGTGTGATGGCCTTTATTTACTCACGATTAAGGGAATCATCTATGGAATTATATCAGAAATAAACAACATCTACAAAGCAAAAATCCTTGAAAATCTAAACAGTTCTGATTATCTGGGCTTTGGATCAGTACACAGATTGGATGTGACAATCTGACCAAGAATGCTGTTTACTCTTCATTTAGAAGACTGATTGAGTAGGAAGGGGGAGACTGAAAGGTATAGGCAAATTTCTTGAGATCCAAGATGGAGCTAAAACAATTTTTTATTTTAATGATTGTCACTAACAGATGATAAGTCTAATTATTAAGTATCCATGATGAATCAGAACCTTTGGGAGGAGTTGGGGACACTGTGGTGAGCAAGATGTTATCCATGTGCCTTTTGGAACTTATTGGTGTTACAGGATGGTAGGAAGTAGTGCAGAAGCAAAAATTAATTTTAAGAGTAAGAACTTACTTTGGGTACAGCTTCAATGGCACTTTTGCCTAGCCACTAGTCCTATGCCATTCCACCTCATTTGTCTCCATAGGTATAATCTAGAAATGCTCATTTTTACAACCTGCGTACTAAAATGCTCAGCCATTAGTTAAAGAAAGGTGATAAGTATATAAAAACACACTAGGAAGGAACAGTGAGTGACAGGAACAGAGTTCTTTTTAACCAGTAAGATGCTGGGCTAGAACTTAGATTTAGTAAACCAAGTTCCTGTGACACTTTTAACTTTGGTTCCATGAATTCTGCTAGAATACACTTTCCCTCTAAACCTCTATATGACAAAGAAACACTAGACCAAACTTGGCAGAAATTTTCAAGACTTTTCTTGAAAACAGAGCCTTTAAGCCCTATACCAAAGACTCTCAGGTCTAAAAAAAGAGTAATAAAAAAATAACATTTTTCTCAAATTCTTCTGTTGCTTTTGTTTGGACTGAGTCTCCTAAAGCCCTATCACTTCCGGTGTTAGTAATGAGACTAAATTAATTTCTATGTGCACAGCTCCAAATGAGCCCCTAATTTGCTAAAGACCCTTCTCACATCAACAACTTTATAAAACACACACATGGGTATATAGTGTTAACAAATGATTAAGAATTTCCCTAAACAGGAATATCTAATATTTAAAAGAGGTTCTATATTTAAAAAAAAATCTACATCTATTGCACCAAGCCACTAAAGGCAGTATTTTTCAGTATCTTGATGCACAATCTGTCAGAGCTTCTAAACAGAATGCAATTTGAGGGAAAAAATGTATATTCTTATGGCACATCAGAGAGATGAGGGAAAAAAGTCTCAGATGAGAATGAGTTGAATAAAAATATTCCAAAATGGAAAAAAATAAGGAAAAGGTTAAATCAACTGATTTAGAAGGGTTTTCCAAATTTAAAACAGGTCACACAAATCAGTAAGAAACATTGAGACAATTAGTAAAGATCAAACAAAAAACTGAAGGTAAAGATGCAGTGAAACATGCAATAACTGTAAACATTACTAATGAGAATATAAAGTGGAAATCAATTTGCAAGAGGCTTAGACTATGATTCATTTATTTGAATTCTAGAACTCTTTATTAGATAGATATCAGAATATAGAAAAGGCAACAAGTAACAAAATGATTTTTTAAAATAGCATCATCATAAATAATGCAGTTTTAAAAAGTGACTAAAAAAGTATATTGCAATATGGAGACAACCATTAAACACACACACAACATCATAATATAATCCAACTGTTAAATATGAGGAAATGCTTAGGTCATCATGTTGAATGAAAAAAGTAAATGTGAAGAATTACATATTACAGGGTCACAATTGTATGTCAAACATCTGCAAAGAAAATAGCAAATTGAAAGATACCAACATATGGTAGTACCAAAACACTATAACACTGTATTACTGGGTGTGGTGGTATGGAAAGATGCTACTTTAAAGAAGGATGAGATTTATCACAGCCAATAACTGCCAAACCAATTATGTTTGCAAAACATATATTTGATCATTCAATTATCATCTGAGTAACTCTATTTTATTCACAAAGTTTTAGAAATAGTAGGTTCAAGAACTTACCACATGAGTAGTTTTGAATGTACTGCCATCAAATCTGCATAAACTGGAGCTCTCCTCAAAGAAAATATCACATTCTTCTAACTCTTGAGCATTACAAGGAGGTTTTCCTTTATCTGGATTAGGATTCTTAGACCAGAAAATAAAATAAGTAAATAAGTAAAACAAATAAACAACAATAAGGGTATGGATTTCTCTATGCTTAAAAATGTTAAAATTATAGCAATAATTAAAAACTAATTTCAAAGCTATGATCAATAAAACATAAAAAAAACAGACATAGAAATGACAGAATGATGGAGTCAGCAGAAAAGGACATTAAAACAGTTATTATAAACATGGTCTATATACTCAAAGATATAATGTAAAACATCAACACATTGAGAGAGATGGAAGATATAAAAAAGAACCAAACTGAACTTCTAGATATGAAAATACAAACCTTAAAGGAAAACAAAACGGATGGGATACACAGTTGATTAGACATTGCAGAAGAAAAGACCAGTGAGCTTGAAACATCAATAGAGACTATGCAAAGTAAAGCACAACAAACAAACAAACAAACAACAACAAAAAAACCCCCCAAAAACCCAGTGAACTGTGGAACAATATTAAGTAGTCTATGTGGAAGTAACTGTAAGAGGGCAGAAAGAATGGAAAAAAACTGTGAAGAAATAATGACAAAAAGTTTTTCAAATTTGATGAAAACTATAATCATACAGATTTGAGAAGGTCAAAGAATCCCATGCATAACAAACATTTTTTTAAAAACCAAAAATTACAGCTAGTCATATTATAATAAAATTGCTGAAAAGCAGTAATAAAGAGAAAATCCTAAAAGCAGACAGAGGAAAAAAAAACATGTACAAAGGAACAAAAACACAAAAGATAGCTGACTTCTCATCAGAAACTATGTAACCCAGAATCAAAGGAGTATATTCGAAGGTTGTTCCCCCCCTCCCTGCAAGACTAATACTGTTTTGGGATGAAGTTCTGAAAGAAAAGGAAAAAAAAAAAACAAAACCAAAAACCAACCCAGTTAATGCTGAATTATATACATTACAAAAATAACTTTGAAAAAAGGAAGATAAATATTTTTGCAGACAAAAGCTGAGAGAATTTATTACCATCAAACCTACAATACAAGAAATGCTAAAGAAAATTCTTTATCCAAGAAAAAATGATCTCAGATGGAAATATCAATCAACATAAAGAAATGAACAACAGAGGAAATAGCAAATATGTGAGTAAATGAATGACTTGGTTTTGCATTTTTAATCTTTTTTTTATTTATTTTTTCTCTTAAACCCAGAGTTTTTATTTTTATTTTTATTATTTTTCTTTTTTATTTCAGCATTGTATGGGGTACAAATATTATGGTTATGTATATTGCCCATGCCCCCTGACCATGGCTAAAATAACAATGTATTATGAGGTTTATAACAAGTAGAATATAAAATGTATGACAATAATACTAAGGATGAAGGAATGGAAATATAAAGTTCTTAAATTATAAGTGATATATTTTTTGAAGACAGATGGTGATAAGTCAAAGATGTATACTGTAAAATCTATAACAACCACTAAATACATACACACACAGAGAAATATCTACCCAAACAAAAACATAGAAGTATAGTTAACAATAAGCCAAAAGTAGACATAAATAAAATCATAAAAGTAATTTCAGTATGTTCCCTTGCTTAAATGCCAGGATTACTGTCTGGTCTTTTATTTCTTGCAGAGTAATAAGATCACAACAATTAAGCAATAAATTAACATACACTTGTATGTAACAGAAATATGACTCTATAACTGACCAAATGTGCACACACTTAGTTTGCCAAAATGCAGAGTTATGTTACTTCTTAAGTTATTGAGAACTTAATGGAATGACCCACGAGAGTCTAAAACCAAGAGGCTAGGAGTTCTAAAGGATCTATGTAATCAATATTTGTCCATGTCCCCACTAAGAAATGGGACCACCTAGTTGTGGCTATTGGCTCCAGTCTAAATATCAATAGGAACAATTATGGTTGCTGTGGCTGAAAAGGCACTTCCAGCAATCTCTTGGTTAGTTGGCGCCATTCTGTCACAGTGACTCAAGGAGATATATACGTCCTGTGGAATATAGAAGCCACCTTCCATAATTCTCCTCCTCCCTCTTTTTATTATCCATATGTTAGACATAGGAAAAATTTAAAGTTCAAGACTGTCATCAAGGCAGCTAGTACTCAACAGGACAAGATTACAGAGAAAAAGCAGAGTCAAACTTGCCATGCTGCTTTCCAAGGACCATCTACTGATTTCCAAGCTGAGTTGAAAAAGACAAGCAGAAAACAGCAAATCACGGGCTAATAACCAGAGTTTGGGTATTATCAAAGTGCTTGGGAGAAAAAAATTAGAGCTGAGGGTCCATATAGGAGGGAAAACCCTGGTAAACATCCTAGACTTTAAGTTGAGATAAATAAAAAGTTTTGCCCTAGGGGTAAGAACAAAGAATAAATCAGTCACGTGAAAGAGTGAAAGCCAGCATTAAATTAAATCAATCCCTAATGGAATTAAGACAGGCTGAAAATTTGCAAAATGCAACTAAAGTAGTGTTTAGAAGGAAGTATGTAGCATTAGATGCTTTCATTTGAAAAGAAAGGTCAAAAATCAGCCATCTAAGCTATCACTTTCAAAAATAGAAAAAAAAAAAAGCAAAATAAATCCCAAGTAAGCAAAAGGGGAGAAAATACTAAACATAGTAACAGAAATGAAGAAAGTGAAAATAGAAAAAAAAAAGTCAATAGAAATAGATGTGTAAAACTGTCTTGTATCTGTTAAAGAAATTAAATTCATAGAAAAAACCTTCCAAAAAAGAAAACTCTAGGCCCTGATGGTTTCATTGACAAATTCTACCAAACATTTAAAGAAAATATATATAACACCAATGCTATATAAACTCTTGCAGAAACAGAGTAAGGAACACTTCCCTAATCATTTTATGAAGCCAGCATTATCCAAATACCAAAACTGGGAAAGGATAGTAAAAGACAAAACTAAACTAAACTACCCAATATTTTTCATAAACAGATATAGAACTCCTAAACAAAATACAAGCAAATCAAATCCAGCAATATGTAAAAAGAATAATACATGATGACCAAGTGAGGTTTATCCCACGAAGGCAGAAAATCCTACAGTCATTCATAATAAAAACTTTCAGCACACTGGGATGGAAGGAAATTTTGTCAATGTGATAAAAATCTATCATACTTAATGATAAAATATCCAATTCCTTTCCCAAAACATCAGAAATAAGGCAAAAATGTCTGCTTTTACCATTCACGATTTCTATGTAACAGTGGAGTAGAGGTCCTAATCCTTGCAGTAAGACAAATATAAAGATTTGAAAAACACAAAACCGATTCAGTTGCAGATGACAAGATTCTATGTTTTTTCAAAATGTAACAAAAACACTTGTGTTCAGGCATAAATAACTTTCTCATAAACATCAATATTCATCTGAAACCATCAAGTTTCAAAAGTAGTTAATGGCAATTATCTATGATCTCAAAACAAGCCTTTACTACTATCACTATTACATCTGCCAAGCCTACCACAATAAATACTTGCTGAATGAATGAACATAAGGCAATGCAGACCTCATGGCGTGTTGTAAAAAGGGCTATGTAATATGTAGGACTTCTGTAGTCCTACATATGCATTTCAACGATTCCTGAAATTTTCAGTTACTGCTAGCAAACATAAAACCTGCTTTCTATATTTTGGCTGTTTCTTTTTGATGGAGATATTCACTTTGAGTATTCTAATCCTTTTCTACCTTAGGATACAATCAAACCTATGGTGTAAATTATTCTTCATACAGTATTTCTCATCACTATATTTCAAGATGGCAATAAATCAGACATTTTATATATGCTGATATGAACATAAAATGAACATAAAAATGAACATAAAACTGAAAAATGAACATAAAACTGAAATTCTGGTGTATTGTTGTATTTGTTCAAATTCTTAACACGATCTTATAAGTCATTAGAATGGGAATATAATGGTTGAGTTTTCTTTTTTTTTTCTTTGAGACAGAGTCTTGCTCTGTCACCTGGGCTAGAGCAGCCATCAGCTGGTGCTGTGGCATCAGCCTAGCTCACAGCAACCTCAAACTCCTGGGCTCAATCGATCCTCCTGCCTCAGCCTCCCGAGTAGCTGGGACTACAGGTGCGTGACACCATGCCCGGCTAATTTTTTTTGTATCTATTTTTAGTTGCCAGGCTAATTTTTTCTATTTTTAGTAGAGACAGGGTCTCACTCTTGCTGAGGGTGATCTCAAACTCCTGATGCAAGTGATCCTCCCGCCTCAGCCTCCCAGGGTGCTAGGATTTCCGGCGTGAGCCACCGTGCCTGACTCATGGTTGAGTGTTGTGTTGTCATTTTAATCATTACAATGAATTTACTTTATCAATCAAAAATAACTGTACCGTATATGAGATTATATACGCACACATGTGCACACACACACACACACATATCTCCTTGATATTTCCTTGTGGTATTCTAAGATGACCTTGAAAATATCAACAATGTTAAGTATATTATTAGCAAACAGACTGTAAAATGGTCATTTTTGTCCCTACTGACACTTGTCAGTTGATTCTTCTAAGGAGAGTATATGGAGAGAGAGAGAGACAGATACATGCATACACACATACAAACACTCTACATAATATGCTCACAAATATATGTATGTATTCACATAATATAAGAAATAAATATTATAACTTGAAGCCATATTCAAACATCAGTCAGGTCAACAGTACCTGAAATGTGTCTTTTATATTAGGAAAAGCAAGATAATGTTTGAAAAACATGGCATAATCCTAACATAACATACTTTTGAATCCTTGGAAAGTCATACTACTATTGCAACTGCTTACCAGTTCTTCAGAGGTCAAATGCATCAAACGTTCAGCTATTGCAGCACACTGGGCTGAGTCTCTTATAAGTTCCCCTTGTTTATCACCAACTACTAGCTCTGGCCATGTCTGTCCTTCATTCTTCTTAATCAAGGAAATCTCCAAGCTAGAAGTTTAAATGAGAAAAGTGATATCACATGAAACAACTATACAAATTATACAATCAATAACAAACACAATCTTCTATAGAAATAACCCATCTGGTGTCCAGAGAAGGTTTTACCAAAAATCTTGTTCATTGTAGTTCTGCATGAGATGGAAAACCTATAATCCTAGTGGAAATAATTTAGATTTAATAAACAAACAAAAAGTACCACCAAAAATGATACATCAAATCTCTTAAAGAGAGAAGCGATTGGTAACAGTGAGACCACCCAGAAAGTATTGTTGTAGTCCAGGTGTGTAGTACGTTACTGAACTTAAGTAACAAATATGCAAGCAGCACGGATCTATGAGTTATTTGGGGTTTGGGGGTGGGGATGCATATGTAAGCAAACTGGAAAGGGCCTGTAACTAAAACATATCTCTTTATGTGTGAAACCAACAATTAACTTTATTTTCACAAATGAATAGTCACAATATATGATTATTAATCTCAAGATCAGGCAGTTAAATCAATGTAATTTAATTTTTAAAATACAGAGTTTAAAGAATTGAAAAGAAATACAAGAACTAGGAAAAAATTAACGTTGGTAATACAAGAAGAAAAGATGTTAATGTGTTCTCTATTAACTTATTTAAAATCTAATTCTGTACATTTAAATAAACCATTAAACAAAAATTCCAAATGCACTTAAAAGGGCCTGTCAGGGAACACTGACATCAAGGGCAGAAAAAGGAAAGAGAGCTGAGCCAGGGCAGACTATGGACACAGAAGAATAGGGAAGTTGGCCCATGTTCCTCTAGAATAGGAAAGAAAACCCAAGTAAGATGTTTTCGGAGCAGCTATTGCTGTAATGGAGAGAAAAGTGTAGTGGTGGTAGCTGTTTCTCAGCAAAGCAACCTTTTGCACGTTCCATCTTTGGTACATGTGTGCCACACTAACCCATGCCCTGGAACACAAATGCAAGCAAACAACTGCAAGAACACAATAATAACTATTATCATAATTATCAAACAGGACATGCAAATTTATCAGCTATTCTTTTTCAAGGTTGTTATTATCACCACATCATGAATTAATTACAACACTTAAAAAATTTTCTGAAACTACTTATTTTAAGAGACTATACAAAATAATACCTTTCTTATGTAATATGAATCCCTATCATTAGCATTGAAAATTACCACCACAATCAATAATGCTCAGATTTAGTTATATTTTCTAAGGAAAAAGTTAATCTTGATAATACTGAAGATAAAAATAATGACAGCAGCTTATACTTACCTAATGCTTACCAAATGCCAGATGCTATCTTAAGCACTTTACATGTTTTAACTCATTTATTGCTCAATACAATCAAATAAAGTACTGTAAGTACTATTATCATCTCCATTATACAAGTAAGGGAAAAAAAAAAAAAAAGCACTGTGAGGTTAAGCAACTTGCCAAGGTCACAAGCTAGTAAAGCAGTCTGGCTCCAAATTCATGTTCTTCACTATTGCACTATTCTGCCTCTCTGAAAAAATATATATAAATAACTATTAAAGAACTTTTACCTAGTGACCAGAATGTATAAATACTGTTCTTAGTTGCTACCTAAAGAGGTTTGGTTTGAAAGAGTTCCTATGATCTCAGTTATAAAGAATTTCTGAACCATCATTACTCTGCACACAGTCAAGGCAACCCTTTTTGCACGATTGCATTTCTACATTTTAAACTAGTATCATATCCTGCCATCCAAACAAAAAGAAACATGCAATGCCATACATACTAAACTACAGATTATTTAACAAATCTTTCCAAAGAGAGAGAGAACATTAACTATGAGACATAAAAAATTTAATCAAGTATAGAAAATCATGTGTTTTCAAATCAATGATACCACCTATACCAAATTGTAATTATCTTTTATAACACAAAATTGTAATTAAATACCTTATATTTAATGAAAAAACAATACTAGTCTATATTTTATGTATTGAATGCCAAAACTATTTGCGTGAAGTCCAGCTAGTCCCTCCCCCACCCCCAGATCTTTGCTGGGTTATTGCTTGATGAATTACAATATGTTCTAGTTGGTTTGCCAATTTACAAATGCTACCCATAAATCTCACATATATACAAATATGATTAAATAGCATATGTGGAGATATAAAATATTTTTAAAGAACCTTTCAGATAATTGTTTTTTATATATTAAAAACTGTAACCAAATCACCAAATGTCTCCATTAATAAAATGAATTTAAGATACCTGCTTTTAAAACTTCAAACTTTCTTTGAACTAGATATATATTTCTTAGACTCCCATGATTTAGACTCATCTCAGACTCATATGGGTCATATACTACTATGACCCATATAGTAGAACTGTTTTTGTATAAAAACATCTAATTTATTCTTTATGCAATGTTAACTTAAATCAGAAGATTTAGATTGTATTTTGAATCAACCAAATAACCATTTCTCACCAAATTTGACCATTTAAAAAAGTGCCTAATGCTAATCCATCACTGAATCCCATAATTACTAAGACTTGATATATAATAAAAGAAAGTGATTTTATTAATCCAAATGATTGGTGAGTATTGTGTCTGAGACAATAGATTTACAAAGAGGCATGGTAGTAGGGGCAGAGAATTATAGTTTTATAAGATGCTTAACTTTATCTTTTTTAGCATACTTTTTACTTCTTTTATTGAGGTGCAATTTATAAATAAAATTCACAGATTTTTAAGTGTAGAATTCACTGAGTTTGACTAATGCATACACCTGTGCAACCCAATGAAGATACTGAACATTTCCATCATCCAGGAGTACCACTATATCCTTTTCCAGTCAATCCCCCTACGACCTATAGGTAACCACTTTTCTGATTTTTATCACTATAGATTAGTTTTGCCAGTTCTAGAACTTTACATATACGGAATCACATGGTATGTATGTTTTTTGTCTCTGGCTTCTTTCACTCCACATGTTTTTGATTAATTCATATTGCTGTATCTATCAGCATTTTATTTTAATTACAGAGTGGTATTCCATTGTATAAATATACCACATGTAGTTATCCATTCACCTTTTCATGAACATTGGAGTTGTTTCCAGTTTTTGGCTTTTCTAAGTAATACTGCTATGAATCTACTTTTATAAATTTGTTTTGGCTTTGTTTTTTAACATGCACTTTCATTTCTCTTGGGTATACATTGAATAGAATTGCTGGGTTACAAAGTAGGTTTATGTTTCACATGGTAAGAAACTGCTAAACAGTTTGCCAAATGATTATATTATTTTACAATCACACCAGACATGCACAAGTTGATGGTGCTCCATATCCTTGCCAACATTTGATACTGTCAATCTTTTTAGTTTTAGCCATGCAGTGATGTCTCATTCTGACTTTAATTTCCCCAATGACTGATAATTACTTTTTCTTATGCTTACCAGCCTTCATATGTCCATTCAAAAGCATCTGACCATTTTTAAAATTGGGTTATCTTTTTATTATAAATTTGTGGGGCATCCTTATACACTGAGAATGTAAATCTTCTTTGTTTGAGATGAGCACTATGAATATTTGTTTCCCAGTCTATGTATGGCTTGCCTTTTTGTTTTCTTAATAGGATCTTTAGAAGAACAGAAATTTTCAATTTTGGTATACAGAAAATTGTTGTGATGAATTCCAACTTGTCATGTATTTCTTTTATTATTTTATGTCCTGAATACACAATTTGCAAAAAGAAATGTAAATGGACAA
Source organism: Cheirogaleus medius (assembly GCA_008086735.1). Lineage (NCBI taxonomy): Eukaryota > Metazoa > Chordata > Mammalia > Primates > Cheirogaleidae > Cheirogaleus > Cheirogaleus medius. The sequence continues at coordinate 50,786,244 of VBSM01001124.1, forward strand.
TTTACATAAGAAAATATTTATCCACCACCATTTTCAAAGAAATACCAATTATTTCACCTACAGAAATTTATCCTTTATATATATTTCTATACATGTGAAATAATAAATAAATATACATGGAAGTTATTCACTATAACAAAACATTGAAACAATCTGAATGTAGCAATATAGGGCCAATTTTTTAAAATGATGGTAGAGATGATGGAGTAAAATACCATGAAGTGATAAAAAAGAAATAAAAAATTGTTATATATTTATTATGGAAAGAATCTCCAAGATAACTGTTAAAAGTGAACAAAAGCAAGCTATATAACTGTATTGTCTGTGTTAAATATTTTTTTCATAAAAAATATTTACCTCTGGAAAGAAACTAATAACAGCGATTTTGGGGAGTGGGAGGATAGGCAACTGGCAGGAGAGACTTCTCACTACACATCCTTATAAATATTTTAAATTTTAAAGAATGGGAATGTATTATCTAGTCAGCAAATTAAAGTTAACAGAAAAAATTATTTCTATTAAAAAGTTTTAAAAAGTGCAAATTAAAATAACCATTTTCACACTTCCATATATTGCAAGTGATAACTATACTATCTGTAATCTCAACTACAATTATCCCCTTTAACCCAGTAATTCTTTATTTTTTTCAGTAATTCTATTTTTAATCTATCTTAAGAAAAATAAAAAACAATACAGACATAACTATGTGGAAAGAATAAAAAGTAAAATAATAAAAATAAAATTTTAAGTATAAATAAAACTATGAAATACCTATTATTCTCTTTAATTATCCATGTACTGCTTTCATGATCAATAGATGAATAGAGCTTTCCTTCTAAAAACTGGTGATCCCTCAGTACAATGTTGATGTGATCAGGCAAAAACTGTACTTGAATGTCTTCCTTAGTACTGTCTTCTGAAAGCCGTATTGTTACTGTCAAATCATCTTCAGTCTGTTGCCAGTAATACAGAGGTTCTACTGGGAAGAGAAAAATGCATTATGTAATAAAATATTAGAGACTACAACATACAAAATTAGAGACCAGAACCTGCCAGAAAAAAAAAAAACTTATCTGAAAGAATTTAGAATTTTAGCATTATTTTCAAATAGTCATCTCACAAAAAAGTAATTATAAACAAACACAAACAGATCTCTTTGAAGAATTTTCACTCAAAGATCTATATCAATTGCAATCGACATTTTCCAGGCCTACCTAATGCTTCAGGAGATAAGCACTTATAAAACACTAATGATAGCAATTCTTAATTCCCATTCCTTCCCTTTCTGCCTCCCTGTATTCCTCCCTCCCTCCTTCTCCCTCTTTTCCTTAAATTCACTCACACACACACACACAGTGGATTCTTAGTTCAAAAGAATACAAAATGTTTCCCACAAAGGCTAGCAAAGCAGTTTATATATAATAATCACTCAATAGATAACTTCTGCTAGATAAAGGGGATGGGAGGAGTCTGCAAAATCACATGTAGTCTTAGTATAAATTAAAGGCCATGGAAGCAGACAAAAGAGAAAGTCAGAATTTTTTAATCCCCTTCCCACCAAAGTATACAAACGCCTAAATAATTTTCTCAATTGTTGGTTGTTTTGAGGGTTTGTCCACGCCTTTGGAGATTGTGTTTTAGGTCTTTAAAAATATATGTATTATTGTTTGTATTATTATCACAATATCAAATAGCCAATAGACAACACCGGTCTTCTTGCAGTTTACAGAAAATGAATCCAGAACAAGTTTTTTGTATTCAGTGGTGCATATATTTATAAACCTGAGAAAAATACTTTTCAAATATTTATTACATTAATATTTTCAAATACTTTTCTAAGAATTCACTTTTTAAAGTATATAAAAATAGTAAAATTAATTTTTATTTAAAATAATTGTTTAACAAAAAAGGTAATTTCTTTCCAAATAACCACATTGTTTGGGGGAATAAATTGAAAGAGTAATATATATGATTGCTAAATATTGTAATAATCTGTTAAGTAAAATATACTATTCTCTGGCTATGAATATCAGAAATATGAACAGTAATGACTATAGAGGGATGTTCTCTTAAATAGCTTTAAAGAATGTGTATTCTTAACATACAAATATAAGTTTCTTCTGAAAGACCTTGTTAATCTTTTCATTCTAAAACATGACCAACATTGAGAAAACTTAGTGATTCTGCCCTCAAGGAACGAACTTTCACTTTAGTACAAAAGGTAAGAATATGTACATTAGTTTAGCTTATTTAAAAAGATTAATATCTTCAATGATATCATAATGGCTTCTCAAATGCTAATAGCAAATAGGCATTATTTATTTATTTGATAAGTATTTATTAAACATCTAATCAAGTAAGCTAATACAAAGATTTTATTAAAAATGTTTTTGGGAGAGAGAGGGACAAGATGGCTGACTAGAGACATCGCTTGCCAGATTGTGCTGGAGAAAAAGAAGGGTTTCAGATAAAGGAAACGGGAAAAGAGATGCAGCTCAAGTGTCGATGATAGAAAGAAGTGCTGGAGCCTGCCAGGGACTTCACAGAGGAAAATTCTGAAGAAAAGGAAGAGGATAATGGAAAAAAAGGAAATCAGGGAGGATCAAACCCAGAGAGGCTCAGAGCCCAGTAAAAGGGTAAGGGGGAATCCCTTTTTTTCTCCACACTCTTTTGGTGATCAGCGGGCTACCAAGTTACTTGGAAGCTTTTCCACTCCCACAGGCCCAAATACTGCAGCAACCAAGTGATTGTGGAGGAGCTTACATGACGCCAAAGCTGGAACATTCCGTGTGGGATTCCCCTCCAAGGAGAGTGACTCAAGAGGCTGGAGAGCCGGCTTACTTCTACTCAGACTCTTAATCTTTCCCCGCCCCTCCACCACCCAGTGCAACTGGAGAAGAGTTCGAGCCAAGAATTTCACCAGTTGCCACCTCTCCCCAGCTGGCCCATCTTAAAGTTTGAGGTTTCCACAAAGTGGCCCAAGCCTTTCCCTGTGAGGACCTGGGGTACCTGATTTGGGAGCTCCCTGCCCACCAGTGTTTCTCGGAGTCTCTAGCCAGCCAACGGGTCAGACACACAGACAAGATCCCATGCCCCCAAGATACAAGCAGGTCACTGAGGGACACCAAAGGGAGGTTTGGAAGCTGGACTCAGAAGGCAAGAGAGCCCACATGGGTGAAACTGACAGGAGAATACTGATTCAACACACAGCAATCTAGGAAAGCACCCATCTCCCCCCTAGAAAAGCCATGCTATTGGGCTAGGGTGGGTCCTTCAGCAGAGAAGTGGCAGCCCACAGCACCATAGTAACCAAGTACTGTGCATTCAGGCACCTTGGGCTGTCAGGGAATTGCGGTCTCTTCCTCACAAGCAGTCTTCTTGGTCTGGAGAGCCTGCCTTAACCCTTCTCCCAGTGGCTCACCCTTGAGGCTAGGAAAACCACCTCTGAGCCCTGCCAAGGTTTTGCAAAGCCATGGAGGCTAGCACAACCTAACCACACTCTGCCTCGCTCCTCCATCTACCCTTGCTGTGGTGGAGACCAATCAACTCTCTGGGAGCTACAGGTCCCCTCCCAAAGCCTGGGGCATTCAAGTACTCCACCTGAGGGACTAGGGTTTATCACAGGCACAAAAGAACATCTCCACAGTTGGCTCTTTCCTGCAAGGATCAACCACTCGCAGGGAGAACAACTCTATAGTTCACTGCAGCACCTACCAACTCAGTCAAACGGGGAGGGGCTGATTCTTACAAGTATCACTCATCATATTAGAGATGAAGCTGGGGGTGCCAATACAATTCACACTGATGCAAAGAGGTAAAGACAGCAGTATAGAGGCAACCCAAGGGGACACTGACTTTTAGGAGAGAAACAAAAGTTACAGGCAGCTTGATCTCTGAGGTGGCTCCCTCTTCCACTGCAGACCTCTGGGGTGATGGAGAGCTGCTCTGAGTTAGCACAGAGACATTCCACCAGAGAGGAGGTGTGGCAGAGATCTGATGCCTGCCAATCCCAGGTTTCTGAAACCAATGACATTCTGATCATTCTGATACAGAGACCCAGGTCTGCTCAGGACCCAGCCTTCCAGCAATAGCCTTTGTATCATCACTGCTGGGCTTGGGGGGGAACAGAGGTTCCCCTATGTCTTGCCCTGTGACTGTGGACCGAGCAGAACTCCTCCTAGCATAAGAAGTGAACAGAAGCGGAGCCTCAGATGCCACAGGCACAACCTGGGAATCCTGGGGCTATGCCTCAGTGGGTCTTAGATATGGGGAGAGAACCTTAGCCTACCAGAAGCCCTGGCCAGTCTACATGGACCCTGAGCCGCTGAGACAAACCCCTCCCTGTGCAACTAGACATCATCAGTCCCCACTCTGGTGGAACAGCCACTAGTTCTATATGGGCAGCTCAGCCCCAGAAATCCCCAGAGCCAGCACTGAAGCCCTCACTGTGCCAGAGTCCTAGGCTCTGCACCTGTAGCTCCTGGGATCCTGCTAGGCCTACGACTCCACCTCAGAGACTCCAGAGTTGTGCCTGGTCCCCAAGACAACACTACTGAGTCCCCACCACTACCGCTGGGCCAGCAGAACATTTCTAAGGTCCAACCCTTCACTCAGGACTCTAGGCCTGAGCAGCAGTCACACCTGGAATTGGTTCGAGAAAGTCCCCAGTAAAGGAGAAGACATAACAATCCTTAACGTACATATATGCACCCAACACAGGAGCTCCCAGATATATAAAGCAAATTTTACTAGAGTTAAGCAAAAAAAAAAAAAAAGAAATAGCACCATTGTAAATGCCAGGGACCTCAACACCCCATTGTCAGAGTTCAACAAATAATCAAAGCAGAAAGTAAATAAAAAACAATAGACTTAAACCAAACTCTAAATCAAATTGACCTAACAGATATTTACAGAACATTCCACCCCAAAACTACAGAATACACATTCTTCTCAGCAGCACATGGGATATTCTCCAAGACTGATCATATATTAGGCCATAAAACAGATCTCAGCAAATTCAAAAAAATCAAAATTATACCATGTACTTCTCAGACCACAGCAGAATAAAACTAGAAATCAATCATGAGAGAAAATACTAAAACATATACAAAGTCATGGAAATTAAACAACCTGTTGCTGAACGATTACTGTATCAAGAATGAAATTAAGATAGAAATCAAAAAATTCTTTGAACTGAATGACAAAGGGGACACAAGCTATCAAAATCTATGGGACGTGGCAAAAGTACTCCTCAGGGGAAAATTCATATCCTTCAATGCCTACATCGAAAAGACAGAAAGATGACAAATTAACAACCTAATGGCACACCTCAAGGAACTAGAAAAGGAAGAATAAATCAAACCCAAAGCCAGCAGAAGAAAAGAAATAAGAAGGTCAGAGCAGAACTAAATGAATTGGAAAACAAAAAAACAACAAAAGATTAACAAAATGAAAAGTCCAAAAACAACAGTTGCTGTCATAGATGCAAAGGGAAAGGAACACTTATACACTGCAAATTAGTACAACCTCTATGGAAAACAGTGTGGAGGTTCCTCAAAGAACTAAAAGTGGACCTACCACTCGATCCAGCAATCCCACTATTGGGTATGTACCCAAAGGAAAAGAAAACTTCTCATTAAAAAGACACCTGTACTAGATTATTTATTGTAGCACAATTCACAATTGCAAAGATGTGGAATAAACCTAAGTGCTCATCAATTCTTGAGTGGATTAATAAAATGTGTGTGTGTGTGTGTATGTGTGTGTGTGTGTGAGATACACACACACACACACATATATACACACACCATGGAGTACTACACTCAGCCAAAAAAAAGATGAATAAATAACTTTTTCAACAGTCTGGATGGAACTGGAGACTATTTTCCTACATGAAGTATCTCAAGAACGGAAAAGCAAACAGCACAGGTATTCACTATTAAATTGGAACTAACCAAGAAGTGCACAAATGCACAGAGGGGAGTTAAACTCAGTGGAAATCAACCAGGGCAGCATGGAGACGAGGGGAGGGGGGAAAAAAACAACCTAATGGGTACTATGAACACTGTTTGGGTGATGGGCACTCCTATAGCTAGGACTCAAAAATGATACATGTAACCTAAAACATTTGCACACCCTTAATATTTTCAGGAAAAAAAATCTGTTGAAATAACAAAAAAAAAAAAAAAAGAAAGAGAAGAAAAGAAATTAATTAATTTGCTATAACTCCTAAACCAGCCTTATATAGAAAAAACTGTAATCTTATTAAATTTCTTTGTCTTCTTCCAATATAAGCAAGAACTTAGCTTTTAACTGTGAAGCACTGGCCTCATTTCTCTGGAGTTTGTGTGTCCTAGAATGGTCATTTCTATCTTTTTACTAAACAAACCTTTTTAAATGGGAAAAAAAAGTTTTTGGTAATTACAAAATTATTAAATTAAACCAGTTCACACTATTTAGGTAGTATATTTTACAAAAGACCCTTGGGTAATATACAAGAAAATAAAGAAAGAATAAGCATCTATCTTGCTTCATAGAGCCCATAACCTAATTGGAAAAACAAAACAGACATAAAATAATTATTTACATAAACATATGAGCTCTATGAAAATTAAAAGTAAAATTACCTTTGATTTTCTCAGACACGTCTTCATCCATATTTTCTTCAAGATCTTGACCAACCTGAACAAATTCGAAAGACTTATAGGAGACAATCATTAGACCATTTCCATCAGGCTCGATAGCAGCATAATGTGGCACTGATTTTCCACGTAGAATATCACGCTTAATAATTTCATATTTTTCATCTGTAGGAAAATTGAGCATTTTAGAGTAAGACAGTACAAATAAAAACTGTTATAAAAATATTTTGAAGCTGTTTGAATGTAAATTTTAATTATAATTAAAATATTGAAATGTACTGTTAAAAAGGCTTACTATTAAGAGTTTTTTCATAAGGATAACAAATGTACAATGTAATTTTCTATAAATAAGTCCCTATTTTAAAATACTGGGTCTGATGAAATTTGCTCTAGATTGTGCTGCCCCATGTGGTAGCCACTTGCCACAAGTAGCTATTTAATTAAAATTAAGTAAAATCTAAAATTCAGTTTCTCAGCCATAGGAGCTACATTTCAACTGCTCAACAGCCACACATAGCTAGTAGCTACCGTAGTAAATAGCATACATATAAAACATGTTCTTCTCATAGCAATTTCTATTGGATAGCAGTGCTCTAGACCTTCAAAGTGATTGACTTACTTGTAGTAACAGCTTCTGAAGGACTAACCTCTCCTTCACTAAAGCCTGTCTACTTTCCCAGCAGGTATCTGATAGGCATCTCCTACTGTCTACTGGAAAGAGGCACAAATTGAGGATAAGAGAAAACATGTGGTGTGTACTATTTTTCTGCCTGCTCTAACTAGTGACAAGGGGTTTTAAAATGAAATATATTTATCATAGAAAGGATTTTTAGACACACTTGGATATATTTGCATGCCTATTATATTAACAATTAGTGTTACCTATAAGTTTCAAAATATAAACAATTAACTATATCCCAAAAGTTTTTGGTAAGTTAACTAAATTTATTCTCCAACAAAGAGGTTATTTTTGCTTTAAAAAGTAGTCAAAAATTTCAGGTGAGTCCATACCTTTACTTTATTGTTACTCCATTAAAGTGGGTTATACTTGTAAGCTTCTTACTGAGTAGTCAAAAATCATAACCCATTGTCATATTATTATGAGTTATATATAGTAATACAAAAAGATCTATCAATGTTTTTATTCTAAATTCTCATCTACATTCACACATTCGATTCACATATATTTAAGAACAGGCTTATAATTTATTGAATGAACAAAAAACTCCTATACTTCCTCCACAGGTACATGCAGGGCAAAGAGTTCTACCTGCCTTTTAAGACCCAAATTTAGATACTATATATTTCAGAGGGTGGCTTTTCCCAACATATGTGGGACAGAATATACTAGGTACCGTGTTTCCCCGAAAATAAGACCTACCCATAAAATAATCGAAAATATGGATTCTACAGTTAAGTTGGGAAATGCTGGGTTAAAATTAAATTTTCTTTTTCACTCAAAATTTTTAGAACTTTAATATGCTTAATGTGTAATGGGGATATTTTATGTCCACATTTTCAAACTTATTTGACCACAAATATAATTTATCAAATGTTTTACTCAACATAGTTTAGAAAAACAGTTCTGTTATGTTAACTAAAAAATAAAAAAGGTATAACACAATTATATTAGTAATAGTTGGGGGGAAAAAAGAACAAGAAATTAGAAGAGAAAAGAAAAATAAAGGGAACCATAACAAGAATTAATGTTTCTATAATTACAATCTTGGGAGAAAAAAAGAAAGGCGAGTCTAAATATATCTGTCTAGTTGAGGCAAGGAAACAAAGATGAAGGGGATGGAGACGATGGACCTAGAGCAGAGCACTGCTGTGTTCTGGAACAATCTGATGAGTTACTGTGGACTGAGCTAAAGCTATTACAGAACGAAATGTCTTAGAGAGGAAAGGAGGAATATGCATGTTGATTTCTCCTGTAACATGCTGAATTATGTACCTCAAAAAAAAATTAGGGCTTCCATTATTTAAAGTAGGAGTCTGCAAACTATGACCCATGAGCCAGAGCTAAATCTAAGCCTATTTTTGTATGGCCTTTGAGCCATACATGAGCTGGGCATGAACACAGCTATACTCCTTCATTTACGTATTGTCTATGGTTGTTTTTATACCACAATAGCATAGTTGGATAGCTGTGATATAAATTTTTTGGTTACTATCTGGCCCTTTACAAAAGTTTTCCAAGACCTGAAGTTTTAAGTTATGGTGTTCCTACAGAGATAAAACTACAGCAATAAGAACGACAAATAAATTATATTAAATACTTCAAAGAACAAATCTAGAAGATTTATTCTGCTTACTTATAAACACTAGATATATATGTATGTGTGTGTATATACACACACACATACACACATTTGTTGTTAATTTTAGAATAAAAAGAAAATCCCTTTTAGGAAATCAATACTATTAGTCTTTAGCAGATTGTAAACTAGCAGCTACAATAAAGAAATATTTTTCTTTAGAGACGAATGATAATTTAACTTAACTTACTCATAAATGAGTAAGCAAATAAAAACTACTAAGAAAAAGAGCAGAGAGTTTTCATGGAAACAAGCTTCCTTAGTTCCCAACTACAGAAGAAAAGCACTTGGTGAGTCAGTAAGAACTAAGCAAAAAGAGCAAGCTCACGCCATTAAAGAAATCCTAATTAATTCATGAGAAAGTAATTTTTAATGTCAAGTTAGAAGTTTGACAGACAGCTTCAAAAAGATCAAGCTTTTCTACACATAAAAGCACATCTGATGAGAAAAAGTAACAGTTTTCCTGAAGGTAGAAACAAATGGCAAAGTTCAATTAAATTTAAAAGAAATTGCACTTGTGATTTACTGAAATAAAGCTATTAATTTCCATCTAGGTATTTGTATTTATTTATATTTAAATTACACTGTTATTTATCATTAATTTACACTTAGTTTTTTATATATAAATTCTTGTGTATCAAAAATTATGTAATAATGTCTCCTTTTATACAAAAGGCATAAGTGGCTGTGGAAGCACATTATGATTTTTTTCTATATCCCATACCCGAGGAGAAACTATCTATAGAGATTGATTCCACCAGGGATGACAGGTACTAGAATGGCAACACAATGCCCAAGAAAAAGCAAACAGCATTTACAAGTATAGCTTTGCATTTAAAAACCTACTAAATGATGGTGACCACTAAAGAGATTCAGAAATTTGTTTTATTTTACCTTTATTTTTCTTACTGATAGTAACCCACTCCAAAGAAACATAGAAACCACTTCCTTTCATATCCAATTCTTCTTTCTCTATTTGAAGAAGTAGGGTAGATATTGAATGTTCTTCGGCTTTCAACAATGAAATGCTGTGAATTATGATAAAAGGACTCCCAAGCTCTTCATTAAACATAATCTATAAGAAAATTACACCAAAAATGTACATAATTACATGAACACAGATAGCACAGAGGGAATACACAGAATTGTGGCAATCCAGCAAATTATTTAGAACACTTTTATTACAAAGAATCAAAAAATAAAAAAGCCTTTAAATAAAAGCTGAAAGTTTAAATAATGTTCCTTGAAGAAAGAACTTTTTAAAAAATATCTATTTGTACAACAGAGAAAACTGATCAGTACTCTTGGCTTAAAAACAGACAAAACAACACGGCATCCAAACAGCATCTAAAGGAGAAAGAGAACAAAAAGCAATCTTCCAGAAAATAATTATCAAGTGAGAAAAGTACTCTGCACAAAAAGAGAGGACACAGGCAGGTCAATGTTTATTCCTCCGTCTCTTTCCCCATCCCATATATAATTTATTTCCACTTTCTTCCTGTTAGTTTCTGGATATTGCATGTGTGTATTCATGTATGTGTATGTTCTTTCCCATTGTTTATTTTCTGGAAGTTTACACAGGTAAGAGTCAAAGGCAATGGAGAACAAATCACCAATACTTTCTTATTTCTCAAAAACAAAAGAGCCCATTTACATTTAAAAGAAAATTCAACAAATTCTATTTAAAATATAATCTTGAAGTTTTTTTTAAAAACGAAATCTAAGCATCATGTAAAGACACACAAAATCCTATCAAATTCTTTTTTATACCCCAAATATGATCTAAAAAAGACTATTATATTTTTATTAGAGTAAATAACAAATAGGGAAGCATTAAGACTGATTCCTAAACAAGATTTCCAAATAAATGAAAAAATAAAGTTGGAAAAAAGCCTAACTGAAGAAAAGTTAGTGCTTTTTTTTTTTTTAAAACTGTATCTGGAATCCCCTCATATCCACTCCTACTTGAATGCCTTATAAAGAAAAGTACGCTTTAATGCCATCAATTTCCCTATGTATGTAAACACCTCTGCCAAAATTATTCAAATAGTAGGCCTTTGGAATCCATTCTAAAGATTTCCATAAGTAGAAAAAAACAAAAACAAAAAACCTGTAAATACTCAAAATGGAAATGATAGATGAAGACAGGTTTCTAGTTGGTTGATTGGGTTTTGCTTTTGTTTGGTGAATAGCGGAGACAAAACGAAAGAAGGGAAAATAAGTTTTGGCAGGTATGATTAGCTAGTTTATTGTTCCCCTTTTTTTCTTTCTCATGAGAGTGAAAGGAACTAGAATGAGACCAAAGGAGTAGATGACTGAACTTTTAAAAACTGTTAGGCTGAAATTTCTAGTTTTCTGGACAAGCCTGGCATCTCAATTGTGATACTGTGGATACATGGTAGCCCATCATATGAGAAGCAACACATTTGGAAAGCAGGCAATCTTCTGTGTCTCCTTTCATTTCTCTTTCTACACTTCAGCCATCACCACCACCCTTGGCCCCTTATCCCCTGCCACACCCCTTAATCACTACCACCTTTAGCTTCTTCTCTGTTACACCAATTACCCCAAAGTCCTAAAACCCTCCTAAATTGTTTCCTAAAGTGAGCAATATTTTACTAGTATCCCTCCCACCTTAATTAATGCCCAAGTACCCTCCACTACCCAGTCAAAACTATTATCAACAGAAAACATCTCAGAAGGGTACTCATTTCATTACAGCAGTGTATACTACAGAAAATATGAAGTAGATTTAAATTTTTAATTGATCAAAAAATATTATTGAAGCCCTACTATGTGACAAGGGGATATACATAGAAAAACCAAAAGAATTATAAACCTATATGAATCTCCTCCTAGCAAAATGTATGCTGTTATTTTTAAGCTGAGAGCCCAGTTTGTCTCTTCTACTCAAAACCTATGGAATCTTGACAGCTCAATAACAGATAAATTCTCATTCATATCTCTCCGGTCCATCACTCTCAAAACTCCTTCCAACTGTTTCAGGTAGTTGTGCTATACACCCTATTACCTCAGCTAAAAAAATAATGATAATAAAGATTATTATTGGAAGCCAGGATAGAAAATAACACAATGGCCAATGAATATTTGACAGTGAATACAAAAGACTCTTGTAAACAGGCTACTGTTATTCTGGTTATTTACTGTGTTTTTTTTTTTAGTTTTTTGAACATACTATAATTTGGTTTACTAGCACAACTTAGTAAGATAGGTAAACCATTTGGTTCTGGTTTTTCTCTTTATTTACCCAGAACTAAAATCTACCTGCTGAGATTTAGACAGTAGCAACATTATAACATACTATTAATATAAGTCAAGGAGTTGAAGGAATAAATTCTTCAGTTACCTACTCAGCATCATTTATTTCTACTTGCAAAACTGTGGTTCTAGAGAAACTAATTTCTTATTTATTACCATTAAAATCCTAATCTACCCCCCAGATTTAAATCTATTTTAAAAAAATGGAAGTAAAAGTGGCCCCTTAGAGATTGGTACATAACTGTATTTATATTATGTATTTTTCTAAGTCAGGAATATTCTGATAAACTCACTATTTGACCAATGTAAACATGCCAGCAAATCTAACATAAGGGTAGACAAGAAAAAAACATCCTAATGTAAGTTTTTGGTCAGTGCTTCCTCAAGAAGGAGGAGGCAATGCCAATGCTTAGCAGTGCTTTACACATATAAAGCACTCAAGAAATATTTGCTAAAAAATGAATGCAATTCTTGACAACTGCATTGACTCCAGAACAAAATAGGAATGGTTGACATATCAGTTTTGTAAAAGGTATACATTTTATAGTTTAGTTAAAAAGAGATCCAAAACATTACGTATTAGAAATAACAAGAGATCACATGTAAACTATCCTTAAAAAGTGTTACTTTTTAAAAAAGTAAGATTCAATTTATATACACCTTCTGGACTTTGCATAGGTCTTACAAAAATAACCAAAACCCTCACCTCCCATTTTTCGGAAGCACTATTTCCACGGTCACCTGTACCAATGACATACAATCTTCCAGTTCCATCTGACAAGGTAACCCAGGTAGAAGATGTGAAATGGATAGATGCACAAAGGCGATTATCACACGCTGTCAAATCTGTAGGAAGTCGAAACACCTCTCGTGGTTTTCCTAAGGCAGTGTCCTAAAAAGAAACCAAACATTATAAATAAATACCTTCCTCTTCCTTCCTGTGTAGTGGTTTCTCTCCTCTTCAAGATTTGGAGCCTAATTCCCCTCCCTATAAGTATGAGCTATACTACTGATTCACTTCTAATAAATAAAATAGAGTAGATGTGACAGATGGTATGTGACTTTTAGGACTAGGTCATAGAAAACTTTACATCCACTTTACTGTCTCTTTTTGGATCACACACTTTGAGGGAGGCTAGCTACCTTGTTGTGAATATGCTTAATAAGGTAGCCATGAACAGATCCATAAGGAGGAACTGAGGGCTCCAGCCAATAACTGTCATGCTATGAGTGAATCATTTTGGAAATACATGGTTCAGCCCTAGTCGGGCCTTCAAATGATTTCAGTCCTGGCTGACATTTTGGCTACAACCTCATGAGAAACCTTGAGCTATACCATCCACCTAGATTACTCCCTGATTTCTGACCAAAGAAACTGTGTGAGATGATAAATGGTTATTGTTTCAAGTCACTAAGTTTTGACACTGTTACACAACAACAGATAACTAATACAATGCAGGAATCTAGTTTTCATTCTCTTAATTTTGAGTTAATGATCCGTATTTTTAAGTCACAAACTGGAAATACCACACTATGTTCAAAATGCCTAAGAGACATCAGCCTGCAGTACAAAAATACTACATTTAGACTACTACCACCTAGGTTTTTGTTAACCAATTTTAATTTTGTCTGTCCTTATAATTTAAAGCTATAAGATGGGTTGTTGCCATGGTTTGAATATGGTGTCCTCTCTAAAATTCATGTTAAAACCTAATCACCAAGGCGATGATACTGGAAGGTGGGGTCTTAGGGAGGTAATTAGATCATGAGGGCTCCACCCTCATGAATGTGATTAAGTGCCTTTATAAAAGGGCTTGAAAGAGGGACTTTGTCCCTTTTGCTCCTCTGCTTTTTGCCATCTGAAGCTTTCCGTCCCTTTCCAGAGGACACAGTGTTCAAGGCACCATGGACAGACTCATGTTGATCTGTTAATAATGTTTACCATTAGGAAAATAAGATTGGAGTATAACTGGTAGTAGGGAAGGACTGGGAGTAAAGGAAAATTGTCCCTCTTTGCTTAAATTAATCTAATTAAATTAATAAGATAAAAGTGGAATGGGACTCCTTCCTCAAAACAGTTGTTTCAAAGTAAAGGTTTCCAGTTGTCTCTGCTACATGCCCCTGAGTCTAATCTAGTGAACCATTACTGGGAAGAATGCAGGGATAAACCTGTTAATCACTATTCTTCATTTCATATACAATTATAAACATTTTAAGCTATTTTCCTTGAAATATATGGTTACACATGACTGAGGTTGCTAGAAGTCTAATTATCAGATAAATGGGTGCCATATCCAATAAATGACTAAGACATTTGACTATATAAATGTGAAACCAAAATTAAAGAAAGCACACAGTACCTCTCTTGAGTTAATGACAGTTAAAGTGAAAGCAATCTAAATTTTTCTGCTTTTTGAAATATAATTCTCAAAGGTACATTTTAATTTTAACTGAACTATAAGCAATAAAATAATTTCTTCTGTAAATTCTAAATCATAACATTAAATTATTTCTGAATAACCTCCATTGACAGTTTTACTAAGTATCCTCATAATAACAAGTTACATACTAATTGGCATCTGTAATGTCCAGGTCTCATACAATCATTTTCTTTTTCCTTAGAAAAAAGGTAAATATAACTATGTTAAAGGATGCTGAAAATCACTTTGAGGTAACATTTCACAGCTAATTTGCAGAAGGATTAAAATCTCACTATGAACGGAATACTTACTGAATAACTAAAATGTACAAGCATTGTAATAAATAAGTGCTTTGGCTTTTTGCCATCTTATTTATTCACCACCAAACCCTATGAAGTTGAAATTATTATCCCCATTTTAAGAACATAGGTTTGAAAAGATTAAATAATTTGCCTGGAACTCCACTGCTAGAAAATGGCAGCATCAAAATTCAAATCTTGGTCAATCGGGCCGGGTGCGGTGGCTCAGGCCTGTAATCCTAGCACTCTCGGAGGCCGAGGCCGGAGGATCGCTCTAGGTCAGGAGTTCGAAACCAGCCTGAGCAAGAGTGAGACCCCATTTCTACTAAAAACAGAAAGAAATTAATTGGCCAACTAAAAATATATATACAGAAAAAATTAGCTGGGCATTGTGGCGCATGCCTGTAGTCCCTGCTACTTGGGAGGCTGAGGCAGGAGGAATGCTTGAGCCCAGGAGTTTGAGGTTGCTGTGAGCTAGGCTGAAGCCACGGCACTCTAGCCTGGGCAATACAGTGAGACTCTGTCTCAAAAAAAAAAAAATTACAATCTTGGTCAATCTATTCCAAAAGTTGGTGTTCTCTTCCCTACTCCACATTTTCTTGAGAAGAAACCAATTTCCAAGTTTTTCTAAACAAATGATAATTTAGCTCTCAATGCAAGGTATACCCATTGCCACCCTCAAAAAACCTACTTTGAATGCAAGTACCATATTCAGTTTTTCTTCAGGCTACTACATATGGTATTTTTATTTCAGATTCCTGAGGCAATAAGATGTAACACAAAAATTATATGCTCATATATTATATATAAATGATATTGTAAATAAATAGTGAATACGTATTAACACATAAACTGCATATATTTATGAAAACATCTCTAAACCGGAGTTTAGGGGCTGCCTCTTTGTTCCAGCTACAATTAGAGAATCTTTGAACTAACAAAGTTATTTTTCTAATAAATATAGATTTATAGAAAAGGCTACTCAAGTTTTAAAAAATGGTCAAGCAAAATTAAATAGGGATACCATTTACTAGTATTATTAGACACTGACATTTAAATTTTTGCCCTTTTAAAAGGAAGTGATGTTTTTCTGGAGAAAGTCATTCATCACTAATAATCATTAACTTTATTTGGAAGAAAAGAGTATAAAAATGTTTCTTTTTCTCCTTTTTTTTTTTGCTAAAGCTTTAAGAAAGGGTGTTTTCAATCAATTGTAGTTTGAGTAATATCTTTATGTAACATAAAACTTTCAATAACATATTAAACACATAGTTCTAAGAATTCACCCCTCCTCTTTTATTTATTTATTTTTTCTTTGATCAGGCATTGGAGCTCAGAAAATGTTACCCTGAAATATGGTGCTTTGACATGAGTAGCCTCAAAGGACCCTCTGGACTGCCCCCTCCCCCTTAATCCTGTCTCTCCCAAAGCACAGGATGAAGGAAGCCCTTCTGTGAAGTTCCTTTACCTACCTATTGACTGGACCTGGCAAAGAGATACACAATTGACTTCCCTAGTATTTCATTAATCAGAGAAGACTAAAACTCCTATCACAGAAATTCACCCATGCTATGCAAATTAAAAATATTTGTATGCCTCTTTCTCCTATTAATCTGCCTTTTGTCAGGTGACTGTCAGAGAACCTTCAGAGGGTAAAGGGACGCTTTCCCTTTGTCCTTCGACACTTAAATAATTAGTTTCCTATTAAAATTCAACTGTTGAAAATAACCTGAGATTCAGGCCTCAAGATGAACATACTTACATACAATTGAGCCGGACTAACAAGCAGTTCTACTCTGTCAGTTGACGACAGAGCCTCACAAATACACACTTACAAATGGAATCCAGTAACTGTCCTTTGGACCTTTAAGTGCAAGTTAAAAAGACACTCTTCTTTAGTAGCAGAAACAAATTAGCTTTTTAGGTAAATGGAAATAAAAAATTATGACAGAAATAATTTCCTGAACATAATATTTCCTGAAACCGAATATAATACTTTAAAATGAGCCATAATACCATATAAAATAATGATATAAAGAACGAAATTTTAGACACTTTCTTCTTTCCTAAGACGTTTTCTACTTCCTTAGCACACTTCCTCACAATTGACATTATTCTAAAATTAAGGATTGTAAACCTACAAGTTCAACTTTTATTGGAAGTCCTGTATGTCTTTATAAACCAGTGTGCTGAACTGCTGCCACCTGCTGGCTCCTGACAAAGTCTGAAAAGACCAAGCAACTTGCAGACTTCAAATCTTGGGCCCTATGGCATTCACTTAGACCACAGCAGTCCAGATTTAACAAGGGTGATAATTTGCACACCAATCCCACAAATCTGGGATTTGTGTGTGTGTGCCTTTGACTAAAAGAAATTTCAAGCAATAGAATGGATATTATAACAGCTGTTTTCTGCTATATATTAATAAAAAGCCAATTTCTAGTCAGTGGCCAACATTCTCGACCTGCCCCCAACATAGAAACTCAAATACTAGGTTGATTTCCTTTGTTGTTGATCAGAAAAATAGTAAGAAATAAGTGTGGCAATCTCCTGTATCCCAGATGCAGGGTTTCTCTAGACTTGGTCATGACTGGACCATAAGCAAAATCACCTGAGGTGCTTGAAAAAATGCAGATTCCCAGCCCACAGCCAACTCAGACATGCTGAATCAGAATCTTGAAGAATGGTACTTTGAAATTAGTTTTTGTTTTGATCAGTTACTCCAAATTACTCTCAGGTACAATATGGTCCAAGAAACAAAGAAGTTAAATTAATCAAGCAGAAAGCAAGCTAAAAGAACCTGAAACATGGTTCTTTAAAACTAAAATAACAGCCTTGATTAGGCGAAAAGAATATAGGAAGGAAAGAGAAAAAAGAAAATATAATAATAATAATCTTAAGAATATAATGCACACAACTTATAGCAAAATATTTGAAAATGTAAGAGGAGATGGATGGTTTCCTTGAACAAATATATCTATTACAAATTACCCTAGACTTTGAATAAACCAATTATCGCAGAATAAATTGGACAGGTGATAGAGAACTACTATTGAAAAGGAAAACAGGAATACAATACATCCAAAGAGGATCTTAAAAATATAAAGAACAGATCATTCTAATCTTAAACTATTCAAGTTCTCAGAAAAATAAAAAAGCTTCCCAATTAATTTTAAAAAGGCAAAAAAACTTTAATGAAAATCTGAAAGATATCCCCCAAAACAAAATAAAGCCACTCTAGACTTGTGAACATAAATATAAACATTCTAAATAAAATGTCAGCAAATAGAATCCAATCATACATCAAAAGAATATACTCTCACCAAAAAGCATTGTTCTAGGAACTTAAGGAATTAGGAAATTAAGGACTATACCAATTTAATCCACTACATTTGATAAATCAATGAAAAGCACATGATTAATAGCACTAAGTTGGTGCTACAAAGGCATTTGATAAAATTTGACAACTATTCTTAATAAAGAAACAATAAGTATAAACAGAAACAAAAAACTTATTTATTTATTTGTTTGAGACAGATTTTCTCTCTGTTGTCTGGCTAGGATGCAGTGGTGTCATCACAGATCACTGCATCCTCAAACTCCTGGGCTCAAGCAATCCTCCTGTCTCGCTGGGACTATAGGCATGGACCACCGCACCCGGCTAATTCTTCTTTCTTTTTCTTTTTTTTTGTAGAGATGGGGTCTTACTCTTGTGCTCAGGTTGTTCTCCCACTGACCTCAAGCAATCCTCCTGCCTTGGCCTCCCAAAGTACTATGATTATAGGTGTCACTGTATCATGCCTAGAAAATAACTTAAAGCTGTGAACTAAAATAAAATCCCAGCCAACTGAATGGATCCCCTCTTGGCCAAGGAAATCGGCCCCCCCCCAACAAAAAGGAAAACCCAAAGTCCCCTTAAAGCTGAGTTGCTTGTCATAAGGAGAAAGGACGTCTTATACGCCTGGTATATTCTGTCCCTTTTGGAGTTATTCTTGATAACAATAAGATACAAAATCATAAACAAAGCTTCATTTCTTTAACCACTTACAAATCAAAGAATCTTTAAACCCACCAATATCCTATAATCCCCGGTTCCAAGTATCCTGCCTTTTCAGGGACATATGAGTCTTACAATATCAGTAGGTTTTGTTTCGGGATGTTGGTGTTTTGGAAGGATTTAATTAGTTAACACTTTTAAACAAGATATGCTCTCAAACTACTATATTTATAAAACTTAGAAAAGACATTATTACATTGTTCAAAATAAGAAGATTTATTACTTACATTTGTTTTCTCAATAGGATTTTTTAAATTTAAAATTAGTAATTAAAACTATATTTTGATTCCTTGTCTGTGTTATATATCTAATTCACATAAAAATGGTTGACAGAAAATAACTTAAAATGATAACTGGCATCTAAGTAAACTGCTAAGGTAAATAAAAAAATTAGGTAAATTAGCTAAATGTAAATGGGATAAATACTTTCAAATAAAATTTTCATATAATTTGGAATCTTTAAGGTTTTTTAAATAAAAGACACTCATTAAATGACTGGGTCATTTCTAATTAACAAAAAAATATAGGAAAGCACGTGTCTAACAATTATAAAATGGTTCTTATCTATAAGATACTGATATGTAACAGTCAAGAAAATTAGAAATACTTTACCCCAAAATATGGTATTTTGACACCGTGAACTGACTAAAGAAGCCTCAAGGTCTCTCTGACCTTCCCTTCCCATTTTACCACAAGGAAGGAAAATAAAAAAGAAAGAGGAACCAGTAAGTAGGAAAAACAGAGATGTAAAGAAAGCTGTGAATATAAAAAATATGTTTTTGGTAAAAAAGGTTAAACAGAAAAGAGAATGATATTGTATGAGAAGGGATCATGTATGGTAAATGTTTGTCCTAAAATAACTGATTATTTAAGAAAAGGGAACTTTAGGACAAACAGAAAGCTTAACTATGTTGTAGAAGGTCTGTGCAAATTGGGATAAGGTTCATAGAAGGGAATTTATGAAGGCATTTTGTATGTGATCAAGTTGGCTATAATGAGAAAGAAAAATTTTTGCTTAAAACAATTTTCCTTAAAATATTAATTTGCTATTAATGAAATTTACATGACATATCTTAATTCTATAACCTATTTCTTTTTTTAATTAAAAAAAATTCTCAGACTTATATCTTAAAAGTTAGACTTCTTCTATGTGTTATTAATTTCAACTTTTTCTCCCCTTAAAAAATGTGGGATGGTAACTCTCACTTTCAATTTTTCGTCAACTCCTATAAAATGTTTTTCCTTTTGTTCTTATGGCTTGATACCAAAATGTTAAAGGTTTAGAAAAACAATGTTTACCTCCAATATAACTTCATAGTATATTCTTGGCTTTTCTTGATATTTCTAAATTATTTAATACGGTCAGAAAACTTCTCATGCTGCTGCTTAGAGTCATTTGTTCCCCTTACTCAAGGTACTAGTTTTTCTTATTTACATTACCTTATAATATACTGTACACTCATGAACCCAGACATACTCTTGCTGTACCTGATTAATACAAGTACCCTTTTCATCAGGTTTAATTTCCAAGTTATTTAAATGGGCTTCCAATTAAAACAAATAAACAAAGAAACAACAAAACAATCACACTACAGAAACTTTTTCTTTACTTTTTGGGCAACTGCCCTTTAAGAAACAAAAATTTTACTCTTATCAAGATGATCCCTGTGTTGTCTTTATTAGGTTTTTGACTAACTAGTAAAACTAAACTTTAAAAGGGGTAAAGTTTATACCATAAAACTTCCTATAAAGTCTTTTGATGACTATCACTCTTGGTTAAATAAATGACCATTATTTTACAGTGACTTGTAATTCTATTTTGAACAAATTAGTTTTAAACCTTTAATATTTGACAAACCTTCCAAAAGCAAAATTCTAAATTCACTCTTTTAAACCTCAAACCGCTTTTTAGTAATAGAGCTGAATTCAATGTACACCATGTATTGATTTATGACTTTATGTGTAATTCCTGTCTCCCTAAAAAATGTATAAAACCAAACTGTAACCCAACCACAGTGAAACCACTTGCTCAAGGCTTCTTGGGCGTGGCTCTCCAGGCCATGGCTGCACATATTCAGACCAGAATAAACCTCTTTAAATTATTTTACAGTGTTTGAGTTCTTTTCCATTGATGAAATATATGTTACTTACCAAAAACCAACAGTAAGTATTTTCTTAAGTAAAATTTAAAAGCATTACAATTAAAATCAAGAGCTAAACAGGGCTATCTGAAAAATCCCCATTACTAAATGACATTGTCTCAGAGGTTCTATCTAGTAAGAACAGTAAGACAAAAATGAAATGATATGGACATTTTCATAAACATTAGAAAAGAGATAAAATATTTCCTATTCTGATGATATAATTGCATATTGTAAGGGCAAAGGGAAAGATTTCTCTCCATCCACTGAAGGTTTGATGAAAATGAACTGACATTAGGCAGACTGACTGAAAAAAGGGCAGTAAGTAAAAAACTAGTGAATTACCAAATAAGGTGGCTGTTTATACAACTCGTGTTTTTCTATCAATAATCACCTGGAAAGGAAAATAGAAAAAATTATATTCCATTCACAAGAAAGGCAGAAACTATAAAATGCTTAAGAATAAATTTAATAAAAAGAACATATGTTCAAGAGAAAACTATAAAAAATCTTAAGGATGTAAAAGTAGATCTAAATAAATGGAAAGACATAATTATGTTCCAGGGTGGGAAAAAAGGTCATAAAAATGCCAATTCTCCAAAAACCAATATAAACTCCCCACCCTAGCAAAAAAAATTCAGAGCTTAAACTAGATTAACTCTAGGACATCAGGTCCAGCTGAGCACAGGAGTAAAGGACACTACTGAAAGAAAATAAGGAATTCAGTGAATGTCCACATATTAAAAGATGAAACAATAAATTCTTTTCCTCTGCTTGGACCCCAGAAAGCCAGGATCAGGTCTTCTACCTTCCAGCAGGAAATCAGAGATACTTGCCAGCCTAGGAGATAAGAGCTACACAAACCAACATTTGGGGCACCCGATCATACAGTGTCACTTACCAGTTATGGGAAAAAAGTATAAAATAGGCCTTCTCCCCTAAAGATCTACTAAACTATTTTTAGAGTGTGTATTATGTCTTTTCAACTAAATAATTCAAAGACTTCATAATCCACTTGCTAAAACAGAGAATACATATGAAGTGTTAGAAGAGTTCAGGGATGAGAATGATTATCAAGAAAGAAGGCAGCTTGTAGAAACTTTCCCAGAAATTGTCATTCTAAATTATGATTTACTTATTGCTTACCAATGAAATAATAGTAATCTCATTAAGAAGCTAAACAAATTTAAATGTCCATTATGTATACAGAAAGGCGTACAATACTTTGAATATGCAGAAACATGCAGCAAAAGATGTTAGTCCCATGTCAAGGACAAATTGGAGAAAAGAGGGAAGGAAGTGGTCTACTGTAAATTAATAAACTAAGGGAAATTTCACTTTGTATACTGCAGTATTCACAATGCCTAGAACAATGTGTGGTATATAGTAGGTATTCAATAAATATTTGAATGTTGAGCGAATACTATAGACTATGTGACTGAGTTGGAGTCTCTAAGTCAATATTCTTAGAGAATTTCCATGGGTGAAATTCAAGATTTTAGATTTGTCTTCTTAAACAAATACAAACTATAAACATAACAAAATCTAGAAAACATATAAGCCCTTAAAATTAAAGGACACGATGAAATGCAAACTATGCATATGCAGAGTGAGGACATGAATAATCATGTAAAGACAATAGAGTGCACCTGAAGATAGGACACACAGCTTGCATATACACACTATCTAAACACATAGTACATATAGAGAGTATATGTGTACAGTCTTTAGTAAGTCCATGGAAACACAAAGAGAGACAAGGAACTATAACCAGTTACTCTAAGATGTCCACAGAAAAGATAAAATAGGTCAGGAAAAGGAATCAAAGATATTTTAGTCTTTGTTCTGATTCCACGTGAAATAAGTTATTTTAATATACTTATAGTATCTGATTTCCCAAGGACACTTTCCAGGAGAAAAAAAATACACCGACTTAGTCCACACTGCTTATCTATATTTCAAATCCAATATTAAATTTTCATGCCAGATTTCTAATCAATCTTTTGTGATTTCAGTAGAAACTGGCATCTCAAATCATGATTAACAATGAGTTAACTGGTAAAACCAAGCTTTTGGCCTTAACTGTGACCCTATCCATGCCCCTTTCCTACTCCAGCACAGTACTAAACACATGCAAAGAACCAAATTTCTCCTCTACCTTTCCCTTGCTTAATACACAATAGCACAACTACTCCTTCCTCCCTTCAAAACCTGGCCTCTGTCACCCTGCCAACCTCATCTCTAGTCAGAGCCTTCTAGATCTTTCCATACATACTATGATTTAGCAATGCCAAGTTATAGTACCTACAGTGAACAAGCATGCCTGTGGAAGTGAAGAAAATCAGAATATTTTATCCTGAAATATATATTTTTTGACATATTTTGAGATGGCTGTCACAGGTCCAGCAGATAAAAGTAACACTTGAAAGCTGTTATTTGTAGGGGGAAATCTGCATCTGTAGAGAGTCTCTATTAATTTAGCCAAGTATTCCTTTGTCCCATCTAGTAAGATAAAATGAGAGTCTGACACCTCTAAAGGTCTGGGAGGGGGGAACCCATTTACCATCTATTCTCCCAGAGAACTGCTACCTGTGAAGTTTCATTTACATAACAAAACCACCTTTTAGACCCAAGCTTCTTCCCTTCTCCCTTCCATAACTTATCAGCTACTAAAAACTGTTTGCCAGAATCCAAGCACCCATTCTTTTTTTTTTTTTTTGAGACAGAGTCTTACTCTGTTGCCAGGGCTAGAGTGAGGTGGCTTCAGCCTAGCTCAGAGCAACCTCAAACTCCTGGGTTCAAGTGATCCTCCTGCCTCAGCCTCCCAAGTAGGTGGGACTACAGGCATACGCCACCATGCCCGGCTAATTTTTTCCTCTATATATTTTTAGTTGGCCAATTAATTTCTTTCTATTTTTAGTAAAGATGGGGTCTCACTATTGCTCAGGCTGGTTTCAAACTTCTGGCCTTGAGTGATCCTCCTGCCTAGGCCTCGTAGAGTGCTAAGATTACAGACCTGAGCCACTGTGCCAGGCCCGAGCCCCCATTCTTTATAAACTTTGTACCTCACTTGCGGGGTTGAATCTTCATTCTGAAGGCTCCCGTGTATACACATTAATGAATTTGTATACTCTTTTCTCCTATGAATCAATCTGCCTCATGTCAGTGATTTTTCAGCAAACCTTTAAGTTCCCTATAGTCTGGGATAGTCAATAAGATCAACAAAGCTGCTCCACTCTTCTTTAAGCCAGTGAAGAGAACCCAGGGACCTGATATGCTGGCAAAATTGGTAAGGATTTCTTACTGGCCAGGCTCTTGGCCTCTCTATGCAATCCAGTTAAGTGGACATCAGAGGACGTTTTTTTTCAGATTACATCAGGTAGCCAGCATAAAAATGGCTGGGAACCTGAGATTTTGTTCTAGATGTGACAAGCTCTCAGGAGTATTTATCATAAGAAGTCACATTCATAAAGGGCTTTAGTCATCTCAACCTTTATTTTAACTTAGCCTAATTCTGAAAAAATAAGTGGGATCTTTGAGACTGCTTCTTCTATGAAGAAGATATTGGATTGGGTGGCTTTGGATTAAGTACATTGTTAAAAATTACTGGCTAAAAGATGGATCCTTTAAATTAGATTCCTAAATTAGAAAAAGAAAGATTTTTAAGAGATCTCATATTCTAAACAATTGCTTTATTGTAACAGAGGAAATGGCTTGAAAAGGGCTACATTGCTTTATGAGCTGTCTCATTAAAAAGAAAACAAACAAAAAAAACCCCCACTCTTTTTGAGAATTAAAACATGCATTCCAGCCAGAGGGCAGTGGTAAGTCCAGGTAGAAGTCATAAAATTGTCTTTGATCAGTACCTTCAACTGTAGTTAAACAATATCCTGAAGCTGAAAACCCTCCCTTTAAAAGCTCTATATTTCTGCTAATAGATAGGAAAATGGTATTTTAAGACTTGAGTCTGCCATTCTCCTCATTTGTCAGCAAATTAATAAACTTTCCTTTCCTTCTCCTCAAACCACTTGTCCTCATTCTTCTGATGTGGCTTCAGGGACAAGTGCTGAACTTCTGATAACATTATTTGTATTGCTAGAAAAACTAAATTAAAAGAAAGGACACATAATAGTATTAATATCATGGCTAGCTTTAAAAATTCCCTGACAACATTAAAGAGCAAAAATCTAACCTAAAACAAAGATAAAATCCTTTGTACACTGCACCTGTGGGAACTGCTTCTGCAGGAATAATAAAGGCCAGTCATCCTGTGCCTAATGGTTAAAATTCTGTGCTTTCACCCCAGCAGCCTGGGTTTGATTCTCAGTCAGGAAATGAATCTGTTTTTGGTTTGATATTTATATAACTTTTGACTTTTTGAGGTACTCATTTATTTTTGATCCTTTTCCTTTCCTTGGACACCATCTTCCTCTGTCTGTTGGGGAGTACACAAGGCTTTAGGGACTTTATGTATACATGGTCAGCTGAAAATCTGAGACCCTAGAAAATATGGCTAGACAGAAATGTGGGTTGTACCCATTCGTGTCTAACAAAACTTTCTCTTCTTAGAGCTGTTATTGGTGTGGCTCTGGATCTCATAAAAACTGCTTTCCACTTCTTTGGAGATAATCCTGTGCATCCTTGATTAAGGCTTATGATTAATAATAGTTTGACTGAGAAGGGTACCTTTAGTTAAAAGTTAAAAAGCCAGAAATATCAGCTGTTTGTCCCAGCTAAAGTCTGATAATAAGACATTTAAAAGGACTTCGTTTTTAAAAAAGAGCTCTATAGTCAAAAGTTGACCTACTTCAAACTAATATTTGGGCTCTATACATTGCCTAATAATAATAAATATACATTGTTTTAAGGCCTCTTTTCTCTCTATATTTAAAATTTCTAAATAGACTGAAAACCTCTTTCTTTAAAAAAATTACATGCTTGGTCCCTCTGTTAGTTTCCTTTCTTAAGAATTGTCCTTCCATTTACTTTCACTTCTCCCTACTCCTGCCTCTTTGCCATCTTTAATACCACTAGATCAAAAAAAAAACCAAAAAACAAAAACGAGAAGGAACTAATGACTCAGACCCCATAAAAAATTTAAAAAAAGGTACTATTCACCCTTTTTGGGATCTTCTTTCTCTTTGGAGTCTAAAGAGTTGTAGACAGATTCCTCACAGGTATAAAACTCTGCTCTTTTGTATTGCACTACCTGATCTCTTCAGCCTTTCAGCATACCAAAACTTACTTTGCATTGTGAAAATATTTGACCTTGGTGTACATAATGGCTAAGCATGAATGACAAAGTTGGCGGTGGCTGACTACACTATAGGGGGTTTCTCTTTTCTTAGCTCTTTAGATAAGAAAGTGTACAGCTTAAATACTTAGAAACATGTGGTTATAAGGAAAAACTCTACAAAAACATTATATGGCTCAGTCCCATGGCCTCTCCCTCTTTTGAGGAACTGAGATTCAGTGTGGCCTCCGCCCCAAGCTCAGTGGTCCAGTTGAAAAACAGACTAAATTTACCTACCTAGATTGGTCTCCAAAGTAGAATATTCTAATACTTAACTACTTATTTTGAAGGGATTATTGATTTTCCTCTAAATTCATCTGTATGTCTCCTTATAAAATCCTATAGTAAATTCCTAAGATTTTTGTGTTACCTTGACAACCATTTTTTATCTTCCTCTGACACACCAGAACTTCTTTTAAAAAAAAAAGTTTAGATTCTGTCTCTCTGAGATGGAAATTTGCTACCTGCTTTTCTCTAAAACTCAACAAGGGCTTCTCCAGATAAACTTTAACCCTTTCCATTCACTAAGAAAAAGTTTGAATCCAACTGTCTTTTAAACTAGTCAATTTTACTTGTCTTATGGCTAAAATTCAAAAATCAATAAAGTGTGTATACATGTATATGTCATATGTTGTATCCACATATATGTATATGTCTATATATATGTTTATATATTGTCTACACAGAGTCCTAAATTAACTTAAAAACAAATGAATACTCATAAATTAATAAGCCCAAATGCTTTTCAAGTTTATATGAATTTAATAATGTTTGGTAAATCAAAAGTTTTAAAATTGTTAATAAACACTTCTTCAAAATTTCAACATTTTTTTCCCTTAACATACTGGACAGGCAGGTTTATACTATCTCAGCTAGATAGATGGTTTAAAGGTCATAAAACTTTTGCTTCTACAATACTTATCTGTCTATGAGGTGAAGCTGTAAGAGATGACTGCTGGGCTTCTGTAAAGCCTTACACATACCTTGCTGTCAACTTTTCTTTAGTTTTTAGCCTTTAAATATATTTTTTAAATTTCAAAATATTAATTAAGGGAGTACAAGTGTTTGTTACATGGATATCTTATATAATGCTTAAGTCAGAGCTTTTGGTGTGCTCATCACCAGAATAGTGTTCACTGTACCCTTTCATTCCACACTCACTCTCCCACTCTCCCCTAAATTTTGAGGTATAGACAAGTGACCATGGTGAGATCTTAGAACCATCACCCAGTCCCCTTGTCCTCCCTACACCAGCTGTGTCAAATTATTGACTTCCTAAATTTTTCAATAAAAATAAGGATTACTGAGTTAACACTGTACTGAGTATATGTAATTAAAATAAGATTAGATATAAGAGAAACAATTCTATATACAAAGTATATAATTTCTTTTTGGTAAAAAGGGTTATAGAAAGACATAAAAATGTGATTTTTGTTTAAAGAAAAATAATTTTACCTAATTTAGAGATATTGTTTTAAATTAAAAGAATAAAAAAACAGATAAAAATAAAAACATATAAAAACGTTTAAAAGAAAATGATAAAAATTACAAAAGGTTAAAATTTTTATAAAAACCTTACCCTGAAGTCAAATTAATTTAGAGTGGATAAATTTGTTCATAAGGTTTTATTAAAGTTAGCTTTACCATTAGTAATACACGAATACAAAGATAAAATTTGGTTTTCTCTTTTAAACAACATTTTTATGTAATAGTAATAGAAAATAGTAAAAAATTTTGTTTTTACACTTTTTAAATAAATTGTAAAAAAAAAAGAGGAGAGGGAGAAACAAATTATTAAGTCATATTATTATTTGGGAAACTCCTCTATTTCTCTGCTTTTTGAAATATTTGAATTATTACTATGGCTAAATGACTATTATTTTACAGTGACCTGTAATAGATCCTATTTTGTGACATCAAGTGCTTTAAACCTTTGATGTAAGACAAACTTTCCAAAACAAAATTTTCTTTAAATTCAGTCTTTTTGACCTCAAATTAACCTTTTGGAAATTAGGGCTCCTGGAAGTCCAAGAAAGATATATTAAACTTATTTGTTATGTAAAATTACAGGAAGCATTATCAAATATGAAATAGCATTTAACTTTTCTTGGGCTACCAATATATTTGTATAAATGTGTTATGAATATATGTTCCAAAATAGTATGAAATTCCTAAAATTCTGAGATGTCTTGATATGTTATCAGTAATAAGTATGATTAAGTTAAATTGTTGTATGCCATAGAAATAACCATATTTCCTTGTCAATTGTTTTCTTAACCATGACTATTTTAAGACTTTGTCATCCATAGGCAATTACTGTTTTTCTTTGATTCTTCTAAAAAAGGCCGTTTATGATTTAGCTACAGTCTAAAATTTGCTTCTTCCTTAAGGAAATTTATGGAAAGAACTCTGACAAGTACTCTTAAATACAAGTTTCTGATAACTTTAGAGATTATACCATTATACTAAAAAACTTCCAAGATGTTAACTAAAAGCTGACATGTTTGTGAAGGTTGCTAACCTAACCTCAATTAGAATAAAAGTTAATTACATGGTACTAAATTAATAAAATACTTTTTTTTGAAACATTAATGATTCTTTTCGTTTTGTTTTCCAGAAGTCAAGAAAATTTTCTTTCTTCTTTTGAGCTATTAATAGCTTACAACAAATTAGGTAATGAGAAAAATTTGAAACATTTCTTTTTCTCTCTACTTGATTTCTCCAGAATTTTAAAACTATTTGTGAGTATCCTTAATTTATGGCAACATAGTTATTTGCATAAGTTCAATAAGAGTCTATTTTACTTTATAATAGGACACAATTAAATATCCTAGTCATTTCAGCAAAGCTTTGACTGGAATGGCATATTTTCAGATATTCCCAGACTAATTTAAAGAAATAAAGTTGGCTTTATAGAGCCAATAAAAAGCCTTATAAAAAGACAGGCCTGATACCTCTTCTATGACAACTACCTGACCTGTGATAAGAATGTCACTTTCGAACAGGCCCAGGAATCCCAAATTATTTTGGGGCCTCAAGAAAAGAGGAATTTGCCCAATTCATAGAGGTATTACAGACAGTCTGACAATAAATCTTTGGCTTAGCTTTCCAGCTTCAAAAATCTAACTCAGGGGTAGAGAACCTGTGACCTTCTAGGTCCTTAAGTGTGGCCTTTTGACTGAATCCAAACTTTACAGAACAAATGCTTTTATTTTTATTAATACATTTTTGTTCATCTTTTATTTTGATTTTATTTTTAAAATGAATGTATTTAAAATACCAAAGAATAAAATAAGTATCAACAAAATAATCCTCCTGGATTAACTGGCACAATTAGAACATTAGTAAGCTATTAGGGCTAAATTGATGGCTGCCACCCTTGTGATTTAGTTCTAACTTCCCCATCCTGACTGGCGCCACTACCATACAAGGCTGGTTGGCAGGAATTTATGGGGGTCAAGTATACCAATCTGTCATCAGCTTTTGACAACAATGTACTGTGTTACTATCTGAAGTAGAATTTGTGAATAATTGCACAGTTCGACAGTATTTTTTAATTCTGTCTGCTTAACAGCCCATCACGTCAAAGAAGACCAAGAGAATGCTGAAAGAAGAAAACAGATTTTTTAATGAGGATTAGAAACTACAATATTATCTTATTTCTGCTAACCATGATTTGCTTGCTTTGTGATACTGCAATATCAATATTAAGGAAACTCAATGCTCATCAGCATTATAATACTCGTAAGGACCACAAATATTTTAAATTAGATGGAGAGGAGCAAAAGGTTGTATTGTAGAAATCAAAAGATGAAAAGCAAAAGCAAAGACAATTCTTTCAGTCAACAATAAGATCTGGAAATAATGCCACTGAAGCAACTTATAAAGTGGCTTATATATTCAAGAGGGGAAAGGGAAGCCATTCAGTGATATAGAAATTGTGAAAGAATGCATTGTCAAAGTTGTAGGCTGCTTAGCCCACAATAAAGTTTCAAAGTACAAATAACTGCCTCTTTCCAAGAGAACCATAACCAACTGGCAGTATGAATTAGCCTTCAACTTAAGAGAACAACTTCATGTAATACTTTAAAAGGAAAATAAATATTATTCAATTGCTTTGGATGAATCAACTGATACTACTGCCTTGGTGCAGGTTTTATACTTCATCTGGGTCATTAACATAAGATTTTCTTTACTATAAAGAGTTACTCACTTTGGGCACTCTTGCGAATAGAACACGGAGAATAGATATCTTCAAAAACATTCAAGGTAAATGTCGTGAAGTTGGACTGAATTTGGTAAATTTAGTGAGTATATGTACAGACGATGTACCTTCCATGACAGGAAAACATTAAGGGTTCACTGCATAGATAAAAAAACTATTAACAGATCCAGATGCTTACTTTTTTTTTCATTATATCTTGAATCAGCAAAATCTCTGTGCTAAAGCTACTATTTTAAGTGACACTTTGCAACAAGTTCTAAGTATTGTTAACTATATTCATTGCAAATGAAACATCACATCTCAGTTTCATAACATGCTAAAGTTGAATGATGAGATATGCAGCATGGATTTGCCATATCATTCTAAAGTACATTGACTATCGCAGGGAAAGGTGTTAGCCAAAATTTTATCTCTGCAAGAACTGATAGTTAAATTTTATGAAGAACAGAATCAGCAATGTGAATTACTGAAATATTTCTATAGGAACGCAGCATTTCTGTGGATCAAATCAAAATGACTTGAATATTTCTCTGCAAGGTAAAACTAAGTCTATATATGATATGTGGCCAAAAAATCCAAGCATTTTGAAAAAGCTGTCTTTTTCAAAACAGCTCTTTTTTAAAAGGAAATTTCAGTTGAACATGTTCCCCAGTCAGCAAAGGTCATTGATGAGCAGAATGATATATGCGAAACATTTGAAGAATCTGCAGTTGTTACAGAACTATTAATTGCAGAATACAATGAAAGGCTCACTGACTTTGAGAATCATGACATCACACTGAAATTGGCATTTTGGACTCACTTAGCTGATATCACCAAGGCACCTAAACAACTACAGATGAAATTGACTGAGCTCTCAGTAGAAGACATTTTAAAGTCACTGACACTAAGAAAGATCCAACTGAAATATGGAAAAATGCAGTAAAATACCCACATGCCTTCGGCAACATGCCTGAAAAATGCTTTCTTGTTTTTCTACCACTTATTGCTATGAATCTACGTTCTCCTACCTAACCCAAATCAAGACGTCCTTAAGGTCACAAATGACTGACACTCATCTAGAGGATCAAAAGAAACTACAGACCTCCATACTGCAACCAAATACTCAAATGTTTTCCAACAAAAAACAGACACAACAAAGTCATTAAAAGGTTAGTTAACTTTAAAATTATTAGGTTATTAAGTATGAAATGTCCAATTGCCTTAAATACTAAGTTTGACAGTTGATATCTGACATTTTCACCTTCACATTTCTTGTTTTATTTTTATTATAAAGGTACATCCTCATTCTTTCAAAGGCATGGTTTCTGGTTTGTGAACATCTTTCTAATTTGTTTTAGAGAATTTTTGTGAAATCATGGATAAGTAAAAAATTTGTGATATTTTTGAATATGAGTTCCATCATGGAACCAATGCTGTGCAGACAGCTTGAAATATCAGCAAAGTACTTGGGAAGGATGTAGCTAATGAAGATATACGATCGTGTTTCCCGGAAAATCAGACAGGGTCTTCTATTTATTTTTCCTCAAGAAGATACCCTAGGGCTTATTTTCAGGGGATGTGTTTTTTTCCCCTTAAAGCCTCAGATTGCAGCACACACAGGATGGCCTGGAACTGACAGGGGGAGCCGACCTTGTTGGTGGGGCTGTCCACACCTTTCTGGTCACCTCTGGGATAGAAGCTGTCACAATGGGGCAGATGAGAAGGGCTGCTCTTATTCTTTACTGCTCCTCAATGAAATGCATGGGTTGTGCAGATAGGCTGCGTAGCCACGCCCATCACTAGGTCTTATTTTCGGGGTAGGGCTTACATTGCGCAAATGCTTAGAAATCCTGCTAGGGCTTATTTTATGGGTAGGTCTTATTTTGGGGGAAACACAGTATGTCAATGGTTCCAAAAGTTCCCTTCTGGTGATTTTAATCTTGAAAATGAGCCACAAGGGCAACCTGAGATCAAGGTGGATAATGATGAAATGAAAGCTGTAGTGGGAGCCAATACATCTCAGCCTATGCATGAATTAGCAACAAGGTTTGACGTTATTATTCCAACAACACTGGACTATTTGAAACATATCAGTAAGGTAAATTACCTGAATGGATGGGTACCACATAAATTAAACAAGTATCAGAGAGAAATTGTCTTGAAGCTTGCCATTCTTTGCTGTCATGACGCAAAGGCAAACCATTTCTATACTGTATTGTTAATGTGTGATGAAAAATGGATTCTTTTTGACAATCACAAGCATTCAGCACAATGATTGGATAAAGATGAAGTGCCAAAAACACAGTCCAAAACCAAATATCCATCAAAAAATGCTAATGGTTTCTGTTTGGTGGTCCAGTGCTGGTATTACCCACTATAGCTTCATGAAACCTGGTCAATTGATTACAGTGATGTCTACTGCAACCGATTGGATGAAATGATGAAGACGCTTGCAGTTAAGCAGCCAAGATTGATCAATAGAGACTGGCCAATCCTCTTATAAGACCACATGCTGCAAAAGACAATGCTGCTCAAACTACAGAAACTCAACTTGGAAAATCTCTGTCATCCACCTTATTCACCAGACCTTGCACCAACTGACTACCACTTCTTCCAGGCTTTGGATCACTTCTTGCACAGAAAAATATTCCATTCTCAATGGCTATGGAAAATGCCTTTTGCGGTATCATTGCCACTAACTCTCCATGCTTTTTCGCTGCTGGCATAAACAAGTTTCCATTAAAATGACAAAACTGTGTGGATAGTTTAGGCACATATTTTAATTAATTGTACTGCTTCTTGTTTGAGATATAATAAACTACTTTTGATTCAAAATCAGACATTTCATATTTAATGACCTAATAGTTTTTATTTTTTGAAATTATTAGGTTCATAGTGTTCTGGCAAGTGTTACAGCAAGTGTTACAGCGATTGACCAGGGAAAGACCCGAGTGGCACACGAAGAGTTGGAGAATCAGCCTTTATTCCGCTGGCAGGCTCAGAGGGGCATGCCACCAAATTCTGAGCCCTGCTTCCTTGTTCTCCTCCGGTTTTATACACTTCTTGGGGTTACACAACCAATCAACTATGAGCATGAGGAGTTATCCAATCAGTGCTGGGATTCAAAAAGTATCCAATCAGCAACAAGCTTTACATATCTGATCAGCAGTGAGTTCAGCCATGGGGCCCCAGGTGGGGATTTTTCCCTATCAATAGTAGTGTAAGATATTGGGCTATTAGGTTAATGGTTGTCTTCTAGCTTCTGTCCGTTGCTTGCTTGCTGATCGCAGCTGGCCGCAGGGCATTATGGGTTGAAACAACATGCAGAGGAAAAGCGCTGAGTCCGGAGCCTATCGGCTAGGATCCGGAACAGGTTAGAACCAATCAGGGGCAGGGTGAAATAAAATGCTGGGGAAAAATGGCGGCTAGGGGGGCTCATCAATCACTGTAAAGGGCAAATGCATGATCAGCGCACAGAACCAATCAGCAGGAGCATGATTAGCGCGAGAACAGTTCGTGCGCACAGAGTATAAGAAGCTTCCTCCCTCACGGCACAGAGTCCCTGCCCGAATAAGAGGCCACTGTGTTGGTGCTCTTGGGCCTGGGACCATGGCTCGAGCTAGACAATAAAACTCCTTTTGGTGATTACAGCCTCTGTGACTCTGTCTCTCTGTTCCGTGGAACTGCGGAATCAGGCTCCAACAGTAGTTAGATTTTTACAAAATAATGTAGATTTTAAATACATCTAATTGAAGTTTCTTGAATGTGGCCTTATTTAATTACAGCTAAATTAATACGGCCTTCCAACATGAAAAGGTCCTTCCAACATGAAAAGGTCCCTCCCCCACGGCCTAATTGTAACAGAGATAAAGGTCTGAAAAAGGGCAAAGAAATGTTTTCCCAGTCAGCTCTTTAAAACTACCCACTCTTTTTGAGAATTAAAACCTGCATTCTTTCCTGAGGTCAGTAATCAAAGGGGCAGAAAAATGTCCTTTGCTCTTTGTTTTCTATTTTAAACCACAGGGGATGGCTCAACTGGAATTGTCCAAAGGTCACAAGATAAGGTTTAAAGAAACCACCAATTATATAGTTAAACAACAGTAGCCTGAAACCATGACATGTGATGCAGGTCACACAGACTGAGCCCAACCGCTGAAAACCTGCCTTTTAAAAAGCCTTGTTTCTCTGCTTAAAGACTGGATGGTGGTCTTTTGAAATGCTAGTCTACTGCCCTCCTCATTTGCTGGCAAATTAATACATTTCTCTTTCCTTTTCCTCAAACCACTTATCCTCATTCTTCATTCTGACTTGGTCCTAGGGACAAGTATCAAACTTTCAGTAACATAATCTGAGATTCTATATAAAAAAAATTCCAGCAAAGCTCATTTAAAAAGAGACTATTATAGCCCATAATTATTCTTGCTACACTTTATACAAATAATCAAGCCAAGCATAACGAGACTAAAATTTATTTTACAAACAAATTGCTCCTACTATAATTTGTCTTTGGTAAAAACAATGAACTAGAGAGAGAAAAATTACTTTTCAGAAGAAAACTATAATAAATCCATTATTAAATTCTTTCCTGGCTACAAGTCTCCAAATAATGTTTTTAAATTTTTCTTCCATTTTTCTGACTTGGACTTAATGAAATTGCCACTACTTTTTCCTGAGACCCTACCTTGTGACATACAGACCACAGGTGAGAAAAATCTGTCAGACTGCCACTGCCTACTTCCCAGAACCTAAAGATAAAGGGAGACATTCCATAATGCTAAAAGAATCAATTCATTGTAGATTAAACAATGCTAAATGTTTGTATCCAAGTAACATAGTTAAAAAAACATAAAGCAAAAATTCACCAAAAAAAAGACAAATCCACTATTATAGTTGGGGAAAATACCTCACATAGGAAAAGTAGACACAAACATCTACAACAACATTAATATATAATATCCATTACAGTGTATGCCCAGTGGTGAAAATGTAGGGTTAAAGCAGAAAGGGAAGGCCTACAGAGCCTGAGTGCAATCATTTTGACCCATATCAGACCCTAACGACTCTGAACGGGGAAATCGTCAGCCCAGAACCACCTGAGAATGGATGAATTACTAAGTGGGATGCCTTACACACTATGCTTACCTTTCTATAACAGCAGTTTATGATTAACCTTTATGGCCTCACCTCAAGACAACGCTGGTCACGTATGGCTGTTTTCCAACAGGGTTTTTGAATATTTAAAAATATTACCATTGCCCCATAAGGGGCATAAGGACCTCTGCCCCCGGAGATTTTCCTCCTGCTTGGGAGAAGACCCCTACTCTGTCTGTGGAGTAGGATCTATTGTCTATCTCCCTCTCAGTAAACTCTCTGTTGCTATTTGGCTTGCGCTTGAATTCTTTCCCACTCGAAGCCAAGAACCCACTTGGGGAGTTCAGAGGGCTTTCCTCCCTTCATTGGGATACCTCTGCATCATCGAGAGTGGAGGTTAATAAATAAGTGTAAGTAACAGGAAAAAAGAGAAAAATTAAAATTGAATTAAGCAGAAATGGAGTCTTACATACATAGGATTCCATATACTAAAAGTATGTATACCTCAATTCTCTAGACATCAAATTAAAGGGAAAATTTACTGGAAAATCCTAATATATGTTTTTCTTACCAGCATCACTGTTAAATTCATAATTCTTCCAAGGTTATCAATGTAGTAGACACTGTCTTGATACCATGAATCACAGTGTAGGTAATTATACATTCCAAAAGCATGCATGTGTTCCAGTGTATATTGATCATCTCGAAGTTTTACTTCTGCCACAGCTGAAATTCAAGAAAATAAACATAAACATCAAGAGTTTGACCTCAGATAGTTCCTTTCTGTAGAATGCCAACAAGGCAAAGAAATCATACAATGCCAATCACAAATGACAATTGACTTTACCATGCATTCAAAAATAACTTCTGGGTACCGACTAGACACTGTAATGTAGAGGATAAACAATAAGTAAAACTGACACGGTCAGGCCTTTACAAAACTTAGAATATAGTGGCCATAGAGGATAAGGCTTTTTATGCCATGACTTTTTTTTCAATTAGATAACTCTTACTTATAATTATAAATAAAAGAACAGAAATTCTAAAAATGAAGAACTTCCCATCTTCTGGGCAAACATTAACCCCAATTTATAAACTCTTTGTATACTTTTTCAAATGCTTTTACCTCTATTAGCTCATTCATTTTAATATACATTAAGAGAATGTTTTTATTATCTCATTATACAGTTATGTAAATAAATGCAAACATAAATGATGACCTCTCTAATGTCATACCACATCATTCCTAAGGTGACAGAACAAAACAATATCATATCTGGACTAAAAACAAGGTCTCCTACTTACAGAACAGGGCTTTCTCCACTACAGCATTAGCTGCTTCCCTAATTTTAAATATGCCAAATGTGATCTCTTCCTCCAACTCTACCTGCCCTTCCATGCAGATAGGAACCCTTACAGCTCAAGGCTGCCCATGACCTGGAATTAGTTTCTGCCCCGACAGGAAATATGTAGGTGGACTATGCCGGCCAATACATTACCTTAATATAAAACTCACTTTACTGTATTCTGATTGCAACTATTATCTTCTTTTCTTAGAATGCTCATCTGTTCCTATTTCCAATACCTACCTTGTGTCCTGGCTGACTTCCATTCATTCATTCATTTACTCAGAAAATGTTTTAATAGGCAGCAATAATACAGTAATGAGCAAAGAGTATAGAATCTAGCTTGTTAGCACTTAAGATCCAGTGAGGAAATGAACATTAGTCAAATAATCACATAAATTTTATATAATTTTATATAATAAATTTTATATAATTGAACTGTGATATTATAAAGAAAAAATACTGGGTACCATTAGAATACATAACATAGAGAGCTAATGTACTTTAGGAGATTAACGAAAGCTTTCCAAGGTTTAAGCCAAGATCCAAAAGATGAGAACAAATTAACTTAAGAAGAATTTTTTTTTTTTTTTGACACAGGGTTTCGCTCTGTTGCCTGGGCATAGAGTGCAGTGCTGTCATCATAGCTCACTGCAACCTCAAACTCCTGAGCTCAACTGAACCTCCTGCCTCAGCATCCTGTGTAGCTGGGAACTTCAGATGCATGCTACCATGCCCAACTAATTCTTCTATTTTTTGTAGATATGGGGTATCACTATGTTACCTAGGCTCGTCTCGAACTCCTGGCGTCAAGGGATCCTTCCACCTCAGTTTCTCAAAGTGCTAGGATTATAGACATGAGCCATTGCACCTGCCCAAAAAGCAATATCTTAACCAAGGAGGTGAAAGACCTCTACAAGGAAACAACAAAACTGATGAAAGAAATTGAATAGGACACAAACAAATGCAAAGACATCACATGCTCATGGATCAGAAGAATTCATATTAAAAATGACCATATTATCCAAAGCAATCTATAGGTTCAATGTAACCCCTATCAAAATACCAATGATATTTTTCACAGGAATAGAAAAAAACAATCCTAAAATTTGTATGGAACAAAAGACCCCAAATAGCCAAAGCAATACTAAACAAAAATAACAAAGCTGGAGGCATTGCACTACCTGACTTCAAAATGTATTACAAAGTTATAATAAACAAAACAGCATGGTACTGGTATAAAAACAGACCTAGATCCAGAAAGAGAGAACCCAGAAATAAATCCATGTATTTATAGCCAATTGGTTTTCAACAAAGGTGCCAAGAACATACATTAGAGAAAGGACACCTTCTTCAATAACTGATGCTGGGAAAACTGGATATTCATATACAGAAAAATAAAACTAGACCCCTGCCTCTTACCCTATTACAAAAATCAACTCAAAATGGATTCAAAACTTAAATGTAAGAGCCAAAACTATAAAAGTATTAGAAGAAAACACAGTGAAACACTTCAGGACAGTGGTGTAGGCAAAGATTTTATGTCTAAGACCTCAAAAGCACAAGCAACAGAAACAAAAATAGACAAATGGGTCTATATTAAACTAAAAAGCTTCCACACAGCAAAGGAAACAATAAACAGAGTGAATAGACAACCTGTAGAATGGTAGAAAATATCTGCAAACTATTCATCTGACATAGAATTAGTATCCAGAATACATAAGAAACTCAAACAACTCAACAATAAAAAATCATCCCATTTAAAAATGGGCAAAGGCTGTGAATAGTCATTTCTCAAAAGAAGACACACAAATGGCTAACAGGCATATGAAAAAATTATCAACATCACTAATCATCAGTGAAATGCAAATCAAAACCACAATGAGATATTATCTTACCCTAGTTAGAAGGGCAATTATCAAAAAGACAAAAAATAAGAAATGCAGGCAAGGATGTGGAGAAAAGGGAATTCTTATACACTGTTGGTGGGAATATAAATTAGTACAGCGATTAAGGAAAACAGTTTAGAGGTTTCCCAAAAAACTAAAAATAGAGCTACCATTTGATCTAGCAATCACACTATTGGGTATTTATCCAAAAGAAAGGAAATCAGTATATCAAAGAGATACCCGGACTCCCACGTTTATTGCAGCACTACTCACAATAGCCAACATATGGAAACAACCTAAATGTCCATCAATGGTTGAACAGATAAAAGAAATGTAGTATATATGCACAACGAAATACTATTCAGCCATTAAAAAAAAAGAAAAGAAATCCTATCACATTTGCAGCATTACAAATGGAACTAGAAGTCATTATGTTAAGTGAGATAAGCCAAACACAGAAAGGCTAATGACAGTTATCAGAGGCTAGGAAGTGTGAGGGATAGTGAAAAGACAGTGCTAATGGTACAAACATATCATTCTACAGAAGGAGTAAGTTCTAGTGTTCAACAGCATGGTAGAGTGACTTTAGTTAACAACAAATATTATATATTTAAAAATAGCTAGAAGAGAAGATTTGTCCCCAACACAACGGAATGATAAATGTTTAAGGTTATGGATATCCTAAATTTGATCATTACACATCGTATGCATGCATCAAAAATATCACATGTACCCCATAAATATATACAATTATTATGTATCAATAAAATTTTTAAAAGAATAAATAGACCTATACACACACACACATCCCTCTACTTATTCTAAGCAGAAGGAAAATCAGGCAAAAATAGGAGGAAAAACTTGTATTCAAAGAACCAAAAGAAGGCCACACTGGCTGAAGTACAGAGCAACAAAGAGACTTGCAGGGAAAGACTGCAGATGAATGAAGCCAGAGAACTGGGCAAGAATTGGATCACCAAAGGCCTGTATTTATTTATCTTCATTGACAAACTTAATGTAATAAGAATTCATTAAAACTTTTTAAGTAGGAGAGTAAAGTTCAGATTTGAGTTTATAAAAGAGTACTTATAGATACAAAAATATGGAAAAAAGATTGGAACAAAGCAGAGTTAAATCCAGGAAGATCCATTAGGAAGCTACTGCAGCCACCTGGACTGGAAACATTTCAGAGATGAAAATCATAGTTTTATGATAGATTTGAGAGAGATTGTGGAAACTTCCTATACAACTTGAGGGAGTGTTTATTTTATAAGGAACAGTTAGAAATACATATTCTACTGATAAGGAGGAAAACAGCGATCAATTCTTGGTTTTCTAGCACCACTGTGTGGATGAAATTCAAAACTGCAGGAAATGTACATGGTAACATAATAGTCCAAAGGAGTAATATTACACAATGATATAAAAAATACATTTTCTTCATATTTGTGCAAAGACCCCTGGGCAATCCTGAACAAACCAGAGGCTTTTTAGACACATGTCTTATTATAACACCTCCTGGTTGTGGCATTCCAACAAGATTTTTGTTTCTGATTCCATTTCTTCCTGCCATAAAGAATCTCCTCTCCACTGGTCCCTTTCTTTCCACTTAAATATTTTGAAAATTTCCCTACTCACAAAACAAAAAAATGAAAAAGATTTCCTCCTCCCTGCCCTGCACTCAAAGCAGAGCTCTCTCCTGCCCCGTTCTCAAGGTTCTTTATATTTTTTGCTATTATTTTTTTTGAGACAGTGTCTCGGCTCGCTGTCGCCCTGGCTAGAGCACAATGGGATCATCATAGCTCACTGCAACCTCAAACTCCTGGGCTCATGCAATGCTCCAGCCTCAGTCTCCCAAGTAGCTGGGACTACAGGCGTGTGCCACCGTGTCCAGCTAATTTTTTAATTTTTTATAGAGATGTGATCTTGCTATGTTGCCCAGGCTGGCCTAGAACTCCTGGTCTCAAGCAATCCTCCTACCTAGGCCTCCCACAGTGCTGGGATTACAGGTGTGGGCCACAGCACCCAGCCTCAAACTTCTTTCTTTTGAGATGGAGTTTCGCTATGTCACCTGAGCTGGAGGCTAGAGTCCAGTGGTATCATCATAGCTCATAGCAACCTCAAACTCCTGGGATCAAGTGATTCTCCTGCCTCAGCCACCCGAATAGCTGAGATTACAGGTGCATGCCATCATACCCGGCTAATTTTTCTATTTTTAGTAGAAATGGGATCTCCTTCTTTCTTAGGCTGGTCTTGAACTCCTGACCTCAAGGGATCTTCCTGCCTCAGCCTCCCAGAGTGCTAGGATTACAGGTGTGAGCCACCATGCCCAGCCTCAGACTTCTTTCAAATGCAGTCTATACTCCCATTTTCTCAGTATCTTCATTAACCCTTTTCAATTGTTTCTAGCTCCATCATTCTAAAGAAATTTTTTCACTTAAAAATATGTATTGAAAACTTTTGTTTGTAGCCAAGATGGAGGAATAAGAACCAGATTTATCTTTCCACCAGAAACAACCAATAAAATAAAATAAACCAGAGAAAATTACGTGAAACAACAGTTTGCAAGACACCATCAGGCAACTAAAGAGAGTGATCCTTAAGAAATGAGGAACAGGTAAGGTTAACCCTATCACTGCCCCACCTTACTGTCCTGAGGAGTTTCCAGACCACAACACAAAGAAGGGAAAGTGAGTTAGAACCTGGCAGACTCCCTGAGTTGAAGAAACTGAGATGAAAGTCTAGGGAGATCGAGGCAGTTATAGTTCATTGGACAGAGTTGCAGAGAAGAAAGAGCTGCAGAGAGAAAAGCCCAGAAATCTACAGAGGGTATCCCTCAAGTACTAAGTAGAGAACAGCCAGCATAGTTTGAGGCAATTATCCCAGGCCAGGGAAAGTACCATCTGAAAGGATTAGAGGGGACAGTGCTGAGCACTCACATAAAGCTGGGAACTGTAACTGTTCCCAATAGGCAGAATGGAGAAAACTCTAATTTGGGGGTTACTGGGTAGTGTACACAGGAAAGTCTTTGCCTCGTTAGTAGGAAATAATTAGCCGTAGACTGAGCACCACTCCAGATCAGACTAACAAATTATAAAAGCAAGAACCAATGGAATTAATCTGTTTTGAAATAACTCAACTACATCCTAGAACAAAGTTCAAGAACATTATAAGAATATAAAAAAATCCTGCACCTAACAAGATAAAATTTGCAAATTTCTGGCATCCAATCAAAGATTATTAGGCATGCGAAAAGGAAAAACAGCAAAATCCATAATAAGGAGAATGACCAATTAATAAAAGCCAGCATATAACTGACACAGAAGTTATAATTAACAGAACAGGATACTAAAACCATTATTACAAGTGTATTCCACATGTTCAAATAATAAGTAGAGGCATGAAAGATGTAAAAAAGATTTAAATCAAACTTCTAGATTTGAAAACTACAATGTAAAGATAAAAAAAATACACTACATGGGAATAACAAAAGATTAACATTGCAAAAACAAAGATTAATGAAATTAAAGGCATGAAAATGGAAACTATCCAAAATAAAACCGAAAAAAGAATAAAAGAAAAAATGGAAAGGGCATTAATGAATTGGGGTCAACTTCCAGAGATCTAAAAATGGGCAAGTGGAGTCCTCAAAGGAGAGAAGGGGAAAAAAAAAAAAACTGGAAGAAATAATGGCCAAAATCTTTCCAAAGTTGATGAAAACTATAAGCCTACAGTTTACAGCTCACACCCCAAGCATCAGACCCATAAAGAAAGCCATGCCTAGGCACATTATCAAACTGCTCAAAACCAATGTAAAAGAGAAAATTTTAAAAAGAGCCAAAGTAAAAAAGGCATACTATGTACAGAGCAGCAGAGATAAGATAATGTGAAATTTCTCATCAAAAACAACATAAGCAAGAAGACTGTGGGGCTGTATCTTTAACGTGTTATAAGAAAAAAATTTTTTAAATATCTCTTGAAAACCAAGGCACAATAAAGATGTCTTCAGACTACAAAGGCTGAAAGAATTCATGATCAGAAGACACACACTACAAGAAATATTAAAGTCTTTCAGGAAGAAGGAAAATTATACCAGATAAAAATATGGACCTATATAAAGGAATAAAGAGCGCTAGAAATGGCAACTACATGAGTAAATATATAAGCTTTTTTCCTTATCATTTAAATCTTTATAAGAGATATTTAACTATTTAAACAAAAATAATTGCAATGTATTATGGAGTTTATAATATGCAAAAGTAAAATGCATGACAACATTCACATAAAGGCAAGGAGAGAAATGGAAGTATAACAGTGTATAATACTACATATACTATATATAACACATTTAGAAATAGTATAATATTAGGTCATTAAGTATGAGATGTCCAATTTCCTTAAGTACTAAGTTTGACAGTTGATATCTCTGACACTTCACTTTGACACTTCTTGTTTATCTTTTCCTATTATGAAGGTAAATCCTCGTCTTCCAAATGCATGTTTTGACTTGTGATTATCTTTCACATTTTTTTTAGAGCAATTTTTGTGAAACCATCGGTAAGTCAAAAATTTGTGTTATTTTTGAATATGAGTTCCATCATGGAACCAATGCAGTGCAGACAGCATGAAATATCATTGAAGTATTTGGGAAGGATGTGGCTAATGAATGCACAGTACATCAATGGTTTGAGAAATTCCATTCTGGTGATTTTAATTTAGAAAGTGAGCCTGTGGGCAACCTGAGACCCAGGTGGATAATAATGAGACGAAAGCTATAGTAGAAGTGAATCCATCTCAACCCATGCATGAATTAGCAGCAAAGTTTGACATTACTATTCCAACAATATTGGACCATCTGAAACAAAGTGGCAAGGTAAAGAAGCGGGATAGATGGGTACCCCATGAATTAAACGTACATTAGAAGAGAAATTGTCTTGAAGCTTGCATTTCTTTGCCATCACAACAAAGGCAAACCATTTCAATACTGTATTGTTACGTGTGATGAAAAACAGATTCTTTTGACAATTGCAAACATTCAGCAC
The DNA here is from genome assembly GCA_008086735.1 of Cheirogaleus medius. Classification (NCBI taxonomy): domain Eukaryota; kingdom Metazoa; phylum Chordata; class Mammalia; order Primates; family Cheirogaleidae; genus Cheirogaleus; species Cheirogaleus medius. Next base: position 50,830,267 of record VBSM01001124.1, read on the forward strand.
AATGGCTGGATAAAGATGAAATGCCAAAACACAGTCCAAAACCAAATATTCATCCAAAAAAGTTAATGGTGTTTGTTTGGTGGTCCAGTGGTGGTCCACTATAGCTTCATGAAACCTGGTCAATTGATTACAGTGATGTCTACTGCAAC
>VBSM01001124.1:50830515-50904392 GCA_008086735.1 Cheirogaleus medius
ACCATATTCACCAGACCTTGCACCAACTGACTACCACTTCTTCCAAGCTTTGGATCACTTCTTATAAGGAAAAGTATTCAATTCTCAACAAGTTGTGGAAAACGCCTTTTGCAATTTCATCACCACTCACTCTTCAGGCTTCTTAGCTGCTGGCATAAACAAGCTACCGTTAAGATGGCAAAACCATGTCAATAGTTTAGGTTAGTATTTTGATTAATTCTACTGCTTCTTGTTTGAGATATAATAAACTAAACTTTTGATTCAAAATCACACATTTCATACTTAATGTCCTAATAATATTCGAATGTATCTTATAATGTAGTAAGCTAAGGGTATATACCATAAGCCCTAAAATAATAAAGACATATAGCTAACAAGCCAACAAAAAAAATAAAAATGGATTCAATTAAAAAAATCCAGAAGAAGGCAGAAAAGTGGGAAAATTCCATTCTCCAAAGACTAGAAACAAAATACCAACAGCAACATGAAAGACCCAAACCTAACCCAATCAAAAATCACATTAAATATAAACAGTCTAATTAATAGAGATTGTCAGATTGAATAAAAAAGCAAAACCTAACTATTTCTGCTGATAACAAATGTGCGTTAAATACAAAGACACAAATAAGTTAAAAGTAAAAAGTTGGGGGAAAAAAAGATATACTATGGCAACATTAATTTTTAAAAAGCTGGAGTGACTATTTTAATATCAGACAGATTTCAGAGCAAAGAATAGTACCATGGATAAAAAAATGTTATTTCATAATGATAAAGGGGTCAATTTATCAAGAAGACATAATAACCAATAAGTATATGCAGCTAGCAACAGAGCTTCAAAATAAGGCAAAAACTGATAAAACCACAAGGAGAAATACAAAAATCAACAATTATAATCAGAGATTTCAATATCCCTCTCATGCAACAAGAATGATCTCAAATTAATTATGCTGAAAAAAGAAGCCAGACCAAAAAAAACACATAGTGTTTCATTCCACGTATATAAAACTGTAGAAAATACACACTAATCTACAGTGACTGAAAGCAGATCACTGGTTGCTTGGTGATGAAGGGATGTAGGAGGAGCAAAGAGATGGTGCCAGAAGGGCACAAGGAAACTTTGGGGATGATATTATAGCTAAGTTTAATATCTTAACTGTGGTAATGACTTCATGGGTGTACACATATGTGAAAAACTTGTTAATCTGTACATTTTTAATTTGTACACTTTGTCAATTATATTTCAATAAAGCTGTTTAATGTATATGTGATACAAAATCATCTACTACTTATTAGGCATGCTCCAGCCCTGGAGATAAAGCACTGAAAAAGACCGGGACCCATCCATACAGAACTAATAATCTTAAAAGAGAAAACAGATACTAAATACCACAAAGTGGAATAAAGTCTATGAAGTACTGGGCACTATGGGAAAGAGTAATACAGATTCTAACTTGTACAGATTCTACAGCATCGATCATAACTAGGTAGTCAAGAAAGGATTCTCTGAGGAAGTAATATGTAAACCAACATGAAAGAATGAAGTATGAATTAGGTGAAATGTAGTGGGAAAGCCAGTTGTGCATCCCAAACAATACAAGATCAACTCTGGTGAAATGAGGGGGGGAAAAGGACAACTTTGTGACTTTTTATAAAAATGTATCCACTTTGGAAGACTACTTATGGTGAGATTTTGCTTCCTGATTTTTTTGGTGTTAAACATGCTTTTGTTTATGAAAATATGGGTGAGTATATGATAGTTTTTAAGAAATATCTCCACTTAGCAAATTAAAAAGTTGGCAAAACTATGATAGCTGAGTTTTATTCTTTATTGTAATGACCCAATACAAAAAACTCTGGAAAACACTAACTGACAAGATAAAGTCCAAAAGGCAAACAAGGTGCTCTCTGATCTATCTCCTCTTACTTTCCCAGGAGATTTTTTTTGCTCCAGCAATCTAAGACTGCAATATTCTACAGCATACAACTTATTAATTCTTTCCCTTTCCCTACACTTTCCCATGAATGGATTAGCTTCAACAACTCCTCTTCTTCATTCACTCTATTGAGCATTCACCATGTGCCAAGCACTAGCGATAGAGTAGTGAGCAAAAGAGAAACATCACTGTTTTCGTGGAGCTCACACTTTAGAGGAGGAAATGAGACAACAAAATCAGTACAGAATTTAAAAGGATGATAAGTACTATCTTATAGAGCATGCAATGGAATAGCACAAAAGTGAATGCAGGAAGGCATGTCAGTAGGCTACTATAGTTCAGGCAAGAGATAAATGTGATTTAGACTAGGGTGATGGCATGGAGACATCAAAATCTGGAGATCAGTGGACTTTCTGCTATATTGCACAGGGGCTAAAAGAGAAGAAATACATCAAAGATAACTCCAGCATGAGCAACTAATACCGTGTTTCCCCGAAAATAAGACCTACCCATAAAAATAAGCCCTAGCAGGATTTCTAAGCATTTGCGCAATATAAGCCCTACCCCGAAAATAAGACCTAGTGATGGATGTGGCTACGCAGTCTATCTGCACAAACCATGCATTTCGTCGTGGAGTAACATCTTCTGTAAAGAAGAAGAGCAGCCCTTCCCATCTGCCTCATGAGAGCTCTATTGCTCGACATGAGAGATTGGGGCCAATGGTTCTAAAGGAAATAGAGTTGCAAGAAATTCAGGATGGAATTCAGGGTTTGGAGAGTTATGATGTTCCAGAAGACGACGACTTAACTATATTTGAATAAATGTAGACTGTTGTACCATACTTAAAAAAAACAACACATCCCTGAAAATAAGCCCTAGGCTGTCTTCTTGAGGAAAAATACATATAAGACCCTGTCTTATTTTCGGGGAAACACGGTAGACTTGCACTAATAGTCCCAATTTTTTATGTCCCCCTGGATCTGTGCTCTTTGGTATGACCTTCCACACTGATTCAAGGCTTGACTATTTGACTTGCTTTGGCCAATAAGGCATTAGCAAACTTGTTGCAAGTAGCAGCCTGAAAAAGCACTTACCCATTGCTACTTGTCTCTTGGAACCAATCTCGACTACTACTCTGCTGAAGGATAAGAGACCACATGAAGGAAAATCAAGGGGAGACCATCGGAAATAATCTTCAACCAATCCCCAAACATATAAGGAAGTCCAGACAAGATAGGCAGAGCTGCCTAGCAGGCCCATAACTGAAAAAAGATGCACCAATGAGCCCAGCCAGGAGTAAAAAAAATCACTTAGCTGACAGACCTGAAGACTTGTAAGCAAAAATAACTGCTTTGTGTTTTGAGCCACTAGTTATTATTTTGAACGCATTAGCTAACATGGCAGTACCACCTACCGACTCGGGGAGACTGGAAAAAACATGGTGAGAAAGAGGAAAAGAAAGCAAATGAAAACAAAAACCAAGTTCACCTTCTTTTCCTCTGGTCAACTCCTACCTATTCTTCAAAGCTCAACTTAGACATCAACCCCTCCAGGAAGCTTTCCCAGATCCCCCAGGCTGGTTTAGGATAGATATTATCATTGAATTTGTACATATCCCTATCAATGCCTTCCCATATGGTTTTATAATTATCTGTTTACATTTTTCTTCCTAACTAAACAATATCCCTTTTCTGTTACGGACTGTGTGAATTCTTCTTGATACCATCAACACATAACACAAAACAGGCACTCGATAGATGTTTCTGGATTTAATAAATGAATACTTATTTGATGCTCTATTAATTAACTGTAGATCAGTATTTCTCAAAGTGTGATCACTGACATGTACCAGAATCAGCAGGAGTGTGCATTAAAAAAATGCAGATCTCTAGACTCTAACAAAAACTCTGTTCTTCACGTTATTAAAACAAGGATGAGAATATTCTGGCCAGCTACAGATAAACAAAACAAGTCGTAGCAGTGTGGGTACTAAATCAACTTTTCCTCAAAGATTTCTAGAGATGTTCTCTACGACAGAGGTCTTAGTGTGCAAGGACCTGAGTAAATGAAAATATTCTGCCTGGAATGTATTAATAGTTTCTCTTCTAAGAAAAGGCTCTCTGTCCGAGGAAGCAAGAGCGGGGAGTCCTCCAAAGAGATGTGGTTTCTCAACGCACACATTTACAGCTGATGCTCCAGGAAGAAAGAATGTCCTGTGCTTTTCCCACAACAGAGGCCAGGCCGGGGACAAGCAGGTGGCCGAAGCCCAAGAAGCCCCCGAGTGCCAGATCTCAGAGCGTGGGCTGCTAAACCGAGGGCGGGCCCAGGGTCCCGCTACGGAAGAGCCGCGCGAAGGCGGCTCCCACAGGGTTCTGGGATGGGCATCACTGTTCAGAAGCAGCCACCCTGGGTCCGCCCCAGCCGAACGGGCAGTGAGGAAGGCCACGGTCGCCTTGCTTGCCAAAGTCAGAAAAAAAAAAAAAAATGCGGGAAGGTTCGGGAGGATGGCAGCCGAAACGGGAAAGGAATGGAGTGCGTAGGGGCGCCGCCGCTTCCCACCTGCGTCAAGCTCCAGCTGGTAACAAGGCAGCGGCTCGAGAGAGAGCTTGTAACCTTCGAAGCGGGGATCCAACAGAGGTCTCTTCACCCGCAGGGAGCAATTAGCTGCCATTTCCATCGCCTTCCAGGGTCCAAGCGTGAGAATTAATAAAGCTCTTGTTGAAAGGTCCGCGCTTCGCTCCTCACACTGTCGCTGGGAAGCGGCGTGGTTCCCATCCCAGGAAACACTGCGGCGCAGACTGCCTTCTGGGAAATGTAGTGTCCGTGAGAAAGTTGACCCTGTTGCATGCTGGGCTATGTAGTTTCCAGGGAACTTAACGCCCGCGCGACAGCAGGCTCTGGACTCTCTTACCCAGAGGGCTGAGCGACCAGGAGGCGGCCCGCGCTGGTTAAATTCTCACATTATAGGCAGAGTGGCGAGACCCCGCCCCGGAAATGCGTGTTCTAGCTTTCTGTGTGCTTAGGTGCCCGAGCTACTGAGGGTCTAAGTCCGGGCAGCCGAAGAGTGTGGTAGGTAACGGTCATCAGCGCAAGGGTCATTTCGTCGCTGGGAAGGGACGGCGCTCGCCCGCGGTGATGGTGGTGAGCTATGCCCGTGGTCCTCAGGGCCGGGACTCGGGCCCAGCCCAGGCTCCTTTCGATGTACTGTCTTTCGTTAGCTTCCCCGACCCGCGCTCGCGGGCCTGTAGGGCTCTCCGACAGGGCGTGCTACCGGAGTTGGCCTGAAGCCAGTCCTCGCTTTGTTTTCTGGCTCCTCCCCTCCCGCCTCTTTCTCTGTCTCCGCCCTGTTCTATTTTCCCAAAGAATGTCTGAACTGGGAGGGAACCCCTAGCGCCCTGTTTTACCAGTGAGAAAACTGAGGCCTTTGAGAATTAAGTGACTTGTCCAAGGTCACTATCCGTATTTTAGGGGCCAAGGCGAGGTCAAGTTCAATATTCCGGGAATGGTACTGACTAGACCTCACAGGTATTTTGAAAATGGTAGCCTCCAACTACAAAAGCAAACATTTCCTAGTTTTTTCTCAACTCCTCCTCTTCCCTGTTCTCCAAAAAAATAAAATAAAATCAACTCTGAAAACTTATTACCAGTCTGTATTTTCATATGGACGAGATAGGGGACGACAAAAGTAGTCTCAAGTTAGTGTCAGGTGGGGAAATGTTAGTTTACTCTAAGTTTTATTTCATTTAAACTTTTAAATGGTCTGAATGCCTTCAAAACCTAACCTTTCTCTAATTTCAACACTGTTTTGGTTTTGGTTGTCTGTTTTTACTAAAATTGAAAATTTTCTAAGTTAGAAATTAGTTTGAGATTTGTTTTCCCCTTAACCCGCTAGCAATATGTGTGTGTTTAATAATACACACACACTTACATCTAGTTTAGCAGTTGTAATTATAAATACATACTAGTGAAGAGTAAAGTAAAGCACTTAGAGCCTTATCTGGTAATTTCATTTTTTACTAATAGTGTTTAATCTTTTTTTGATATTTAGCTTATATGACTTCTCGAAATTTTTGGATGTAGTTCATGTGTGGAAGTGATCAGCAGTCAGTTATGTGCAGTTAGATAAAGTGTTTGGAGTTTCAGGGTCAAAGTATCTGAGTTCAGATTCTGCTTTCACTACTTTCCATTTCTGTGCCTCAGTTTCCTCATCAGTAAAATACAAACGTTAATAGTGTGTAACAGAATAAGTTCTGGGAATTAAATGTGATTTTTAAAAACCCACAAACATTAGCCCAGTACCAGGCATATACGTTTCAAAGAGTAATGATATTGTTAACACACTTGCAATTTGTCATCCCTTCACTTGATAGAATGTTAAATGTTTTAGTTTGCTTGCCTAGAGAGGATTTAGAAGAAAATGCTTTGTAAATGTTCTATACCTGAAAATACATGTCGATGTCCAGGTTAGCAAGATGAACAAAGATGCGCAGATGAGAGCAGCGATTAACCAAAAGTTGATAGAAACTGGAGAAAGAGAACGGTAAGTACTAGATCACACTAATAAATTACATTTCACTATATTTAATAGATACATTACATCTATTCCTAACATCTATGAAAAATAATTTAGGTCTGTTCAATATTGCAGGACTTGGAAGGAGTTGGTAATGTAGAAAGATGAGCAGGAGGTGACCCTCTTTCAAAGAATGTATAATGTAATGGGAGAAGAAAAAACACATACCCAAATAATTACAGTTGAAGACATAATGTTACCCCAGGTTTTAACAGGGAGACATCTGATAGAACCACTTTTAGTTACCAAGCTCTCTTAACCTTGAGCAGCATGTGCTTACTCTCTGAAATACCATTCTTCCTCCCTCTGATTTTTAGCTAATTTTAGCTCATCTATCATGGCTTAATTTACATACTGCTTCTTCAAGGAATGTTTTTAAGTCCCAAATACCTTGTTTCATTATGGCATTTAATTATATTGTATTCTAACCATCTACTTTGCTAGTTTGTATCCTCTAGTATAATCTAAGTTCCTTTACAGCAGAAACACCATTGTGTGCCCAGCATCTAATGCTATGCCTGGCACATAATTGGCCCAGTAAATATTTGAAGAATGAACAAGTTTAGAAGTACAGAGGGGGATCAAGAAAGGCTCCCAGAAGCAGGGTGATAAAGTGTATAAGAGAAATGTGTATATAAAGAACAGGGGGGATCTTTCAACTCTGCCTGGGGGTGAAGGTCATCAGTTAAGATCTCACAGAATAATAAAAGAGGTACTTCAACTGGGGCAGAAGAATAGCAGTTCTCTAAGCCAATAAAGGAGAGGACATTCTAGGGAGATAGAAGAGAATATGCAAAGTCACCAAGCTTTAGTACAACATAATTATGTTCTGGGAATTGCAAAATAATAGGAGAAAGCTAGAGGATAAAGTGTTAAAGCCATGTAGCTGGAATAGTGCACAGGAGGAGCATGGATTTTGTATGAGTCAGAATTCTTTCGATTGAAAATGATAACAACTGATCTCAGAAACTGACTTAGCAATGAAAATGTACAAGCACATCTCACTAAAAAGTGTAGGGCTTGAAATTTCATCAGATACCACTGGGGCCAGGCACTCAAAAATTTGTTGCCAGGAATATTTCTTTATCTTCTTCTGTCAACTCTGCTTTCCTCTGTGTTGGCTTTTATTCCCAAGCAGGCTCTACCTACAAGTAGCAGAGATTATGATCAGCCTTACCTGTGTCTTGTTTCTATTTCTAGAACCCTACCCATACACTGAGAGTGGCCAGTTTTTTCTGTCACAGAAAGGGCAGGAAAATGGGTGGTAGGGTTTGCAAAAAGATCTGTTACTGATTTTATTTTAGCTGCTGGGAATCATTAAAAGATTTTAAGAAAGGGAATGACTAGATCACTTTTATACTTTAAGAATCTTATACTGTCGGTGTGGAGGATAGATGTAAAGGTGTCAAGATAAATGGCAGAAAAGTAAGGTAGAAGATTACATATGGTTAAAAATGGAAAGGAGAGCCTAGAATTTTTCTGCTTTTCTAAAAAGTAGGAACAGCAGCCCTCAGTGTGAGGAAGAAAGTGTCTAGAACAGTGCCTTGGGTAACTTGAGAGGATAGAACTACGAGTAATGAATATAGGGGATTATGTATTTTTGTTTGTTTTTTCATTCATGTAGCTTAAAGTTAATGAGTTTCTATCATATGCTATGCTATGTTAAGGTGCTGGAGATACAGTTATAGACAAAAATGAAGTCTGTACTCATGGAGCCTACATTACAGTGGGAGGACACAAACAATGAATGTGTAGTGTGTTAGATGGTGATAAGAGGAACAATAAAGCAGAGACTAATGGGGTGTGATATTTGGGTAGAAAAAACAAAAGGCTGCACTGACAAGAGATCAGAAGGATGTGAGGGAGTGGGAGGACTCAAAGATCCTGAGACAGGTGATTGCCTGGCATTTTTGAGGAACACATGGAAGCTAAGGAGACTGAATTAATTGGGTGAAGGAGAGGAGGTAATGTCAGAGGCATAGCTGGGGAAAAAGACAGATCACGGAGGATCATTTCGCCTTTAGTAAAGTCTTGGAATTTTATTCTGAGTAAATTAAGAAGGCACGCTGTAGGGTTTTGAGTAGCGGGAGGAGAATGAAGTGTAGAAGAAATAGGAAGACAACCTAGGCTTCAGTAATAGTCCAGAGAAGAGAAGATGGTGGCTTGAACTAGGGTAGTAATGACAGAAATGGTGAGAAACATTTGAATTCTAGTTACATATTTTAAAATTGAGACCAATAGGATTGGATGTGTAGTGTTAACAAGGGAGCTGAAGGATATTGCCAAGGTTCCTAGCCTAAAGAACCAGAAGAATGGAGTTGTCATTCTGAGGAAGATGAAGTGGTAGAGAATCAAAAGTTGGATTTTGGCCCTGTTAAGATTGAAAGACCTAATTAAATATCAAGATAGAAATGTCACATGGATGGCTAGGACTATAAAAATAGAACTCGTTTACAAAGAAAGAATCCCTTTGATTTGGGATGTGACAAGTTAAATGAGAAGTTAAATGATTTAGGTTAAGAATTGAAGATTTGTAAAAGTGGGTATGACAAAGGGCAAGAAAATGTTTTATTACATCTGTGATGCCATTAGTTACAGTATACACCATTACTTTTTTACTAATATTAAAAAAAGAAAATGCTGCCAATTATAATAGCCATGCCAATTACTGAATCATTAAAATATGGAGGAAACCACAGTCTTAGAATCAATGAAATACCATAGTCAGTGGATAATTTACAAGAGCCTGATAGGCTGGGATAAAAGAAAGAGGTAGTCTGTGAGGTTGGAGAGTGAAATAATGGGGAAAATAAGAGAATTAAAGGATAAGTTGCTGTGGTCGAAGAATAGATTTTGGAATTTGAAGATTTCAGTGATGCAGCTGCTCCAAGCTCAATACTCTAGAAGTTGTGCAACAACCATGTTATTCCTGTTGGTGGAGGGAGGTAAAAAATGTGTAAGAAGGCCAAAGAGTAGAGTTTCTTGAAAAACATTTTAGCCTCTCCACTTTATTTAATTTTACTCATTAAATGAGGCCCATATGAAATGAAAGGCCCAGAATTGAAATGACTTGGATAAGATCAAAGAACTACATAGTAATATAACCAAGATTAGGGCACAATTAAAGTTTTTTTGTAACTGAAAGACAAGGTATTTTAGTTGCACAGTTCAACTTTTGCTTCAAACATTTCTAAGATGTTGTACATTGTTTAATTTGAAAACATTTATTTTTCAACAGCCTCAAAGAGTTGCTGAGAGCTAAATTAATTGAATGTGGCTGGAAGGATCAGTTGAAGGCACACTGTAAAGGTAATCCGTTTCATTTAGAAGATAAGATAAGTTAATCCCATTGTTCTGAACTGAGTTGATTTGGGGGTTGCTAAAAAACATATCAGTATTTTAAGGTATATTGAATACTCAAGCATAATTTTAAACAAATAGGAAATTTAGTCTTATAGTAATAGTTTCCTCCTCTCAGTGATATATGTAGACTTAATTCCTAGATTTTTGGGAATTTTCTTCGTGTTTCTCTTAAAACAAGAGAGGCATGAGCACTCAAGATTGTCTCTTGCATCAAAATATGGAATCCCATGTTTTCAGCAACATTAATATTCTTAATGTTTTAATTTAATAATAAATTGAGCACTTAAGGGTTGCCAGACTTACAGAAATCATCTCTCTCCTGTCGATAACAGTGTTATTTTGAAAAATTCATCTATAAAAGCTCTTAGAGAATTATTCTTGCTTAAATGTAGAAAGGGAAGTTTCTTAAATTACTGGGTATGATGATGATACTACTTGATAGATTACACATGTTACTAAGACGAGCCTCCTTTCTTAGCCTTTTGTGTAATGGAATTCTGGGTATTTTTAATGAGTCCCCATTGTATTTTAATGGTTTCTACAAATAAAAATAATAGAGACTATTTATATATTAACTGTAAGAAGGCAATGTGGCAAATTAGTGAAAGCATAGTCTTTAAGGTCATACAGACTTTCTCTGGTTAAAGACTAGAGCTGGATTTCAACTCATGTTTGGATGAGTTATTTAATCATTAAGCCTAAGTTGCCTCACCTGTGAAGTGGGGAAAATGCCTAGCCTATTAGATTATTGTGAATATTATATGCTGTAAAGCACCTAATAGAGATCCAATAAATGTTAATTGTAACAGTTATAAGTTTCCACCCTTTTACAAATGTTAGTTAGACTTGAACATTATAATTAAAATTCATTCTGTTACAATTATTTGTTAAGTTACAGGTTATTTAGCTGAGACTTTAATGAATAGACTTTTATTTTTTTGCTCTAGAGAATAGTTAATATGTTTCTAAGGTTGAACTAAATTTTCAAAGTGTCCTCTTTTTTTTTTTAAGACCATTCTACACTCTAAAAACATGATCTTAATCCTTCCTCTATGAAAATCTTTCTTACAGATAATGATTTTAAATGATATGATTTGTTTTTTGCTTTTGCATAAGAGGTAATTAAAGAAAAAGGACTAGAACACGTTACTGTTGATGACTTGGTGGCTGAAATCACTCCAAAAGGCAGAGGTAAGGAATACAGATTGTGTCAAAGGAAACATCTGCTGCAGACAAGATTTTCATTCTCTTTCGCTGATTCAGATTTTCCTTCTTTTTATAAAGAAAAGCGCCCTTTCTGAAGTCATTTAGGTACTTGTGTTGCCTTATGTGGGAAGAGTTATAATTGCCTATCTGCCTCTCTAGCACAGTCTTGAGTAACAAATAATAGGTGTTAATGTTTTTACACTCTAAAACAGTATACCAATGCAAGTTGATATGGTTGTTCAGGCAGATAATTTTTAAAATATGGGATTTTAAATAGACAAATATTACCTGAAGCTAGGATTTATAAACTTTGTCAGATATGGCCTGACTCTACTTTAATATTTAATAATTCAAAGTTTACTCCAACCTCTGAGTCATTGCTGAGCTATCTCTTTCCTTATTAAAAATAAATGAAGATCCCTCTTCTTGAATGTCTACTTAAGAATTTGGTAGCTCCATAACTTCTTGTTCAGGGTAATCCATATTTAAGACTCACAATGCAAATACCTCTTCTTAATTTCCCTCTTTAGTGCCTTGTTTACAGAAAGCAAAGGAAATATTATATCAAAACTGATGATATGTAATAAGTATTAAGTCAGGAACTACATCATTTTTATCTCAGATGTAGCCACATTTTATTTATTTTGATAAAGTTGGAGTCTTTTAGTTTTAAGTAGAGGGTAAATTAGATGGCCCGTATGTTGTTTTCTCAGAGATAGTAAAAAGAATTGAGGTGCAATAATTGCAAGCAAAAAAAATTGAAGTGTTAAAAGTAAATATGTTTGAAAATTATTACTATAGAACACTAATTTTCTGAACTGCTACCTGCTGGGAAGAAGTGGTGGAATCCCATGGTCCTTTTCAACTATCTCTTTAGGCCTATTTACAGCTGGAAATCATAACTTTTTTAAAAGTATGTCTCAGGAAAAAGGAAAAAACCATTAAATATTCCCCTTATGAATTTATATTTTAAAATAATTTTAACTAATTTCCTTTTCTGTTTTCTTCTGTGATTTATCTTTAATTTGTTAACATTGTTTAGAAACCAGTTATACAGGTTAGAAACTATCCTTTGTTTCTCCTTCAACACTTGTACCTTTGATATTTCACTCTCTTGTAGCTCCCTTGCTAGTGAATGATCAAATAAAGAAAAGAGAAGTAAAAATAAATCTTCTGTGTCTTCTTCCTCTTACTATTGTTAAGAGTAGATATTTTTTAATAACTCAGTAAAATTGACCTTTTTTTAGTGTGCAGTTCTATGAACTTTATATACATGAATAGATACATACAACCACCACTACAGTTAAGATACAAAATAAACAGTTCTTTCACCCAAAAAAATCTCCCTGAGGCTATGCCTTTATAATCACACCCAAGTCAACTAATGTGTTCTCAATCACCATAATTTTGATTAAAATTATTTTTAGTATAACTATTGATTACATTTTCAGTAGACTTGAATTAACTATGTATCTTATAGTAGGCTTAAACTAAACAATTTATAAAGTGGTGTATCCTCTTTATTTGATATGTGTACCTATTTAATTTTTTATAGAAATATTGAACTATATCTGAAGTTTTCCATTTCCCCTGGACACAAGCAAATACATTAGAATTTTTAATTCTCCCCCCCCCCGTTTTTTCCATTTGTGGTTTAATATTCTGAATAGATAATAGTCACATGGGTCAAAAGTACAAATATGAATATAACTACTGTTGCAGTTTTCTGCATTTTTACTAGGTCAAGTGAGTATGTGCATTTGTTATTACAATGAAATATTGCCACATTACTTTTCAAAACATACCATTTTATACTCCCAGCTAATATGAAAGTGCTTGTTTTTCCTCATTCTTGCCAACACAGTATATTATTGACCTTTGGGTTTTATCCAGACTGATAAAACATTCTATCTCATTATTTTAATTTGTATTTCTCTTCTGAGATTGAGCCCCTTTCATGTTCAAGGACTATATATTTCTCCTTTTCTTCATCTCCTTTGTTTATTTTCCTATTAGTCTGTTGGTCCTTTCCTTATCAATTTGACGTAACTATATAGTAAAGAGATCAGCCCCATTATGTAGGAGCATTTCCCCGGTTTGTCTTTTGGCTTTGCTTATGGTGATTTTGATAAAGCATCAAGTTGTTGTGTTTAAACCAAATGTATCAGTCTGTTATAGCCTCTGTGTTTAAAAAATGGCCTTCTCTAGTTTAAAGAATTTTCTCATGTTTTCATCTCTTCAGCATGCAATGTATTTAGGTATTGGATAATGAATTGCAAATATATACTTTTTTCAGATATCTATACTTTTTTTTTGAATCATAATGTTTATTTATGAAATTCTTATATTGGTAATCCTGAGCAACATATCAAAGTTGACATATATTAATTGGAATCTTCTTACTCTTATTTTTTATTTTTGTATTTCAGCCCTGGTACCTGACAGTGTAAAGAAGGAGCTCCTACAAAGAATAAGAACATTCCTTGCTCAGCATGCCAGCCTTTAAGATTGAATTAGATCGTGTTGTTCTGTGGTTTTATTTCTGAAAGTAAAACTTGCCATAAATTAGAAATCAATTTCCCAAAATAAAATCCTTTTTTGTATGATGGTATACAGTTTTCAGTAATGATGTATACATTGTATTGATTTTTTTCCCTAAATGTGTTATTTTAATAAATATCTCATAAATGAGTTTGAATTTTGCTTGGATTTCAGAATAAATGGGGACTTTGTCTTTATTACTAATTCACCAGATTTGTTAAGAGAGAAAGCAATTAATGTAGTTTCAATATTTAGTATGTTCAGGTCTCTGTTAACAGCTGAAAGGTAGTCTTTTCTGATTGTCTGCATATGGTGTATTCCTCTTTTGAATCCCCATAATATGTTATAAATTGTAATGCCCCATCTTGTACTACAGTTGTCTTTTTCTTATTTGTTATAAACGCTAAGGGTTAGGACTGGGTCTTATTCATCATTATGTGCCTTCCTTAAGCTTCAGAGAATTTGCCATCTAATGGAAGAGAGAACATTTGCAAGTTGGCTCCATACCAAGTTCCTTCCACATACTCTACTCATCTGAACTTTGAATACAGAATCTTTAAATTGCATCCCCACATACTAAGATCAAGAAAGAACTTAATGGGAAATAATTTCCACCTGTTAGCTTTACTCTGACATCAGGATTACCAAATTCAATGGACTCTTGCCTATTCTTATGTAACTTCTGCTGGAAAATGAAAATGTTGACCATCCTGCCACTTGGAACTCTCTTCCCATTCCTCACATTGTTTCTTCCTACCACTGGAAGTTCCTTCTGTTTCTTGTGGAGTACTTTTTGCTGTATGGAACTTTTAAATAATGATGTTTCTTAAGACTCCCTGGGCCCTCTGCCTAACTGGATATTCTTTTCTTGGGCAGTTCCCCAGAAATTTGGGTCAGACCTTGGCTTCAGATACCAACAGCTTGATAAATGGTAAACTGCATCTCCAAAACATACTTCATCTGAGCCTCCAGACTCATACACCCAACTGCTATGGATCAACTTCCATGGATATCCTACAAACACTTCGAAATGACCCTACCTAAAATAGTGATCTGCCCCAGTAACTGCCCGTGCTATATTCCTTATCTCTGAATGATACCTCTGAGATATGTAGATTACCTATAGATTAACAATTTGCTCACTAGAGGAGCTTGTTAAAATGCTAATTTCAGAGATCAGGGGCATGACAAGGTTCTGTATTTCTTGAGCTCCCAATTGGTGCTCATGCTGCTGATTGAGGAACACTTAGTATAGCAAGGTTGTAAATTATCCACTACGTACCCTCCTGTCTTAGTGCAAGCCCAGGATTATTATAGTAGATTCCTAATGTTTCCTTGCTCTGGTTGACCTATGCCTCATCTGATATCTCTTCCACACTGTTGCTTTAAATGGCTTTACTAAAATTCATGTCTGAGCATTTTATTCCCCTACTTGAAATTTCTCAATGCAGGGTGAAACTCAAACTCAACATTAATACCTAGGCTCTTCTGGATGTGACTTTACCTGCTTCTCTAGTTAGTCTGAAGAGTCCCTCAAAGTATCAAGTTGTCTCATCCCTAAACATCTTGGAAAATCCATCAGCCTAGAAAGCCCTTCCATCCTACTTATCTCATTCCCACTTGACCTTCAAAATTGAGCTTGAGTTGCTAAAACATTCTGACATTTTTCTAACTTGGATTCCCTACCACTGTTTTTCTACAAGAACCAGTTGTGCATAATTTCTCTTCAACACAGTGGTTCTTGAACTTCCGCGTGCATACCCTGGAGGGGAGGAGACATGACTTTGTTGACTTTGTATGATGCTTATTTGTGGATGCATGGGTGAGGGAATGAATGAAGGAATGAACTAGTGAATGAACATTCTGGGAACATGAGAAAAGGTAATAAATTGGGTATAATTGAGAAACAGCTTCACATTAATTTTTGGTTCACTGTTGCAAAGGTAACAAGTTCATCTTTCTGATGAATTTAAATTTTAAATATAGTCTTTGAACCAACTGAGCTTAGTTTTGTAAAGTTTTGAGCCTAAGACAAGCACACACACAATCACAAAATCTACCCAAAAGAGCATTTTGTTTCACTTCATCTCATAAAGCAATGTTCTCAAGTAATGGCAGGGATGCTCATCATGCTGCTATCCATTAGCAAAAAGGAAACAATCTTAAACGATACTTAGGAAATGTTAGCAATAATAGGTAGTTCTTATTTCATAGTACTGTGTATGGAAACCAAATTTGCTCAGAGATTATTTTCATAGGTCAAAAGAAAAGATGAAAAAAATAACAAATTATGAAAATATTTTGAAATGGAATTTTACGAACAGTTGAATTGCAAATACATCACAGTAATTTAAAGTACTAATGAGCATAAATTAAAAATGATAATTTTGAGAACACCCCCACACACACACCTCTACCTCTACTACCTTTAGGTTTCTTTGACATCTTATAAATGTCTTGTAGTTTGTATCCAGAACCATTGATATCTTCCAAATAAACCAATTTTGTGAACATCTTGACTTACATCATTGATTTATGTAAACTAGGACTACATTCTTCAAAAATCTTGCACCCTTTCATGCTCAGTGTTGGAAATTCAATAGAATTACTGTTACATGACTGCACTAGGTGAGTAAAATACTAATTAGGATTACTGTGAGCTTACCTTGTATAGGATTAAAGAAGACCCAACTAAATTATTTATGTAATCACTTTGCTTTGGCATTATAAGTGTATCATTTGGTTGATCAGTGCCAAGCCAGGGACTGGATGATACTGGGAATTGGTAATTGGATAGGGGACTTTTCATAACTTGATCAAAAGCTCCATCCAACTCAGGAGAACTGTGACAGCTGCTCAGTAGCAGATGCTGGAAATGATCCAGTGTGTGTGTGTGTGTGTGTTTAACCCTTCTTGTAAATGGCTATCTCATGTTACTCAGTGACTTCATAAAACCCCTCATATCTACTATTAGAAACCACACAAAAGTCACTGGATGAATCTACTAAGAAAACTAACACATGTAATTAATTCAGGTTCTAGTCTCACCTATGATACTAAATTAGCAGGTAAGATTGACCCTTCTGCCTCAGTGCTCTTATCTGCATAATAGATCTGATAATGCTGGCCTGGCAGGAATTAAAATAATACATAGAACTTTAAATATTATTAGTAGAATAATCAGAAAGAAAAATACGGATTCATGTTATCTTACAAAGACCTCTAAAATTATGTAATTATTATGTGTTTTCTAGTTTTATATAGATATAATACATATTACAAGTGTGGAAATAGCTGCTTTTACTTTTTAGGAATATCTAGCTAATATTTATTACCATGATAATAACTACAAAATAAGGATGGCTATTATAACTTGATTGAAATAGAATAAACATCGGCATAATAGCACTTAGCAGAGAGAGTTGAAATTACCTGTAGTTATTCTCACTCCCCTTCATTATGAACTTTTCTGTGAGTTGGACTGTTTCCCATTTTAATACTCAGTGACTAACAGAGTAAATTATTGATAAATTCTTTTAAATAAATAAATCAGTGGCAATAAAGAAATTTAGCATTAGTAGGTTTATTCTAGATTTCAAATTATATTTGGTTTTCCTGTTTACCAACCACAAGAGGGCACTTGAAGCCTATATTTTGGTCCTCCCTGGGGCTCTATAACTGAATTTTATATCCTTTCAACAGGCCCAATTCCAATTCAAGCCAGCCTGCTTCTTCAGGATGAAAGTGTTATTAAATTAAAAGTTAATGTGAGGACTTCAGAATGTGATTCTAGTGTAAATTAAGATGAAGCTACAGTGAGATGCAAATGATGTTTTGCTGGGATCATTTTCTGAAGCCAATTCAGTAATTCAGGCAGAAGTTGATTTAAATAGCATATACCATTACTGAAATAGTTCTGTTACACCTATCTTATAAAAGAAAAAAATGTAGTGCAGTAAATTCTTGATAAAAAATGAAAAAAAAATAATTTTCAGTGTCGGTTTTCCCTATCACTGTTTTCCTCTCTCATAGAGAGCCCTTTTAAAAGGTAATAATATTCATATTTTCCTTTTGTATCCTATATCATTTTATGCAGTGCCAAAACTCTGTAGACATTCAATGTATGTTGGCTTTATGATGACAATGGTAAAAAATATCCATAAACAAAGGCATATGGAATCTGCACTCCTGATGCAATGTTTATAAAATAGTTTTGAGTACAGGAGTTGGTGCCAGTATTTATCACATCCATTAATGCTTCAGCTTTGTGCCTGGGATCACAAAAATTAAGTGATGATAAATGGCTTTTAGTTGCCATTTACCTTCTTACCTTAAAATTTTTTGTTGGAGCACATCCCTAAGAATTTATCCTTCCCAGACAACTATGTCTGTCAAAATTGGGCTTTTTGGGGGGGAGGGAGAGTAAGAGCCACACAGTAGAATAATGAAAATAGAAATGTGTATTAAACCACAACCTGTCTGATGTGCAGGTGATTTAGGTAGTGACATACGTTATGTGATTTGAGGAGGATTCCGTTTAGCTGAGATACAACAGTACGTGAGTGAGTGCTCTGGTTCTCAGTTCTACCATTAACACGCTTAATAACTACATTAGTCACTCAGGGCTCCATGTGACAGTTGCCTTTCAACAGTATATCTCCTATTTGCTAGAATTACTGGCAGTATAATAAAGCATGTGAATTACGGGTGCTCGTCTTAGAAGGTATGACTTAAAGTCAAAGTTTTGGTAAAGGACTTCACAAATCCACAGACACAGTCCCCCCTCCTTCCAACACACACACACACACACACACACACACACACACACACGCTATGCTATTCTCCTAGCAATGGAGCTCATAAAAACAGTTTTCTATCTCCAATATTTTATCTTATCCATGAAAATTGAACTTTCAGACAGACATATTTAGTGAAAAAGAACAGACATATTCACTGATTAGCAGCATTTCCTATGTTCCTGAACGAATTCTTTCATTTTATAGAGACCTGCAGTGAGCTACCCCTTTACCATTATCAACACTTCCCTATTGTTCTCACTTCCCTCCTTACCAGCTTAAATTTGATGGTTTTTCATTTGAACTCTTGTACAATTACCTTTAACTTCTTTCTCCCTTTCTTCCAATCACACACAGTCCTACTTACCCTATCTGGAAAGCTTATTTCATACATGCAACTGATCATCTGAACATTGTTGAAGAAAATTACACAACCCTTCCAATGTCTCATTTTGAAACAAAAACCACTACATTGTAAAAAAAAAAATTAGCGTAGACTTTCAAAAAATGTCAATGTCATGTAGGAATGAAACTCTAAAATAAAGAGAAACTCTAAAATAAAGAGCAAATAAAACAAGGGCAGGACCTGTTCTAGGTTAAAAGAAAATAAAGAGTTATTAGAATTTAAAGCAATATATTATTCTTGATAAATAAGCAAAACACAACTATCAAAGACATTGTTTAGACATTTGGAAAATTTAAAGCATGGGCTGTAGTTTCAGTGTTAAATGTCTTGAGTGTTACAGTTGTATTTATGAAGAATAACCATGTTTCATGTTAAGTAGTTAGGGATGAAGGCTCACATTATAACTAATTCTCAAATCGTTAATAACAAAGATGTATACTAACTATGGGGAGAGGGAAAGATTGAAAATGTGAATCTAATGGAAGGGTATACAGATATTTATTGCAAATAAGTGAAATTTTTCAAAAGATAAGTTTGATTTTTTACTTCAGATTTTTTATAAGAATACAGCATTACACATAAAATCAAAATCTTTTGTTTGTGTACATTTAATAAATATGGAATCATAAAATATATACAATTATGTTAGTGTTCCTTTTACATCTTTGCATAAATGTTTTCTATTGTTTACAAACTTGCCTTTACTTCTTATATTTTTCAAAACCACTTTTTGAATTCTTGGCATGCTTGTCAAAAATGAGTTTACTGTAAATGCATGAGTTTATTTCTGTGCTCTCAATTCTATTCCATTGGTCTATGTGTCCTTTTTAATGCCAGTTTATACTGTTTTAATAACTACAGTTTTATAATATAATTTGAAATCAAGAAGTGTGATGCCTTCAGTTTTTGCTCTTCTTGCTCAAGATGCTTTGGCAATTCAGGTCTTTTGTAGTTCCATATGAATTTTAGGATTATTTTTCTGTTTCTTTTCTTTTATTTTTTTATTTTTTTGAGACAGAGTCTCACTCTGTTGCCTGGGCTACAGTGCCATGGCATCAACCTAGCTCACAGCAACCTCTAACTCCTGGACTCAAGCAATCCTACTGCCTCAGCCTCCCGAGTAGCTGGGACTACAGGCATGCGCCACCATGCCCGGCTAATTTTTTCTATATATTTTTAGTTGGCCAATTAATCTCTTTCTATTTTTAATAGAGACAGGATCTTGCTCTTGCTCAGGCTGGTTTTGAACTCCTGATCTTGATCGATCTGCCTGCTTTGTCCTCCCAAAGTGCTAGGATTACAGGAGTGAGCCACCATGCCCAGCCAATTTTTCTGTTTCTGTGGGAAATATTATTGGAATTTTGATAGGAATTACATTGAACCTGCATATTGCTTTGATTAGTATGGACAGTTTAACAATATTAATTAGCCTAATTCATGACCACAGTTTGTAAAGAAATAATGGTCACAATCTCAAATGAACACTTTTTCCTGCCCAAGAACTTCACTACACTTTCCTAGTGTATACACTTTCCCACTCCCCAATGCCTACTTCACACTTCTCTGCAGCACTAATAACACTGCCTCATGCTTTATCAAAGAAGCAGCGGCAATCAGACAAGAACCCAGCATCATCCCATCACCAAACCTACTAGCCTTCCTGAATCTGCACCCATACATTTAGCTTTGCCTCCATTTGTGTTCTGTATCCCAGCACCTCTCTCCTCCTCAATGATTTTCTTCCTACAGATATCCCCAATGCTCCTCCATCAGACTTTTCTCCCTCTGTTTCATCAGCCATAGCAGCACAAGCACTTGGCCTGGTATCTAGGATCTTTTATAAAAACCATATCCTAATCACAGATCTCTCTGAAGGAACAACCCCATTCTTCTGCTCCCATTTCTTAACTGGGTTGTCTATAGGTACTGTCTTTACTTCTTCACTTCCCACTCAACTCACTCATTTGGACTTATGGAAATTGCTATTCCATCAAATCTATCTATGCTAAGGGCAAGAGAAAATACTACCTTAGTCAACCTCTTAAGCATTGATAGCAAGTGACCACTCTCCTTCCTCAGATGCATCCTTCTATTAATTTCTGTACGACAATACTGTCCTACTTTCTCCCTAACTCATGGCTGCTGTCTCTCAGGCTTTGTTTGCTAACCTCTTTTTTACTAGACATCTAACAGTTGGAGTTTCCCAAATCCTAATCATGTGACCTATTTTCTTCTCTAGCTTCATCCTTTACCTAAATCAGGGATTCTTAAATTTTTTATATTCCTTTAGTAGTCAAATGTAGGCTATGAACTCTTTCTCGAGTGACATATTTAAATGCACAAATAAAATTTGTAGACTTATATAGGAAAAAAATTATATTAACATATAGTTATCAAAATATTTCAAAATAAATGTATAATATTCATCTTTTTAATACAAATTATAAGGCAATACATTTCAAATATAGGTAAGTTTAAAACTGTATTTTATTTTAAAATACCAATGTAAAGGTTTATTTAAATTATTTCTTAACGTGAATAAGAATATCAAACTGTGAGGTAGTATTAGACAAGACAAGATTCATGTTATGCTGGACATTTCATCAATTTCAAATTTTGTGTTAATGGTTACAAGTATTGAAAACTCTTGGTTGGTTAAGATTATATGTATATGTGTATGTTGTTATATATATATTCCCTATATATATATTGCAAATAGAATGGCTTAGTCCATTTGGATTGCTATAGCAAAATACCATAAACAGGGTAGCTTATAAACAACAGAAATTTATTTCTCACAGTTCTGGAGGCTTAAGGTCCAAGATCAAAGTATCTGGTGAGGGACATCTTCTGGTTCATAGAAAGAGTCTTCTCACTGCATCTTCCCAAAGTAGAAGGGGTGAATGAGCTCTTTGAGGCCTATTTTATTATATAAGGACACTAATTCCATTCATGAAGGATCACTCTTCCTGATCTAATCACCTCCCAAGAGGCCCCACCTCCTAATACCATCACCTTGGGAGTTAGAATTTCAATATATAAATTTTGGGGGGACACAGAGTTTCAGATCATAGAGTGTAATGCAAGCTTTTTTAGGTCACTTTACAAAGCCAGGATAAGCTTGCCTCAAAAGATACCAAAATTCTCAAAGGCTTTTTTATTTAAACCCCAACTATAATGTTTTTGGTCCCAAGATCAAAGATTATAGACTAGAATAACATCTTCAATACAGTTTATCTCAGAAAGAAAAGGATTCTGGATCTATGGTTCAACTTTATATTTTAGTTTTTAAATGTTAATTTATTTACATATTTAGAGACAGAAGTCTTGCTCTGTAACCCAGGCTGGAGTGCACAACCATAGCTTGTGGCAGCCAGGGTTCAACTTTAACACCATTAAGATAGAAGTGATTTCTGAAAGGGTCTAAATAGTTTCCAGGCTTTTCAGATTTCTCTTTTCAAAGAAGTTGATAGTCATCTAAGGGTAAAGCATTTCAAAGTTTGGCAAGAATGTCAGTTTCTATTTTGGTCTTTCAAATCAGCTACCTATTCTAAGAAGATATATATTCTAAAGTAGAAACCATAGTGGACTTGAAAGTTTTAGCCCATCCATATGGCTAAAAATAATTGCCAGGTAAGCCAGCCCATGTGTGAATTGCTTTCTTCAAAGTATTCTGAATGCAGAATCTCTTTTCTTTTGGAAAATTTAAATAAGTTGTTCTTAATTCAAATAAACATTTAAATTTTGCCCCATCCCCATAATAAACTTGTGTATTTATCGTCAATTGATTTTCAACAAAGATGCCAAGAACACACAATGGGAAATGACAGTCTCTTCAATAAATGGGGCTGGAAAACTAAATATACACATGCAGAAAAATGTGATTAGACCCTAATCTTATACCATATACAAAAATCAACTAAAAATGGGTTAAATACTTAAATGTAAGACCTGAAACCATAAAATTACTAGAAGAAAACATTGGGAGGAAGCCCCATAACATTGATGTGGGTGATGATATTTTGGATATGACCCCAAAAGCACAGACAACAAAAGCAAAAATAGACAAATGAGATTACTTCAAACTAAAAAGCTTCTGTAAAGCAAAAGAAAATCAACAGAGCAAGGAGACAATCTATGGAATGGAAGAATACATTTGCAAACCATACATCTGATGGGGGGTTAATATCCAAAATATATACAAACTCCTACAGCACAATAGTAAGAAAACAACTTGAGTAAAAAATGGCAAATAACCTAAGTAGACAAAAGGCCAATGGGTATATGACAATGTGCTCAACATTATTAATCACCAGAAAATGCAAAGAAAACCACAGCCATTATGGAAAACAGCATAGATGCTCCTCAAAAAATTAAAACTAGAACTACCATATGATCCAGCAATCTCACTTCTGAGTGTATGTCCAGAGGTATTGAAATCAGTATCTCAATGACATATCTGAACTCTCATGTACATTGTAGAATATTCACAATAGCCAAAATATGGAATTAACCTAAATATACATCAACAGATGAATGGGAAAGGAAAATTCTCTTGTGTGAATATATATAAGAGAATACTACTTAACCATAAAAAAATAAAATTCTGTCATTTTCAATAACATGGATGAACCTGGAGGACATTATGCTAAGTGAAATGAGCCTGGCACAGAAAGACACACACTACGTGCTCTCACTTACATGTGGAGTGTAAAAAACACGAACTCATAGAAACAGAGAGTAGAATGATGGTTACCAGGGGCTGGTGTGTGAAGGGATTGGGGAGATGTTGATTAATGAACACATAATTCAGTCAGATAGAAGTAATAAGTTCAGGAGATCTACTGTACATCATGGTTACTACAGACTAATAACAATATATCGTATACTTGAAAATTGCTAAGAAAGTCAAATTTAAGTGTTCTCACCACAAAAAAAGATAAGTAATAAATGCATAAATAAGTAAATAAATAAATAATCTTGTCCCCTTGGAAAACCAGTGAATTTCTAGATGGTAAAATGTTCTTCATAATATGATCCTATTTCTTGACCATTTTTTAAAAATGGTCAATCATTCAGAGGGTACTTTAGATAGTGTTAATGACTTTTATGGTTGTTGATAAAGCTTCTCTCAGGATTTTAAGACCGGTCTTTATTCCTAGTGCATGTCTGTGTAAAAAATAAGAAGTAATGACAGCATAAGGTGCTTCCATGTTCATTAAGGTAGCAATATCAGATGTATTACCAAGCATTGTTAGAACCAACTGCATAAGGAGTATAATGCTTTAATTTTTCCATTCAAAGTTCTATTTGGAAAAATAATAAAAAAACAAAACAGAACAATACAACAACTTTTTACCATTTCCAAAGTGTCCACAGCCTTGTTAGTCTCCAAACAAAGACCCACAAAATCAGAATTTTTCTAGGTGCAATACTGAAGGGGGATGATGAAACCAAAAACCCCTCAATGGCTTTTCAAAATGTTAAGATATTTCAATAATTCTGGAATGCATCAACACATTGGACAAGAGCATCTCTTTTATTTCTCTTCTATTCCAGTCCCAAAAGCAGCTTGAACATTTCCAGTGCATGTGGTTTAACTAAAGTCTCTTTTGTTAAATGGTGACCCAAGTTTTCCAAGTATCCTAGCTTTTTCACTTTGAGTTCTTGTTGCATTAAAAAACCCACTATTCGCAAGACTTTTTATAAATAAAAACACTGTAGCAGTGATTGAGAAAAACACTTGTCCTCATGGAGCTTACATTCTTGGTGAAGATAGACAATAAATACAAATATTAGTAGAATACATAGTATATTCAAAAGTGATACATACTAGGGAGAAAACACCAAAGCAGGGAAGAATGTAACTTGTGTGTGGGTTTTCACTAAGAGCACGAGTGTGTCCCATCACATTAATGCAAGTAAAGCTATAATCCACATTCTTCATCATAATTCTTTTCTTCAGCATTTTGACTTAAATTGGGTGTGTAAAATATAAGAAATAATGATAAAATAAAATATTTGATTCAAGTGACACTTTGAAGCTCTATATTAGCTTTAAGGCTTTTAAGCAATTTGATGAATCTCATAGAAACAAGTAAATTGTCTGTTATTAAGTAAAGTAATAGGATATTCAAGCAATCTGTAAGACAAGTAAAATAAGACAGGTTTTTTTTCAATTTATTCATTTTTTTTTACACTTTATATTGTTTTAACCTTCATGTAGACACAGGGTTTCTGCAGAAGCTCAGAAGCCATGCCCTTCTAGGAATGTCATTATTTTTGAGCACAGAATTTCATGGCTTTCCCTGTCTGTGCCTTCCTATAAATAGTGGATCTCATTTCTGACATTATTCACAATTTTCTCACAGTTATTTTTAAAGTGCACACTATATTGTTGGAAAAATAATCACAAATACCCCTTTTACAACATACTAAATACGAAAAGGGAGTAGAAAGAAAGAGAAAGAAAGAACAACACTCACAGAAGTTACCAAACTCTGTAAGACCCCTATTACGACACAATTATTGTTAG
Organism: Cheirogaleus medius; assembly: GCA_008086735.1. NCBI lineage: Eukaryota > Metazoa > Chordata > Mammalia > Primates > Cheirogaleidae > Cheirogaleus > Cheirogaleus medius. Next base: position 50,855,870 of record VBSM01001124.1, read on the forward strand.
CAATAATGAATGACTTTAACACACTTTAATAATTGTCTTAACAGTCAATGTGTTTGACATTGTTTGGGCTGTGTAGCTCCATGTAAAGTTGCTAAGGGAGAGTTGAGCACTCTTATTTGAACTGTCCAGTTTTATAATACTTAAACAGTGAAAACCTTTTATCTCCTTCCAGGCATTAAACAACAAACAATGTTAGATAGAGAATACTAAACAACCATGCAGAGGTCCATGTGACCAGTGTGCACATGTGCATCTCCACGTTTTGGTAGATAAATTACTCACAGGCATATTTGAGGGCTGGCCAATAACATCGTACTAGCATTTGAGACAGGAAAAGCACAATCATGTGTGGTTTTGTCATGGGTCTAATGTTATAACTTCCTTAAGTAGTGAACTTCATATTAAAAAAATAAAACTGCATATTTTACATCTCAACTAGTCCACTAGGATGTCTAATAGATCTCAAACTTGACTTGTACAAAAGTGAGCTCTCTTTTTTTTTTTTTTTTTTTTAAGAGAAGGGTCTCCCTCTGTCACCCAGGCTGGAATGCAATGGTGCAATCATAGCTCACTGCAGTCTAGAACTCCTGGGATGAAGGGATCCTCCTGCCTCAGTCTCCAGAGTAGCTAGGACTACAGGCACACACCACCACCATACCCAGCCCCAAAATAAGCTCTTGATAGATTCTCCCAAATCCCCTTCTTTCGCATTTTCAGTAGTTAATGGCTCCCATCATTCTAGGCGTTGAGGCTCAAATCTTTACAGTCATGTTTGATCTCTTCTTTTTTCTCTTGCCACACATCTTCCTTCTTAGAAAATTCTGGTAACTCATATCTCAAATATATCCAGAATCTGATCACTTCCTACCATAAATACTGTTACTATCCTGGTCTAAGGTACCATTATTCTTGCCTGGATTATTTGCACTATCTTCTAATTGATTTTCTTGCATCTATCTTTGCCTTAGTACAACAGAACAGCAGCTGGTGTTTCTTTGAAAACATAAGTTGAATCATATCACATTTCAGCTCCATGTTCTACAGTGGATCCCCATCTCAACTGGAGTTAAGTCCATGATCTCACATGATCTGTTCCTCCTCGCATTATTTCTCTGACCTCATATCTTCTTCCACTCTGCTTATTCTTTCCACTCTGGCCACCCTGACTTCCCTCTTTCTTACACACCAGGCACACTCCCTCCTCATGACATTGGCACTTGTTCTTCCAGGCGCCTGGAATGCTCTTACCTCAGATGTCCACATGACCAACTGGCTCCCCTCAAACCTTCAGATATTTACTCAAAATTCACCTTCTCAGTAATGACTTCGTACTTAATCCATCTAAGATTTCATCACATCCCCCCGCCCCACACACACACAAGTTATATTCTTCCCTGCTTTGGTGTTTTCTCCCTAGCATGTACCACTTTTGAACATACTATGTATTTTACTAATCTTTGTGTTTATTGTCTATCTCTGCCAAGAAGGTAAGCTCCATGAAGACAAGGATTTTTCTCAATCACTGCCATATTCTTAACACCTAGGATACTGAATATTTGTTGAAGGCAAACTATTGTTTTGTAAGTGTCTCATTTTGTTCACTCTCTCTTACAATACGGTCTACTTTTGAAATCAGACTCCAGCACACAGCTCTTATTCTGAGCTGTGAAACATTCACAACTGAATTCCTTATTCCCTCTAGTTCTGCAAAAGATCTTGCCAACCTCTTATCATTTTTTCACTGTTTTTAAGTCAAGGTACAAGTTTAAAATCTGTCTCTTTTTTCACCATATGGGCAGACAGAACAGGCTACATAATTTGTGAGGTTTCGTGCAAAATGAAAATGGGGGGGCGCCTAGTTCAAAAAGTATTAAGGATTTCAAGACGGTGATAGTAGAGCATTAAATCAATCATGAGGCCCTATGCTACTGCACAGGGCACATGCCCATGATGCTGGCACTATAGATAAGAGTTTTGTTAGAGCGAGATTTCTGAGAATTTACAAAAGAAACAGGGAGTTTAAGGGTCAAGATTCTCCTTTCATGTTTCCTCATGTCCATGTCCCCTGATGAGTCTGCATTGTAAAGATGTGAAGAATCTAAAGATGAATACAATTTAAATCATACATTATATAAACTACATAAGACTGCTTATTCTTATTCTAAATGGACCTTTAAGTTATATGAATTTCCATCTAGTTATATTTACTGATTATGACATTAGCTCATCCAATTATTATTACATAATAATTCAAGATTAAAAATCTCAAAGGTGTGAACCTTTTAGGACATTTATTTGTCTCATATATAAGCACTATTTAAAGGAAAAAGTCAGTTAAAGATGTTAATTCAATAATAATTTATTACAAATTTATATTTGAAAATTATGGTGCTTGGTTTATTTAAAGAAATTTAGGCATTATAAGACAAGAAAGAAGGCTAATTTGCCAGAAATAAACTTTACTGAAGCTAATTAGCAAGATGATGAGTTTGCTAAATAATCAGTTTGCTAATTTTGCCAAATTAGATGACTATAGTTTAATAGAAATATTTACCAACTTTAATAGAATTATTTGATTTTGATTAGTGATGGCGATATACACAGAAAATTATATATGCATATATAATATTGAATATCATATATTATATGTATGTTATATAAACATATTAAATGTATACAAATAGTTGCACATACTTGTGTATGTGTGTGCGTGTGTGTGTGTTCCAAGAAAACTAAGTATGAAAGGAAGTGAGGCTATCTGGAAAGGACTACTATAATGGACCACGTGATTAGTATGGTTTAAGTAGAAAAATAAAATAGGACACAATAGGAGTAACCATATTATATTTTGAACGTTGTATGCCATTTGCTGGTTGATATGCTATCTGAAAATTTGGTGAAAGAATCTTTAAAAAGTTTGGCAAAACAGAAATCAACATAAAAAGGTTCCTAATCTCTTTATTAATATATCCAAAACCTAGTTTTCCTCTTGGTTATAAACCATATGAATTCTTTCTACAGCAGGTGGGGGAGAGGGGGTGGGTATATACATACATAATGAGTGCGATGCACACCAACTGGGGGCTGGACACGATTGAAGCTCTGACTCGAGGGGGGAGGGGAGGCCAGGGCAAGATATGTAACCTTAACATTTGTACCCCCGTAATATACTGAAAAAAATAAAAAATAAAATAAAATAAATATAATTTTGGAGTATCAATAAAAAAAGAAAAGTTTACCTACTTTAATGGTTCCTCATTAGAAATTACACTTTCAGTATATTACATGGGACAAGATTTTTTCACTACTTCTGATTTCTTTCCTAATGCCTTCAAATGACATTTTCTACTTTTTAAATATAAAACATTTTAATATTCTTTTAGTATCATTTAACTTATTTCTCATCCATTTTAATTTATAAATTAAAAATCATCTTAAGAAAATCAGAATTTTTACTTAAATTGCACTTAAATTACATTTTAGTAAAATCACTGCAAATTTAATTTAGGTTAACTTAACTTTAATTTGAAAGCAATACACACACACAAAATAAAAACTAGCCAAAACAACTTCATATAAAAATTCCCTCATTGAATTTTGTTTTGGGTATTAATATTGAAAAATACACTTACACATTTCATGGATAACAACCTAAATTAAATATTTTTATTAATGCTGCTAAATTATCCTTGGTAAAGCTGCTAAGTATTGCTACTCAGTATTACAATATTTGAATTTAGTAAATCTAAATTAATTGGCAAGTTGGCATTCAATTACCCGATTTTCTGCTCATTGACCTGCTTCCAAAGAGATGAGAGGAAAGGGTGAATAGAACCTGCAGGAATGCCGATTTTCTGGAAGAAGATGGCAAAAAAAAAAAAAAAAAATAGATAGAAATGATTAGAGAGCTAGGAAAAAACCTAAGAGTATTCAGAGGAATGGAATTTCAAGAAAGATGTCAACAATGTTGCACTTGCACAATGTCAAGTGCAACAGAGAATTCCAAGATAAGTAAGGTCATTGGTACCTTTGTAAGCACTATTTTCAGTAGACTGGTGACTTAAGGAGTCAGTTTGAAAAAAATTATAAGATGAATATAATTAACCAGATTATAACAAAATTTTCTTAACCCCATCTAGACAGATATAAGGTCCAAAAAAGCAAGGACCTAATTTTATTTATTTATTATTTTAGGATTTTTTCTTCTATTTCTTTTCTCTTCCCTCCCAACTAGAGTTGTCAGATTTAGTAAATTAAAATATAAAAAGCTGAATTAAATTTGAATTTCAGAAAAACTATGAACAATTTTTAGTATAAGTATGTCCTAAACACTGCATAGAACATACTTTCGCAAAAAAAAAAAAAAAAAAAAGATGTGCTGTTTATCTTAAATTCAAATTTACCTAGGTGGCCTGTATTTTATCTGTCAACCCTACTCCTGACCTCTACCCTTTCCTCATCCTTTGGCAGGTACTTAGGATAGAGCTTAGAACAAAGATTGCTCTGTAGAGTGGATGAATGAGTGGGTGGGTAGTGACCTTGAACTACCCACCCACACAAAGTGTTTACTAATGGAGGCAGCACTCTCAAGAAGTTTAATAACAAGAAAATTGGAGACTTTGCCTTAATTAAAATGAGAATAAAGGTTCTTATATTAGTTTTAGTTTTTAAATAACAGATACTGTATATCTTTCTTGGAAAAGAGGGGAAGTGGAGAGGGAATTAATGAAAAGCAAGAAAAAGGGAATATTGTTAGAATAATAATCAGAAAAATGGAAGGGGAAATGTTTTCACAAAGAACACAAGTGGAGGACTGACCACGTCATACCACATTATGGAGGAAAACTACTTCTTCCTGAAAGAGAAGAACAAAAGCAAAATGAAACAGTGAACAAAAAGAATTTATAACTTTCTATTTATGAAAGTTTTTAAGCATACAGAAAAGTGGAAAGGATCATACCTACACCTAAATACAAAAATTGTTTAAAATTGGCCAGATTTTCTTTCACCAGGATATTTTCTTTTCAAACCATCATGAAGTAAATTCCAGACATCATGACTCTCCAACCCCAATAACTCAGCATGTAATTCCATAGCATATCCACTATTATACCTAAAATAATGAACACTTCCATAATATCTTTTAATAACTGATCCATCCATATTCAATTTCAATTTCTAATTTCCCTAATTGTTCTCTAAATGTTGCTTGAAGCTTTTTTTTGAATCGGGATCCAATCAAAGCTTATGCATTGTATAAGGCTGATAAACTTCTACGTACCTCCTAAGAACACAGAACGTATAAAAACGAAGAACCTGCAAGCTAGGGGAGGGTGGAGCATCTTACCTTTTAATAGAATAGGAGCAGGTGGGCAGTGAAGAAGTCAAGAGACCATGAGGTTAGGACAGTATGAACAGTGGAGAGGATTTGAAATAGCCCCTGGGGAGTATTCAGTAGGTAATGATAAACTGCAGCTCTCTGAGGTCAGGGACCCCTGGGTCCTGTTCCTCTGCTGTCTAGCATCCCCAGAAACAGGTCAACAGTGCTGGGCCTCCCTCCATGCTAACAGTAAGCCCTCCCCAAAAGTCATCTGAACTGGAGGCAGAGGGAAGGATGAGAGCACTGGCTCTGCAATCATTCTGGAGTCTTCACTCTGTAATTAGGTGTATGGCCTTAGGCAAGTTACTTACCATTTCTGTGCCTCAGGCTACTGCTTGGAACATTGGAGATAATGACAGTAACAGTAACAGGCCTATTGGAACTTTGTGAGTTCCTGTCTATAAAGCACTAGCTACAGTGTTTGGGACATGCCAAGAAATCAATAAACATCATTATGATTGTCAATTAGAGGGATAGCACAAACTTATTTGAATGTGAAGTGGAAAATATGTGAGGTTTTTATATTAGGTAGGCTTATAGGCCCACCTTGGGAGGATTAATGATCAAGGCAGACAGGCCAAAGGAAAAAAAAAAAAACCAAAAAGCAACCCTTTGGTTGGGATAGACAGAGAACTTGATCATGGATCCCTCTGGCAAAAAGTAGTCGGGCCATTTTACTTGGGGACAGCCTTGGGACGTCAGCACCCAGGTTTGACTGTGGAGGTTTGACGATTACAGACTGGCCCGGACCGGCTCGGTTCTCCGCGAGGGTCCTCGGGTGCGAGTGTGAGTGTGAGTGTGAGTGTGCGTGTGCAAATCCCAGAGGCGCGGCCGAGAGCTGGGGGCGGGGCGGGCCTCGGTGGCCAAGTTCGCCGGCGCTCGGGAGAGTCAGGCGCGGGAGCGAGTGGCGGTCGCTGAGCCGAGCTCCAGCACCGGCGCCAGCTGCGAGCCGCGGACACCGGCTCCGCGGAACTGGCTTTGTGATGGGACACCTGTGGCTCTTGGGGACTTGGTGCCTTTGGGTGCTGCTCCTGTGTGCCGTGGATCTCCGCACAGGTAATCCGTTCGGGCGCTAGGGAGGCGAGCAGTAGAGATCCGTGTAGACACCACCCCTGCTCCTGGGATCTCTGGAGAAGAGGCGGGACCCACCTGGCACCTGCCCTGGGCTGAGGCTGTGAGTGCTGCTGCATGGGCATCCCCGGAACCTGGGGACCTGGAAAGCAGGGCAAACGGACAGCGATAGAAAGAGAGACAGAGCGACGGAGACAGTGACAGGGACACAGAGAAAAAGACATATAGAGAAAGCGAGAGATTACTTTTAATCCATCATTGTTGCTGCTTGAATTATGGACACTCCACCACCAGCACCAAGTGACACATTTTTGAGGACTGAAATTTGACGGGGGAGTGGGAACTGGAAAGTAGCAACCTGTGTCCTCTCTTGCCTCCCTCTTCTTGGGTCCCTTTGGCCACTGAAGACAGGGCAACATCCCTCAGTAGGACAGGAATAGGTCTTTGTGGCCAGTGTCAGTCATTTCCAGGGGCAGCTGCCCTGTGTCTTCAAAGTAATACGCTGGAGAGGTCTGGGAAGAGACTGATAAGATAAGAAATTGGAGTTGTCTGTGGAGATAAGGGGAGGATGAACCTGAGATAGGTGAGGAGCAGCACTGCCTGGAGATAGGATCCAGCTCCCTCCCTGGAGTTTCCTACTCTTGGCTGTTGGCTGCCCTGAGTTATGAGTGTTGTGGAAGCAGGAACACCTTGTAACTCTTGGCAAAGACAGACCTGAAGTACAGAGGCTTTGGGTCTGGCAGCTGGGAGCTGGTCTTCTTTATGTTGCTATTATAGGTGAAGTCCACACTAAACATTTTTCAGGTAGGAATGAACTATACACTCATAATTCCCTTAACTTTTTCTTATGCATCCATTTCAAACAATTAATAATTTCTGTGGTTCTTCTTCACATCCCCACTTAAATTATTCTACCTCCTCTGAGAATTTGTTTTAGGACTCTAATAATTACCATATCTGTACAGTTTAAGTAGAAAATAAACACTTCTTTCCATTGTGTATCTTTGAGTTGTTTTAAAGAATTCATTGCAGGACTCCAAAGAAGCAGCAAACTCATCCCTATATTTGCACAAGTGGCTCTGCTCCCTCTGTCTAGAACTGTCTTCATCTTTTTGATGGTATTTCCAGTCTAGCTAATTCATTTTTGCCCCCCAAAATGTGGCAGGAGCATCCCTTCTTTCTAGAAGCCAATGTGACCCAAGCATTGTGGGTGAAATGGTCTTTCTGAGTCACCCATGGCCCCTGTGCTTTCTTCTGTCCCTCTCCACTCTTTAAGCTAAGCATTCAGAAAGTTAGGACTATTAACATTTCTGTATCCCCAGGAGACTAACACAGTTTGTTGAATGAATTAGTGACTTTTACATTAGGAAGCTGACTATTGTCAGGAGGCTAAACAGATCCCAGAAACTGTCTTTCTTGAAGTCTTACTCTGTTGCAGAAAATAATTTCTCTTAAAACCAACATTACTTTTTGTACCTGGTCTAGTCCTTTAACTTACCTAGCATTACATTTCTTATGTGCTTTTATAATGACCTATTTCTTCACATTGTCTGCTGTTATGTGGGCTACTGAGTATAGCCATGGATCTGCATTTAGCAGAGCACTACATGAAATTAAGGGTTTAATAAATGTTTTATATAGTATCATAGGTAAGTGATGAAAATGATCATGCATTTTTTTTGCTCTTGGTAGCACCTAAGATAGTTCTTTGCACAAAGCCAGTGAGTATGAACTAAGTTAATGACTTAACTCCTTGTCAAGTCATTGGTTAGTAACAAAGCCAAAAATAAAACCTGAGTGTATTTTATTTGCAGTCCTATAACGTTCACAATGTTTTTCTTGCAACATTGTGATATGTTGTATAAAATTTGATGCTTGAAATGAAGAACTTGATGATTTTACCTCTACTATACTTTAATATCTTTCAGATGGCTCTGAAATAATCCCCAAAGTCACAGAAATAATACCCAAATATGGCAGCATAAATGGAGCAACAAGGCTGACTATTAAAGGGGAAGGTATGGTTGTGGTTTTTTTGTTGTTGTTGTGTTTTGTTTTTTGCCAAGATTCAGATATTTAAAAACTATTTCACATTTAGAGCTTTATGGTGAAAAAAAGAAAAAACACTGGAGTTGTTTTTCCACTTGGCCAAAATAATAAAACTCTGTCCCCTTTGATAGGTAATGAAATCCTCAAGAATCTCTATCAAATTGATCATCTCAATTCTTATTGTAATTACTTTCTTAACACCAAGATCTGGATTAATGACTGAACTGAAAAGAACATAATTAACCCAACTCTGCAATTTTTCTTTATTTTTCATGGGCCTAAAAATATTTAATTTATTTTTATATTAAATGAAACATGTTGGGAGTGTTGGGGTAGAATGTTAGTAAGAGGGTATGATAGAGAAATAGAATGTTAATGAAAGAAGAAAGACAATAGAAAGCAACACTGGATTCCTTCTCCTACCACCCAACCCCAGGCTTCATCAAGGCATGGTTTAAGTATGATTCCCTTTCTCCTTGCCTGGTCCTGGGATGAAAACACAGAAGGCAATCAGTAATGAGCAGCTGTTTCTAGGATTACATAGTAATATGTGGTTCTTTCAGCCATAGACTTTTGTAATATAAGTGATAGTAGTATTCAGATACTTATGAATATTTGAATAATAGGAAAGAAACATTTACAAAGAATATTAATGAAAATTTATTATTTGGTCTTTAAAATAAGAAATGAGAAGTTTTTGGAGTCAGTTAACAAAACAAGATATTTAATTATTCTGTATTATATTGAAATGTCTTTTAATACTTCTAATATTTCTCTAGAATTCACTATCTCAATGATACACTTAAAATGGTTTATGCCTGTACATTGTGAACAATATATTCTGAATTAAAGTGCTATTTTTTAGAGTTAACAACTATAAACAATCTATTTGGTAAATATTATTTTAAAGATGTCTTTGACCATATCTTCCTTATCTTGTAAATTGCTGTTAAGATGGTATGCTTGAAAGCTATTGGGTTTTAAATAGAAATTTAAATGCCATGAGAGAAATGCTTGGATTAAAAAAACAAAAACAAAAACATCCAGCCATTTATTTTTCTGTTTTTAGAAGCCATGGCTTGAGTTTAAGCACCTAGACCCAGATCATCCTTAAAATAACAAAAACTGAAAAACATTCTATTCTTAAGACATTTTGGAAGGTCTTCTTTTTAAATCTAGCTATAATCTTTGCTCTTGTGTGTAAGTTCTAAGGCAATTAGTCTTAGGACTCTTAATTATGAAGCACAAAGTATCATGTTCAATTTCTGCTTTTCCCATCAGTCCCAGCTTCTGGTTGCTTTTGGTGGACACTTACCGAAGAGTTAAATCCTATTTGAATTGCAGATACCTGCACCCCTATTTGGATTTGTTTCCCTTGCTCCTTGCTTTAACTACACACTGCAGGTGACTGGAAATGTGTTCACATATATATTTCTCAGAAGCTGAGTCTAAATACCATTTTATTGCTTTTTGGAAGCAGAAAATAGAATGTTGGTTGTCAGGGGCTGGGAGAAGGCGAAAATGGGGAGGTATTGGTCAAAGGGTAGAAAATTTCAGGTATGCAAAATGCCTAAGTCCTAGAGATCTACTGTATACCAAAGTGCCTATTTTTAAAAATACTAAATTGTATACTTAAAATTTTGTTAAGAGGGTAGATCTCATGTTACATGTCCATATCACAAAAATAAATAAAAAGTAGAGCAGAAGGAAACTTTGGAAGTGCTAGATATGTTTATGGCATTGCTTGTGGTTATGGTTTCATGAGTGTATACTTACCTCCAAACTCATCAAATTGTACATATTAAATATGTACAGCTTTTTGTAAATCAATCATACCTCAATGAAGTATTTTGAAATAAATAAACAATAAATACATAAAATGTTATTTTAGTGTAGGTTTTTGGGTACCCATGATATATATACAATGTGTAGAAAGCAAAACATACCAGAGCTCCTATAGCTACATGAATGAACTTGAACAAAGTTTATTTGGAATGACTACATTCACATAATGCATCAATGTTTTCTCTGATAAATATATTCTCCACTTTTAGAATTGCATGCAGTTCTAACTTATTAATCACACAAGAACATTTTTCTTTCTTTTTTTTTTTTTTCCAGACAGATTCTTGCTCTGTCCCCCAGGCTAGAGTGCAGTGGTGTCATCATACCTCACTGCAACCTCAAACTCCTGGGCTCTAGCAATCCTCCTGCCTCAGCCTCCCAAGTAGCTGGGACTACAGGCATGTGCCACCACACCCAGCTAATTTCTTTATTTTTTGTAGAAATGGGGTCTTGATCTTGCTCAGGCTGGTCTCGAATTCCTGGTCTTAAGCGATCCTCCTGCCCTGGCCTCCCAAAGTGCTGAGATTATAGGCATGAGCCACTGTGCCTGCTTTAAGAACATTTTCTGAATGGAACTCTGTATTCTAGATGACTACTTAAATGTTGGCTCCATATTACTTTCAAAAATGTTTTATTTTAGTAAAGGTCATTATAAAAAAGTAAGCTATTATAGAAATGCTTGACTTAGAAAGTGAGTTCTCTTGAGTACCACACAGTAGAAAGATCTACTGTTAATATTTGGTGTACCCAAATGACATACTTTTGAACAGTATTGACCTTTAAAAGCAAGAATTTACTACTTCATTACTTTGTTCAAAAGAAGCCAAAGATAGATGATTTTACAATTATAATGCCCAAGCAAAAATGTTTTAGGCAATTGCATGATCATAGAAATGTTTATGTTATTTCCTTCTAAGATGACTGATTTGATGAGGCTCATTATCATTTTGATAAGTTCTGGAGTATTTGCAACTATATTGGTTTCATTACTTTATAGTCATCTCTTGTATTTTTCAATTGTCTTCTTTGACATTTATCATGTCTCTCTATTTAAAAAAATCAGTAAGATGTGAGGAGTAATATTTTACTTGGCTCCTTTTTCTAGCCATTTCCCTTACAATGTCTGGCACATAGATTTTTGCTGAAATGAAGTGTTGAATTATATAATTTTTACAATATTATGGAAAGCACATAGACTTTGGTCCAGTCTGACTACCTTTCAATTCCATCTTTCCATGTCACATCATGTGACTGGGGGCCAGTTACTAATACTTCTCTGAGCCTCAGCTTCCTAATCAGTAAAATGAGCTAGTAATTCCTACCTCTTGGAATTGTTGTGAATATTGAAAAGGATGATGTAGCTAAGTTACCTGTTATATAATATATGCTCTGTAAATTAGAGCTATTTTATTTTTATTATTTTTTGCGTTTATGTTATAGGTCTAGTTTAATTCTTTAAAAACTGTCTTCCATCCTTTACACTGTATCTTTCTTTCCCATGCTTTGAATGTTACAACTTTTAAGTAGGTTAATAAACTCTCAAGCTTGCTTTTTTAAACTAAAGAAACCAGGTTTTTAAACTAGGCTGCATTGTACATGACAACTGCTGGCTTTAACAACACTGATAATTTCCGTAATAGCAGCACAGGCGTTACTTTTGGATTGCTGCTATCAGAAGACGCAGGTTTGCGTGCCTGGCAATTCCTGTCACCAGTTTTTCTGCAAAAGAAAAAAAATACATTACAACATGTCAGGAATTTCCATCTGAAGCCTCCACCTTTTTCTGTTTCCAGGGTACACCCAACCCTTCCTGTAATCTCTGTGCTTTGGAGTACTTCCAGAAGTGTCTTCTTTATACCCAATTATTTGTTTAGAATTATACTTTTTTATTTAATTTTTTTTTGAGATAGAGTCTCACTCTGTCACCCAGACTGGAGTGGAATTATACTTTTAAATTAAAATTCTTTTTTAGAGTCATTCCTTTGTGTTTCTTTTTAACTCTGGAATTAGCTAAAAATTTAAAAATATTTATATACCTTATATTTGTTTAAACAAAAATTAATAATGAAAATATTTACAAATCTTGTTGATTTGGTTCATATTAATATTTCCTCATAGATTTTGCTCCTAGGACATTTTCAAATATACTATATATTTTTGACATTATAGCAACTCCTAAGCTAAAAACAATAGCATCTTTTGTCAATATTATTTTTCAGAATGGTAGTTGTGTTAGGAATGCTGAAGAACAGATCTATGTTATCATAGATCTGTCATATCATTGATGTGACATGTAGCAGATAGGAAAATAAACATATGTATCACATCCTGAGCCACACCACAAGTAAAACTTTCCATTCTTTTGTTATTAATAGTTGCCAGTAGCCCTCTGTGTGTTCCAAACTCAATATGAACTCCAAAGATAAGCAGAAGTTGGCAAAAGGAAAGAGCAGGTTTATAAGTAGCTTGCATTGCTGTGTGTTCATATGTCTTCTAGCAATTCCATTTTAGTAGTAACTGCCTTTCTAGAGTCAAAACTGCAAATTCAATGCAAATATCTTTCCCATGTAAAATTGATACTTATATTTGTACTTTAGTCTATGATGGATGAGTCGTTTGGTTAAGGTTTAAGCTTAGAAGAATAAAGTGTTGTTTATTAAAATCCCTACCTTTGTTGAGTTTCTGCTTACTTTTTCTACATATAAAGGAAAGAGTAGGCTAGGAGCTCAGCACAGAGGGGCTGGGGGAAGTTACACTGGGTAATAGGTAATAGCATTGGCAATTACAGCCCAGGTTTAGATTCTGGCTGCCCACTTACTGTGTTATTTTTATAAAGGGATATTAATGCTGAGCCTAAATGTCAAGCTTTTTGTGACTAATAACAAGAGCAGATATCTACTGAGCTCTTAGTAGATGAGCCAGACACCATGTTAAACAATACATGTGAATCATTACTTAGTATTCCTAACAGCCCATTAAGATAGATTATGGTCGTTTTTCTGATGAGGGGACTAGGCTGAGAGAGTTTACATCTTTCCCAAGTCATAATGGAAAGGGGTGCTGGAACTGAGATTCCAACCCAGGTTATCAGAGTCCAAAGCATGGCCCTTTCCTTTAAACAGCACTGTCGCCTAACATGTAGCTTTACCAGAGCGGGAGTTTAGTGGCTTTGGTATTTGATGAACATCTGGCACAGTGAAGTCCTACTTCCTGTCCAATGCTACACTAAGCAATATTTATGTTGTCTAATGCACCTTTATCCGTTAGAATACTGAACCTTTGTCCTTTGAACACTGAAAATGTTCAATAATTTAAAAAGCAGTTGCACCACAGATACCTGGCAACCCTGATTCTGCCACTTCAACTATTAAAGGTTATTTAATGTGAGCACATATTATAATAAATGATTATTTTGTTGAAACATACTTACTTCAAAACTACTAACATTTTAAGGTAAATACCAAATATTTATTTTTTCTAACATTAGTATTATAAATCATATATTTACATTATAGTATTATAAATAGGATTATATATAAGATTTAAAAAGTTAAATCTACATCTCTGGATTTACCAATTTTTCTTGTTTACTGATGTTGAGTTTATTATTGTACTGAGAACAATATGGTCTATAGGTAATTAAATTCTGAAATTTAAATAGCTTATAAATTTACATTAATGACATGAATGAAAATCTATCAGTGTAAAAGAAAAATTTTCATAATTTCAAAAATAGTACTAGTCATCAATTTGCCTATAATGGTGTTTTAGTGTTAAGCACCTGCGATATTCAGAAAAAAATATATTTAAAAATGCACTTATTTTTAGAACTCAGAATTTAGGAATTTTAGATATTGAAGTAATCTGGGCAAAAACTATTTACCAATTTAACTTTCTTCCCAAAACATTATAATATAGACAATTTCATAGATGTGTGCAATTCACTTTGCATGCTATAAAAGTATAAATACCTTTTAAACATTTTTATTAGGAGGATATTTAATTATGGGATTTAAAGAAAATTATCCAATTACTCTTATTCATAGGTTTTATTTCTTAGGTTTATTTCAAAATTGAATATTGTTTTAACAATATAAAATATTTGTATGTGGCATACGATACTTAATCTGTGTTTACTTCCAAATGTAGTTTTGAATTTTCATATATTTATAGTAAGATTAAAATAATTTTCTGCTGTTTCACATTATCCATTTGTCTTTCTGTTGGATCATACTCCTTGGGATACAAATATACTGTTATTTTGCCACCTGAAAAAAATAAAAGAAAAATTATCAACTTTCCCCTTGCTTTGCACTCCTTTCTAGTAACCAACCCCCTTCTCTGCTTCCCTTTGTAGTAAAACTCTTGAAATATGTTACCAATATTTGTTCTCCTCACTTATTGTCCTCCATTCTTCACTGGAGCCCATGCCAAACATTTGTACCATCATTTATCCCATCACTCACTGACACAGCATCTTCACTCTTGCCCTTAGTCTGTTCTTAGAACAGCCACTAATGAATTTTGGAGAGTGTAACTCACGTCATGCCACTCCTTTGTTTCAAAGCTCCCAATGGTTCGCCACTCATAAAAATCATCTAAACTCCTCCATTTCTGATCTCCTCTCCTACCGCTTCTCCTCATTCATACCTCTCCAACCACACTTGGTATTACTTGTATCCATAAATATGATCCCACCACAGGAGCTTGGCACATCCTATTCCTTCTATTTAAAATGCAGTTCCCATACATGTTGTCATGGTTTGCTTCCTCTGAGAAACTTCCATGACCATCTATATCACAAGCTTCCTGTGTCCCACTTCACATCTTCATGGCACCACCTCTGACTTTAGTCAGAAATGATGCAAAGTGGTCCTTGGGCTCTTAACTCACTTTTTACCGTCAGCCTCACTGCTAGGCAGAGCTGTGATCAGTATACACAATCAGCAACTTTGTATGGAGGCAAAGGTCATTTAAAGTAAGGTTATACATAGGCTCCTGGGCAGTGGCCAAAGACTTGACTAATTGGTCAGGGACTAAAAATAATAGGATTATAAGATCAAAAATAAGAAAGTTTTAGAGAGTCATATGAAGGGACTCTTGGGAGTGAGAATAAAGCATGCAGATCTATGTGTTTCACATTAACCCCCATAAGAGAGCATCTCCCACAGAGGAGATGGAAAAACAGATTGATTGGATGATTTATCCAGGAGCTTCTCCCCTTGGCCACCTCAGTGCTTGGGCAGTGGGCCCATGAAGATGGCCATGCCATGGAGATTGTGCCTGGGCCAACATCATGGACTCCCTTTCACCAAGGCTAAGCTACCTAGCTATAGTTGAATAACTAACCTGCCAGTAGCAGAGACCAACAATGATTTCCCAGTGGGGTACTACCCCTCATGAAGTCCACTCAGCTACTTAGTGACATGTCGATTACATCACTCCCCTTTTCTCATGGAAAGAGCAGAGATTCGTTCTTACCAGAACTGACATGTGTTCCAGATATGGGCTTTGCCTTCTCTTTCCACAGTGCCTCTGCCACCACCATGTTCTGAGAACTTAAAGAGCCTGATTTACTGCCATAAAATTCCATGAAATATTGCCTCAGAGCAAGGAGCACATTTCATAGTGAAAAAGTTGAGATGATGAAACCAGTGTCATTCTGAAACATTTGGCCTAACAGATAGAAGGAACAGCCTATTAAAGCTGTGGCCACGATGGCAGTTGAGCCAAGCTTCCTGTGGGATGGGATTCTGTCCTCCATAATATGGTATATGTATCGAGCCAATGGCAGATATATGCAGTTGTTTCCCAATAGAGAGGATGCACAGAGCTGGAAATAAAAGATTTCTGTCCCTCACCATCACTCCCAGTGATCCAGAAATTGAATTTGTGCTTTCTGTCCTTGCAACCATAGGTTCTACTGGACTTGTGGTATGAGTAGAGAATGCTTCAACCAGGGGTCACAATACTGAACTGAAACTACCTGATCAGTTTGAATTCATCAAGCATATAGCATATACTACAAGAGAAAACCCATTCTGAATATTATGAAGAAGTAGAGTTGCTTTTATTTAATTCAGATAGGGAAGACTGTGTTTGGAATTCAGGGTGTTCATGGGGGTATCTCTTGGTTTCCATGTCCAGTGATAATTGTGAATAGCCAATTGCAGCAACCACAACCTGACAAGGGCAAGGAAGTTAAGGGCTCAGACCTCTCAGTGATGAAGGTTAGCTCACTCCATTAGCTGTAGTGCCTGCTGTGAGTAAGGGAAATCTACAATGGATGAAAGACAGGGGCATAGTGAATATTAATTATAGCCTCAGGACCAGTTAGAGTAGTGTGGCCTTATCCCACTGACCCTCTTGTATTAAATCTTTATTTTTTAATTTTTTATTCTTTTTGAGACAAAGTCTCACTCAGTCACCTGGGCTAGAGTGTCGTTGCATCAGTGTAGCTCACAGCAGCCTCAAACTCCTGGGCTCGAGCAATTCTGCCTCAGCCTCCTGACTAGCTGGGATTTCCGGCACGCGCCACCACACCCAGCTAATTTTTCTATTTTTAGCAGAGATGGGGTCTCGCTCTTACTCAGGCTGGTCTTGAACTCCTGACCTCAAGTGATCCTCCCACCTTGGCTCCCAGAGTGCTAGGATTACTGGTCTTAGTCAACACATCTGGCCTCTCTTGTATTAAATCTTTAGCAGAGCTCTCACCTGGCCACCACTTCAAAGCCTTGGTGATAGATTATGCTTAATATATAGGCCATGAGCAGATATGTGTGGTATAAGGGGTAGAATTTATCAGATGCCTTTTTGAATATATATTTTTATGTTTTTATTTATTTTTGTAGATTTAGGGGGAACAAGTGAAATTTTGTTACATGGATATATTGCGTAATGGTGAAGTCTGGGCTTTTTGTGTAACCATTACCAAAATAGTATACCTTGTACCCATTAGGTAATTTCTCATCCCTCACCACCCTCTCACCTTTCAGAGTCTCCAATGTCTATCATTCTACTTTCTATGTCCATGTGTACACATTATTTAGCTCCCACTTGTATGAGAACATGCAGTATTTGACTTTCTTTTTCTGAGTTATTTCACTGAAGATAATGGCCTCCAGTTCCATCCATGTTGCTGCAAGAGACATAATTTTATTCTTTTTATGGCTGAGTAGTATTCCACATTTTCTTTATGCAATTATCCATTGATGGACACTTATGTTGATTCCACAATACACATATGAGTGCAGGTATCTTTTCAATATAATATTTTCTTTTCCTTTGAGTAGATACCTATTAATAGTAGGGGGATTGCTGAATCAAATGATAGTTTTATTTTTAGTTCTTTGAGAAATCTCCATACTGTTTTCTATAGAAGTTGTGCTAATTTATATTCCCACCAACAGTATATAAGAATTTTCTCTGCATCCTTCCCAACATCTAGTATTTTTTCATTTTTTAATAATAACCATTCTGACTGGTGTAAGATGGTATCTCATTGTTTTAATTTGCATTTCTTTGATGATTAGTGATGGTGAGCATTTTTTTTCATATTTGTTGGCCCTTTGTATGTCTTCTGTGAAAAAATGTTTGTTCATGTCCTTTGCCCACTTTTTAATGAGGTTATTTGGGTTTTTGCTGTTGTTGTTGAGTTGTTTGAGTTTCTTGTAGATTCTGGATATTTGTTAGTCCTTTGTCAGATAGATGCATAGTTTGTGAATATTTTCTCCTATTCTATACCTGGTCTATTTACTCTGTTAATTCTTTCTTTTGTCTTATAGAAGCTTTTTAGTTTAATTATGTCCCATTTGTCTATTTCTGTTTTTGTTACATTTGCTGTTGAGGTCTTAGTCATAAATTCTTTGCCTAGACCAATGTCCAGAAAGGTTCTTTCTAAAATTTTCTTCTAGATTTTTATGGTTTCAGGTCTTACATTTTAGTCTTTAATTCATCTTGCATTAATTTTTTATCTCATGAGAGATAGGGGCCTAGTTTCATTCTTCCTTATATGGCCAATTTTCCCAGCATCATTTATTTAATAAGGTGTCCTTTCCCTAGTGTATCTTTTTGTTGACCTTGTCAAAGATCCATTGGCTGTAGGTACGTGGCTTTATTTCTGGGTTCTCTATTATGTTCCATTGATCTATATGCCTATTTTTATACCAGTATACCAGTACCATGCTGTTTTGGTTTTTATAGCTTTGTAGTATAATTTGAAGTCAGGTAATGTGATGCCTCCAGCTTTGTTCTTTTTGTTTAGGATTGCATTGGCTATTTGGGCTCCTTTTGGTTCCACATAAACTTTAGGATTTTTTTTTCTGTTTCTGTGGAAAATATTATTGGAATTTTGGTAGGAATTGCATTGAATCTGTAGATTGCTTTGGGTAGTATGGTAATTTTAACAATATTGATTCTTCCAATCCATAAGCATGGGATGTTTTTCAATTCATTGTCATCTACAATTTCTTTCATCAATGTTTTGTAGTTTTCCTTATAGAGATCGTTCATCTTTTGTTAATGTATTCCTAGGTATTTTATTTTATTTTTTATAGCTATTATAAATGGATATAATCATCTCAATAGATGCAGAAAAAGCATTTAATAAAATTCAGGATCCCCTCATGATAAAAACCCTCAACAAAGTAGGCATAGAAGGAATATACCTCAAAATAATAAAAGCCATATATGACAAACACAAAACCAACATCAGACTAAATTGGGAACATTTGAAAGCATTTTCCCTATGAACTGGAACAAGAAAAGGATGCCCATTTTCACCACTCCTATTTAGCATAGTACTGGAAGTCCTAGCCAGAATAACCAGGCAAGAGGAAGAAATAAAGGACATCCAAATCGGAAAAGAGGAAGTCAAATTATCTCTGTTTGCTGATGATATGATCGTATACCTAGAAAACACTAAAAAACTCCTCCAAAAGAATCCTGGATTTGATAATAGAATTCAGGAAAGTTTCAGGATAGAAAATTGATATACAAAAATCGATAGCATTTCTATATATCAATAATGACCAAGCTGAGAACCAAATGAAGAGCTCAAATGTTTTTATATGCAGTTTTACATCCTCTTGTCCTTATCTCTAATTCCAGCCACAGCTGTGGAAAATAGTTCACTGTGTACTTTGACTCTAAATATGCTTCCAGATTTTTGACTGAAGTTTTCACAGCGTATCTTTGTTGATCATCTAAGAGCTTCTCTGAGACAATGATTTAGGACATTGAAACCCATATAGCATATCTTATGTGCAGCCAGAAAGTGTAGGAAATATTATTTCCCTGAGGGGGAAATAATAGGGGACCAGATTTGGTAAAAGAATGCTACTTGGCATTGATTCTTTGATTTGGAGGAGCATTCTATATTTTTCTTAGAAATTCCCAGCAATATTGAGCCATAGTTGTTCTCAGTGGTGCCCAGATTTTCTCTCTTCAACTTTTGCCCTCCCTCATACCTAAGGGATTACCATTCAATAAACTATCTGCTTATAAGATCTCATCTCAGACTTTGCTTTATAGAAACTCAAGGTAAAGATCCTATCCCTTATAAAATAGTGTTGCCCTCTAGTCTCTGTAGCCCCTTTAGTCTGCTTTTTTTTTCATGGCACTATGCTCATCAGATATAGAATCTAGCAGGGGATGTGTGTGTGTGTGTGTGTGTGCATGCGTGCACAGTAGACTCTCTGTATCTGCAGATTCTGCATCTGCAGGTTCTGCATCCACTGATCCAACCAACTGCTGAGGGAAAATACAGTATTTATGAGATGTCAAACCCTCTGATATGGGTTCTGCAGGGCTGGCTGAAGAACTTGAGCATCAGCAGATTTTGGTATCCATGGGGTCCTGGAACCAATCTGTAGATACCAGGAAATGACTGTAAATATTCTCAAGCAATATTTTTATAAATAAATTAATTAAAGGCCAATTTTTATGCTTCCAAAGAAGACTACAATCGTAGGGATAAATATGAAATATGTTCACTGCTTGCTTAAGTATATTTATTAAATCATTTATTGAATGATTTGATACTGAGTGACAATTGTTAGATCTCTGAAAATAGAATTCTACTTATAATAATTGCGTTTTCTTACTTTTCCAGGTTTTTCTCAAGCAAACCAGTTTAACTATGGAGTTGATAATGCTGAGTTGGGAAACAGTGTGCAATTAGTTTCTTCTTTCCAGTCAATTACTTGTGATGTAGAAAAAGATGCAAGTCATTCAACTCAAATTACATGCTATACTAGGTTTGTTTTAAAGTAACATTATTAACATCATTTTCATCATCTAAGAAATCATAGTCATGCATATTAGTAATATAATTGTTTTTATCACCCTGGCTATTATAAGTAATATTTTTCTGATTATTAGTTATTATTTTTGATTTCATGATGTTTAGACTATTTTATGCCTTTATTGTATTCAATTATAATGCTCTTTCCACATATTTGCATGATAAAATATATTCTATATCTTTTTTTCATGTTATTAGAGCTATTATTTTATCATTATTGAGCTCTTTTGGCAGATAAATAGCTGCTATTAAATTGTAATGATGTGCCTCAAAATACCAAAATTATACTTTCCTGTCCAGTTTCATTAATTTTATTCAAATCTTCACATAGTCATTAAGATTAAAGATGAACATTTTGTATAGTGACATCTGAAGTTCTTTGCTATCAGCCTAAATTAATGTGTGTTATTAGCAACTTATGAAAAAAAATTAAATCATTTTAAATTGCAACTTTCAATATTGACCTTAGAAACAGGTAGCTCATATTCCAGAGGATTTTTATCTACCCTAGGCTTGTTGGCTATTCTTCAGCAGGAAAAGCTTATTTAGAGGGAAACTTGGTTAAGTAATACTTTTTCAGAAATAAAGCATGGGATAACTGAATGTGATATTTTACTATTTTAAGTGATTATTATTATTGTTATGTTTGTTGTTATTGCCTTTTTTTTTGGAGACAGTGTCTTGTTTTTTCTGTTGTCCTTTTTAACAAGCACCAATGCATGTAGTAATAATAGGTATTTGTCTGAGGTTTATAAAGTTAGATTTTGCAATAAAGAGTTCAGGATAAAGATTATGCTTACATAATGGAATTTAACTAAACATCAATTAGAATTTTAGACACTTTTTGTCAAAAATGACATGTAGTCTGGAGCAGTAGTTTTCATCAGTACTATGAGGAGTTATTGCATTTCTCACACATTCTTCATTTACTTTTTAGAGCAATGCCAGAAGATTCCTACACTGTTAGAGTCAGTGTGGATGGGGTTCCTATTGCAGAAAATAACACCTGCAAAGGACACATCAACAGCTGGGCATGCAGCTTCAATGTATGTAGGGAGTTTCTCTTTAATTTATGTATCATTTATCTTGTTTTCTTTCTTGCAAAACTGGGTTTTTATTTTTTAATTTTATAGATTATTATCTATTTCTACATTTAAAAATATATTAACATGTAACTAAGGATTACTTCCCTCAGTTTTAATTATCTTCCATAGTAATTGAATCTCTTTTATTTCTGATTTGTTTCCCTATCCTTTAAATTCATTTTATTAATGAATTAAAATTTTATACTTCCAAATTAGTTTCTTGTTTATATTTGTCCATTTTTATTCATTTCTGTTCTTAGCTTCATATTCCCTTTTCTTATTTTCATTGTACTCACTGCTTCCTTTTAAGTAAAAGCATAGCTACTTTTTCTTTCTATATAATTTCTAATGTAAATAGATAAAATGTGCCTGCATGTAGTATAAGTATCACTCAAAATGCAGTTGCCCTAAATAGAAGTATTTGCAATAATACATTTTCTTCTAAGCACCATCCCATATATTTTAAAAATTGTAGTTATGTTTTAAGTTGTCCATTACTGAGTACTACAACATTCCAATGTAAAATAAAATGTTAATGAAAAGTATAATGACTTCTGTCCTCAAGAAGCTTCTGTGATTCTGAAATATATTGCCAAATATGATTCCCAAATACCTCTGGTTCCTTTCTCTCTCCCTAGACATGGAGCCATGTTTTGTTTCCTAGTATGTCCCACCTAAATGGCCCCCAAACAACCTAAATTTAGCATATCTCAAACTGGACTTTGTGTATTCCTCCTCAATCCTACTTTTTCTCTGATTATCTCTCACCATCTAAAGCTAGAAACATTTTATCATCCTTGGTTTCTCCCTAACCTTCACTTTCAGCAAACAGCAGTTGAGCATTCACCAAGTTGATTAGGTTTTGTTTTATATGGTCTCTTTATCCTCCAGCAGGTAGTCCAGACTTATTCACATGTTGCAGGTAGGGATCTCTAAAGAGAGCAAAAGTATGCAGGGAATTTTGAGATCTAGGCTCAGAAGTGTCACATTACTTCTATCAT
Organism: Cheirogaleus medius; assembly: GCA_008086735.1. Taxonomy (NCBI): domain Eukaryota; kingdom Metazoa; phylum Chordata; class Mammalia; order Primates; family Cheirogaleidae; genus Cheirogaleus; species Cheirogaleus medius. Next base: position 50,878,604 of record VBSM01001124.1, read on the forward strand.
ATTCTAATGGTCAAAGCAATTTACAAGACTAGTCCAGATTTAAGGATTGGGTAAATAGGCTCCATCTCTGGATGGGAGGAGCTACAAATGCATTACAGTGTGAGGATACAGAAGAGGGAAAAATTAGAGCCATGTTTAAAAGGAAACTAATACCCCTCCCACCTCCAATACACACAAATGTCCTCCCATCCCTTAATTAGATATGCCCTAATTTTTGATAAAATCAAAATTCATAACATTATTATGTCTATGTAAGCATATTCACACCTGAGCCATGTAGTATACTATGAATAAATCTTCTCTCTTATACATATTTTGTTTTCCCTGGAGTTAATAATTGGCTCTTTTATATATATTTGTGTAGTTTCCAATGTAAAAACTCTCCACCAAAAGTGACATTTTTCCAATATATTCAAATCATTGGGTAATTTATGAAATCATTTTTGCCAAGAATACATCAATTGTGAATCCCTCTGTCCTCCTGCTCCAATATGGACAGTTTATTCACTAGATATGCTGTATGGCAGTCAATCATTAGGTTTCCTTTCACAAGCTTTCTGGGGACTTCCTCTCCTATTACTATTGCTTTCTGAGTCCTATGTCTTCCTCTTTCTTGATTTACTACCTCATGATAGGGGAGTAAAGTATGCTTAAAAAATAAAATTCTTCCATTACTAAATTGAACTAAAACCCTTCCAGTACTAACATTTCCATGCTACCTTTACATTTGGTTTAGTTTAGTTGGGTATGGAATGCTAATTTGGAAATAGATTTTACTTAGAATTTTGAAATCTTGTCTTTTTGTTTTTTGGCTCAGTGTGTTTTAAACTATCTATGGTGAAGGATAAGCTTTAAAAATGTTTAATCTGTTGGGGATCAATATCTTGTAAACTATAATAAGCATCACAGCAATGTCAAATTGATATAAAAGATTCTAACTGCTTACTCTCACTTTGTGTTCTTAAAACCCTATACAAAATTATGTATTTATAACTTCTAATTCTCATACTATTCTCTGATTTTGTATTTAATACTTTTTATCAATATCCTTGACTACTGTTATTCATAATCTATAATTATTCTTAATTTTCAGAACCTGTTCCCTCTCTTTTTTTCTAGATAAAATATTTGCTCTCTCATCTTCATTTATTCTTGTGATTTTTGAAGATGATTTAAGTTGAAACTCTGTTTCTGATCTAGTCCTTCAAGTTATGATAGGAACTAATATATCGTTTAATATGGACTCTTCAATTATTTTGTTATAGATATTATTTAGGCGAGGACTTAGAGAGATTGATTTGCAGGAATATTGATGATACCTCAATATCCTTTCTGTTACTCTGCCTCTAAAAATGATATTTTGCCCAAAGTCTTCTTGACAAAATTCTATTACTTTACATAGATTCTCCTTTAAGTGTTTATCTTCTCCTTTTACCATTTTAAAGTGTGAAAGAATAAGTCTGAAGTCATTCTTAGCCTCACATTTTAAAATTTATCTCTTTTCCTTGGCAATATAAAAAAATCTGTCCTGTCACTTATGAAGAAATCTAGGTCTCTTTCTTTCAGGTTGTCCCTTAATGAGAATGGAGGGACAACTGACATTTATTGAGAATATTTTGTGCTAGATTATTTTGCTTGTATTATTTTCATATCCATGCAGGGGCTACCTGTTTCTCTACCATCAACTCCTTCCCTCCACCCCCGAAACAAACTTTTTTCCTTAAAAATGCTTCCCATGTTTCTGGCTTTTTCTGTTTTGGGTGACACATTTGTGTTTTTGAGGATGAACTCTTTTTGATCAATCTCGAGCCATTTATTTTCTCCTGCATTATTTGTTTTTAAGTGTAAATTATGTTCTGGATGCATCTTGGTTACTGACAATTCTTTATTTTGTCCATCAGCTCTGCTCTTTACCCGTTTCATACTAACTTTGTTTTTTTATATTGCATATTTCCCTTTTATATTACTTATTTCTCATTTTGTCATTTAAAAAGAGACTAGCTATTTTTATTAATAATTAATATGGTACTGACTAATGTAGCAGGCAGTGTTCTGAGTATTTTATGATTAACTCTTGACTCTCGTAACAATCCTATAACTGGATATTAATATTATTAACTCTATTTTATGGATGATAAAACTGAGGTACCGAGAAATTACATTACGCACCCACAGTTAATGCAGCTAATGGGTGGTAGATCTCAAATTTGAATTAGGACAGCCTGTCACCAGAATCTAGGTCTTATCCCTGGTGATCTCTTGCCTCACATATGTAGTTGAGGATCTCTAACAGGTATGTATTAGTTTCTTATTTGCAGCCATAACAAATTACCACAAATTAAGCGGCTTACAACAACACAATTTATTATCTCACAGTTCTGTAGGTTGGAAATTGACATGGGTCTCACTGGGCTAAAATCAAGGTGTCTGGGAGGGGTTATACTCCTTCTGGAAGCTCTAGGGAAGAATCTGTTTCTTTGCCTTTCCTAGCTTCCAGGGGCTGCCCACATCCCTTGGCTCATAGTCCCCTTCCTCTGTCCTCAAAGCCAGCAATGGCTGTCAAGTCCTATCACACTGCATCACTCTGACTTTACTTCTATTGTCATATCACATTTTCTGACTCTGACTCCTCTCTGCCTCCTTGTGACATTTATAAGAACCTTTGTGATCATATTGGGCCCACCAGGATAATCCAGGATAATCTCCCTAGTTTAAGGTCAGCTCATTAGCAACCTTAATTCCATCTGCAACCATCTGCCGGGTAACCTGACATATTCACAGAGATTAGGGAGTGAACATTTTTTTTGGTGGGAGGCGAGGGACGTTATTCTGTCTATCATAAGGTGTCAGAGTTTCTGTCACACCGGCCCTCATAGGGGCCAATATGCTGCTGCTCTCTTCTAATTCCAATTTGGTATCACAATTTAAAAGAATTATATCTGCATTGCTTTAGAAATTTGTCATTAACTTGGCTACTAAAGCTTACTTTATTGGCTTTTTCTATGTTTTGCTTCTCTGTTTTTGAAAAAAATGTTTTGTTATTTTTTTCATGTTCTTAACCAAGGGTAGACTTTCTTTACTTTTATTCCACTAAATTCCTAAAGGTCTTTACCAGAGAGCCTTATTACTTGTGCTTTGGTTTACACTGTCAACAAAATGATGATTGAATTTTAAAATTCCAGGCTGCAAACATTTTGAAATGAAATAGAATTTTTAGGAGATAAGGAAAAGATCTTGTAATCAGAAAATGTTCTAAACTTTATTTCTTATATGTAAAAGGAAATATTTTGACAGTTATATTATGGATGTTGCTGAAATCTAAATAATATAAAAAATAGACCGATTTCACAAAACTAGGAAAAAATACAGATAAGACTGCTTATTGACATTGTTATTTTACAGGCAAAAAGTTTCAGAACCCCAACAATAAGGAGCATCACACCTTTATCTGGAACTCCAGGTCTGTTATATGACAGCTGAAATATCTTTTGGTTTTGTAGTAAATAATTTATTTACTTTTTAGTATATAAAATTACTATAACACCTGAAAATTTATAAATATAATTTTTCTGATTATAAAAATAACTACCAATTAAAAAATATCGACTGCATATTATTGCTGCATGTCTGCATCTTAATCAACTGTAATGTATTTAACTTTCCCACCATGTTGAAAATGGAGTTGGCTTCCAGTGTTCATTATAATAACTATATTATACCAGTTTATAATTCCAATGGCAATATGTGAGAATGCCCTTTTCTGTAGCCTTGACAATTCTAGGTGCTAATTTTTTCAAATATTTTATATAAAAAATATAGCAAGTTTAAAAATTTTTTTTAAATTCCTTAATTTATGTAATTAAATTTATTTTATGCTTATTTATCAATTGTATTTTTCCTTGGATACAATACCTGTTCATGTCTTTGGCTTGATTTAAAGCTAGCCATCTTTTTTCATATTTAGTTATGAGAATTCTTTATATTTTAAGGATATTAACCATTTATATGTCACTGATGTAGAAAATATTTTTTGAGGTTATCATTTGCTTTTAAAATTTAATATTTCTGTCATTTAGACTTTTAATTTTTATTATCAAATTTATAGATCTTTACTTTTGTCAGTTATTTCTTCAGTTTCATGCTGTAAAAGACCCCACCATCCTGATTATGTAGATATTATATAAATTTTCACCTATTTTTCAAGTTTTTATTGTTTTATTTTATTTTATATGACTTTTAGAGACAGTTTCTCACTTCATTATGGTTTTATTTTTTATATTTAATTTTTATTTCACCTAGAATTTATTTTATTTTTTGCTATAAATTAGGGATTTTTTTTCAAAAAAATCACCCATTGACATAAGTGATATTTATTGAATAAGTCATCCTTTCTTCTACAATAGACTTCTTTAATCTGTCAATACCTACAAACACTCATTCATGTTTTATTGTATTGCTAGGACTTTCAGAACAACGCTAAACAATACTAGTATAGTGAACATAGAATATAAGTATTTGAACTCTGGTTTTATTGGGAAAACCTCTAATGTTTTGGTGTTAAGTGTATGAAGAGATATTCTTATACTGAACCTTTTTGGAATTTTTGGTTTTTAGGTACACTAATAACAATCCAAGGCAGAATCTTCACTGATGTCTATGGAAGTAATACTGCACTAAGCTCAAATGGGAAAAATGTTAGGATTTTGAGGTAATTTTCGAGCAGAAATATATTTCTATGACTTATAGATGGGATATAATATTCCAAAAACAATTGGCCCTATGACATTAAAACCCATTATAATAGGATGGGACTAATCATGTTTTTTCAGCCATGTTATAGAAAGAAAAATAGACATTTGGATGACACATCGATGTGGAAACAATGGTCAAAATGCCTTTTTTTTTAAAGGTCTGACATAATTCATTATTTTTCTGTGACAGATTTTATTAACAGAAGACACATGGAGGCAAATCCAATAGAAACTGAGTTGTAGTAATGACATTTTATTACCAGAGGACTTTATTACTGAATCTAACTGCCTCATTTTGCATATAAAAATATCTAAGGCCTGGAGGTTACACAGTTAGTCAAGGTCAGGAGTAGAACCCAAGTCTTGTAACATACAATTTGTACTTTCTCTACTGCACCATGGTACACAGCATAGTGCTGAAACTAAAAATAGCCAATTTAAGAGGCCAAGGTTTGAATCCTGGTTCCTTAATTTACTAGGCAAGGTTAGGTTCCAAGGGATTCAATTCAATTCAGTTGTTGACCAGATGGTAACATTGGCTAGTTAACTACCATCAAAATATAATTGTCTGCATTTTGGATTGGGAACTAACATTGTCACGAGAGTTATCTTCCTGGAGCATAGATGGTGTTATCTCAGTCCTGCCTTGAAAGACTGAGAGTCCTGTTCATTTCCTGCAGAATGAAGTATAGATTCAGGATCATGGCTTTCAAGATGCTTCATGTTTATTGAATACATAAATAAAACAGATAAATGGATAAATTAAACAAACAATTAGATAGCAATTAGAGATTTTTTGGAATACTAAAAAGGTGAGCTATATATGTACACACACATACATATACATATATAATGTGAAACAAGCAATTTGAAAGATTTTAATAAATGAAATAAAAGTGGTTTATCTGGCATTCTATGAAGTAGAATTCTCAATCAAATCACATTTGTATGTATCAGTCTTGAAATGTTCATATCTATTACTTATATATAATAAAAGAACTACTAAGTAGAGGATTATTTATCATCTTATATACACAATTTAGCATAAGTAAAAATTTCATCTGCCTCAGTGTTATTGAGTGTTATGAATGGTTAATATTGTAATTATTAGGGCTTTCTATGTCATCTTTTCCCATAATGAGTACAGGAAATAGAAAATTTAACTTTCAAAAAGAGATTTCTTTTTTCCCCCACCGTAAGTGGAATTTATTTATGTTTAATACAAGGGACTGGATGGAAATTATTTTATGAAATCACAGAATCGCAATCAGAAGGGAACTTCGAGGTCAGGCTACCTTGCCTTGTACTCTGGAAATCCTGAGTTGTTATATATAAATATAGTAAATTTTTTCATACATTTATTACTGAGTAGTGAGAAGGTCTTAGAGCTACATTTCCACCATGTTAATTATGATACTAGGTCTCCCACGGCATTTCATCGTGCATGGATTCTATTAGCCATGGGGGAAGTCCAGAGCGATGGCTGTATTCTGGGCAGGAAGTCAGGAGACCTGCTTCTAACTAATCTTGCCCATTCAGCCAAATTTCCAAATTCAGGGCAGGTACAAATTATAGAGGACATGCAAATGAGTAGAGAGGCTTAGTGCTTACTAAGGAGCTTTTGGTCTGAAACATCAGGTGAGAAAAAAAATTTTTAAATATGTTTTTACGGCCAAATAAGGTAGTATTACCATAAACATACCCAGACCACTGGGGTATGGGGTATGTGGATATGGGGATCATCAGTTGTGGTTAAAAGTGTAGACTGGAGCCAGACTGTCTGGGTGTGAATTCCTGCTGTATCCTTTATTGGCTGCAGGCTTGGGCAAGCTGCTTAACTTCTCTGTTTCTGTTTCTTCATCTGTAAAATTGAAGGATAATATAATAGTTACTAACTCATAAGATGGCCACAAAGATTAAACATAGTAGGAGCCTATAGTGTTAGCTGCTAAATTTATTTAGTTGGAATAAGGCAGGAGGTTAGAAGGAGAATTTGAATATATGAATCTCTATAATGAGTGCAATACAGTTTACTTGCTTTACAAATCAATGTAATGATCAAATGAACAGACTTAGGTGTAAAGGTATGTTATAAAGCTTAACATTTTCTGCAAACAAAAGTTTTTATTTTTTATAGTTCAGGTTTGTATCTGGCCCTATTTTGGTTCTGGTGGTTGAAAACCACCAAAAGCTGGTGATTGATTCTGGTGTTGCAAAGTATACAAAACCAGTCAGTCACCTACCAGTCTCCCTTAGCCTCAGGTTTTGTCAGCCTCAAAGTGATAGATTAGACCTGATCAGCTGGGGAAATGTGACGACAGATGTTTTCCCTGCAACCTAACCTTGCCTCTTCTCAGCTTTTTATTTTCATTTATATGTCGCTGATGTTGTCAGATGTTCTCTTCATCCTGATAACTTTGTGGTATCTCTACTGATTAATTCCTATAGTGTAAAACTTACTATAAATTATGTTTTTAATTGAATTGATTGAACTTTTTAATGGATGAGTTCATTATCTGTTTCTGTTTTCTTTTCCCATAGTACTTAATACCTTCTAACACACAAAATATTTTATAATTATGTTTTCTAGTCTCTCACAGTTAAAATGTCGGTCTCATAAGGGCAGGGATCTTTATTTTGTTCAGTGATGAGTTCCAGTACCTACAACAGGAACAGCCACATAATAGATGTTCAATAGATGTTTGTTGAATGAATGAGTGATGGATACTAATAAGTAATTAAGAGAAAAAAATATTAAGTGGCCAGTAAACTTGGTGGGAGGTGTGCATTTTGAAACAATTTATTAAAATATAACTTGATCTTTTCTAACAAAAATATTTATACAGAGTTTATATTGGAGGAATGCCCTGTGAGCTTCTCATACCACAATCTGATAATTTGTAAGTAATTTAAATCATTTTCCCTATAAAATAAATAGCAGATATAAATATACTAAGTTTATATAGTAATTGCTACCAATACTGCATAGCTAAATTATTTATAATACAGTATAAATTATATTTCATATTATAAATTAGCAATCATTTTTATAGTTAGTTGCTACCATATATCTTATCCTCCTCTGTCTCTAATAGTTTGATATCAACTGTTATTAGATTATGAGAAAAGAGGTTTTGAGAAATATCTTTATCAAATATTTTACTTTATAGTATAATACTTTAAACTCTTTAAAAGGAATATTAATTGGCATAGTCAAAGTAATTATAAAATATTTCATTGTGAAATGAAATTTTATTCAAATATCTTCAATGAAGTTTGGGAAATATTTTTATTTTATAGAAATTTTGGTTGTAGCAACAATTTCTATCCTGATGCATATTTAGAAACTAATGAGATATTTTTAAGGGAAATACAGTATTTTAAAATTTTAGTGTCAATATAAGCTTTGACATTAGTATGTATTTTTTATTAGGTATGGTCTAAAATTAGATCATCCAAATGGAGACATGGGTTTTATGATTTGTAAGACTACTGGAACTTATATTGGTAAGTGTTAGTCATCTTTTTTCATAATTGTTGTAAACACATAATTTTATTTCCCTGTTTTGTATTCTCCTAGACCTCCCCTGCCTTATTTTGGATCAGTTTTGTGTTTTCCTCTTTTCCTTTGCTTCCTTTCACTCTCCTGCAAGCATGTATGATTTAGTTTTTTTCTTAAGGTTTAGGTAAACTTCTTCAGTTTCTTTTTTTTTCCTTCTCTTTTCCTACAAAAGATTTCATCACCAATTTAGTTGTTTTACCTGTTGCCTTAATTTCACTCTAGCTTTTTCTCCTTGATCTATATATTCCAGGCACATAGATTTTTTAATTTTCTAATGCATTTTCCTCCCTTCTATCTCAGGCCCTCTGCAAATTCTATCGTGAAAATTTCAGATAAAATGTCACGTCCTCAAAAAGCCTCTGTCACTTACTGTCTTACATTCTCAAAGCTCACTCTACTTTTTTTAGATAGGCTTATCACAATTTCAAGTTCTCTGTTTGTGTCATTGCTCTCGATTGATTGTACTCACCACGAGACAATATGTTCTGTCAGGAGAAGGACAAGCTGTGTGCTCACCCTGCATCTGCATCTCTCAACCCTTATCAGAGTATCTGAATAATTAAAAAGCAGTTGAATGAGTGAAAGAAATTTCAGGGCAACATGGTTGCATATCTGTTCTTTTATGATTCTTAATGCATGGTCATGTTTTGTCAGGTTTTTCTAGTTATAACCTTGAGACATCTTCCTATGTATATTTTTAAGTTATGGGCACTTCTTTAAGATATTTCAGTTTTCATTTCTTTGACAATAGGTGATTGAGTAAGTACAGTTTTGATTTTATATTTTTTCTCTGCTTTTAAATCAGCTTTATAATATACAGTTATTGTTCTCCTGTGATTGGGAATTTAATTGATTGTGTATTTTAATTAATTTCAGGTCATCACAATGTCAGCTTCATCTTAGATAGTGATTATGGAAGGTAAGCCATTTGGTAAATAATAATTTTCATAATTGATTCAACTGGGTAAATAAAATAAAGTACATATTTATCTTGTGTTATAGATGCAGAGATTAAAAGATTAATCACTTTCTACCCCCAAATTAACCTTTAAAGAGTCTGCAACTCCCTTTCACTCATAATTTATGCTTCATACATAACCTTTAAATTGTTGGGAAATCTAGCATTAACTAAAACAACGAATTTAAAAAATCATTGATTGTGTTATGAAAATGTATTATTTTATGTCTTGCACCTCTTCTGATATAATTATAATTTCTTGATAACTAAAGTAATTAAATTTTGACCTGAACTAATGTTAAGAATAAATAAACCCTCATGGTTAATACTACCTGATAAGGGTTTTATTTTAAGACATAGAGAGTTATGAAAGATGGTAGTTATAGCTTTCAACTGTGCATCTTAATACCAATGTTAATAATTCATATTTATGACTTTAAGTAAAACTAGAATTCATTTCCAGATGTTCTTCATCCTGATTTCAGTAAGAAAGAACATCATACTTTTCTAGAAATATCAGAATATGCAAATATCAACACATGTTGCAAACCTCATATTATGAGAATACCAGTGTACATTTAGTGGCAGGCATGGTGTTAAGCATTTTACATACATTATATAGTTTAATCCTCCCAAAGATAAATTGAGTACTATCATCCACTCCATATTACCCTCTGGGAAAATGAGACTTAGGTTAAATAATTTGTCCAAGGATATTCAGCTAGTAAGAAATCCATGTTGTCTAACTCCAGGACCTCAGCATTTCATTCCAGGGATCTGCCATGACTAGTGGGCGGTTTCAGCTATCAGTACCATATCTCCTTAACATCCTATTCCAGATTCTGTACCATGGCAGATTCCCCCTCTCTTGGGAGCATTAGCAAATGTGTGGAGGAATTTCTGTCACAATAACTGGGTATGTTAATGGCCTTTGGTGGACAGAACTATGATGTGCCAAGCCTAAATGAATTGTTCTGCCCAAAATGTCATAGCGTCTCCCATTGAGAAAATGAGCCAATAGACAAAAATCCAAATAAATTACATTATTTAGCATCTATTAATAATACTAATATATATATAGCTATAGTAGATAAATGGTAGATAGATCTGTTAATTTCTTTTTTGTCTCTGAAGAGAGACGCAATGATCAGAAGTTTGAAAACAATGACAATACTACAATTAAAGTAGATGTTATTCCTGGTCAGTACTCACAGACTACAAGAGAATAATGAGATTTGGTGCCTCCATGCATAGAACTGCAACTGGAGTAGTGAGACCAAATACACTATCATTGTATTTAGAGATCGTCTACTTCTAGACAACTAGAGGCAATAGTTTTATAACAAAGTGATGCCTGGGCTGGACACTTTATTATAGACCAATACAGACTAGACCAAAACCATAAAGAATAGTACAATTCAAGACCAAATCAGAGTGGAAGTTATCTAAATGGAAGATATGTGATTTACATGGAGCAAATGACTTAAGAGTCCCATGACTTACCAGTTAATCTCTGCAAGGATATGCCCTACTTACATATAACTTGATAAGATAGGACAATAAGGGAGAAGAAAAATGGTGGAGTAAAAGTGACCTCCTCCCTGCTCCCAGAGAACAAGGTGAAGAACTCGATCTGCTACGCACAAGTGGATCACTCGCCCTCAAGAGCAGCATTGTGAAACTGCAGAGAAACAGTGTGGGGGACACAATATAGGGGGAAAAAAAAGTGAATGGGACTCAGGATCAGGAAGTCTGGAGAATGCAAGATCAACAATAGAGAGTAGAGCGTGGGATGGCTGCACCCGCCTGGCCAGAGAGTGAAGCGGGATCAGACTCACAGGAGTACATCCCGATTCCCCACTGACCTCCACAACCACTCAGACAGGGACCTGCCTGAAGTCGGCGCAAAATCGTGGCAGGAGATGTTGGGCTCTGTGGAGAGGAGACAACAGCGGAAGCATTCTGAACTCCCCGGAGCTCTGTGCTAGGACTGCACTGTGTGGGGGAGGGACTGGTCTGAGTTACCACTCGAGGGAGTTAGAAGACAGGCACCTCTGGCAGTCAACAGGACCAGAACAACGCAGGTGAACACTGAAAAGGGGACTCTACCCTGGAAACCCCCGTGGGTGATTAGACCAGCTCAGGGCGGGTCAGAAAGTGCAAGACCTCCTGCTGGACAGGCCTGAGATAGTGGGAGGGTGACACACAGGAGACAACAGGGTGTCCTATTGACTCAGCTCCCCAATCCAGCATCTGCCAACTCCTGAACAGTCACCCCAAGCACTACTGCTCTGCAGGTGGGTGGTCGCCATTTTGGGGGTCCACAACCCAGATGCTGTGGTGCGCTACAGTTTCGGGAAGCATCCTTCCTCCAGCCCAGAGACTCTCGTGAAAGGCTCTGCCCTTCCATGACCTATTGTCAACTAGCGGGGCCTGTTTTGATGGGCAAATTTTGAGTACTTCTCCAGTCATGGGAGGTTAACACCTGCGGGATTCACAGGTGCTGGGGCACTGGGCGAAACCAGCATTACCCCTGCCCCTAGCACAGAGACTTTTGCACTGTAAGTGGTAGGCTCCACCCCTGGAGGTAGGGAGAGGCAAGAAAAGCCACTTTCCCTCTGCGACTGGTGTGAATCTGTGGGGCCTTGGTGCAGATCAATAGTTGACAGCCCAGTGACTTGGCCTGTCAGACTAGCTTAGGTCAAAATTCTGGGCCCTGATTTACCCATCCAGCAAGCTGTCAACAGTGAGATTTGTGGTCAGGGAAAGAAAATCCTGGCCAGAGGCCACAGCAGGTACACCAAGTAACCCCTCCCATCAGAAGAAGCCTCCCAAGTGTGGTGGAAGAACCCTGAATAACGTATTATTGGCTTCCCCTAGTGGCAGATCAAGCAACCATAAAAGTGCATACATACAGGCTGATAGACAGCAGCTGTGATCTGCCTTGCTCCTACCACCACTTTAAGGGTCAATAGGGTCCAAGTAACCTTTGGGAGTGGCACTAAAGATTGGGGCATTAGTATTCCTCACCCAGGGGCCAGAAACCAACACAGAGGCATTGGTTTACCTCTATAACTGACTCCTCCACACAATCTACAACCAATAATAGAGAGGGTAACCCCATAGCTCAACACAGTTCCCTCCATCTCAAGCTATTAGAGGGCAGTGGAGTTATACACACAGGTGCAATTCACCAAATGGGAGCTTAAGCTGGAGGACCAAACTCTCTAATCTCCACTGGCAAGAGGTGAAGACAGCAGGTCAGAGGTAACCCAACTTGCCAAAATACCTCTAAGGCAATACAAGACCAGCGTGCCTCCTCCCACCACTGTTAAGGAACATCCCTTGGGGGCTTGAAGTTAAGGGCACAAACCAGTCCTAGCACTCACAGTTCTCAATCAATTACCCTGATGAGAAAGAACCAAAGAAAGAACACAGGGAATATGAAAGAGCAGAGAGAAAAGTCATCCCCAAAAGAAATCATGAGAACCTCAAAATTGGCACTAATTTAAATGAAATGATTAAATTGATGGAAGAAGAATGCTGAATATAGATTGTAAGGAAACTCAATGGAATTGAAGAGAAAATAGAAACCCAATACAAAGAAATCATGAGAACAATACAGGAAATGAATGAAAAATTCTTTAAAGAAATTGAAATATTATGAAAAAACAAACAGAAATCTTGGAAGTGAAGGAGGCATTCAAGAAACTTCAAAACACAGTGGAAAGCCTTAGAAACAAAATGTATCATGCAGAGGATAGAATCTCAGAGCTTGAAGATAATGCCTATGTGCTAAACAAATCAGATGAAGAAAAAGAACACAGAAGCAAGAGACAAGAGCAGAACATACAAGAAATGTGGGATTATGTAAAGAAACCAAATATAAGAATTAAAGGCATTCAAGAGATAGAAGAAGAAAATACACAAGGGCTGGAAAGTCTATTGCTTGGAATACTGGAGCAAAATATGCCTGGTATGTCCAGAAACCTAGATATCCAGATAAAAGAAGCACACAGAACTCCTGTAATACTCAACACGAAGAGGCAAATGCCATGTCACATAATTATCAGACTGGCCAAAGTAAACACCAAAGAGGAAATCCTTCACACAGTAAGACAAAAACAATAGATAACCTACAAAAGAAAACCTATCAGACTAACTGCTGACTTGTTAAATGAAACCCTACAAGCCAGAAGGGACTGGGGACCCATCCTCAATCTTCTTAAACAGAACAGTGGCCAGCCTAGAATTCTTTACCTGGCAAAACTGAGCTTCATCTACAAGGGAGAAATAAAGGCTGTACCAGACAAGCAATCACTGATGGAATTTGCGAAGACCAGACTTGCTCTGCAGGAAGGACTCAGATCTGCATTATACACTGAATGGCACAATAGACACTCACCAAATTAAAAACACTCAAGTGTTAAAATCCAGAACCCAGATTCCACAATGGCTCAAGAGGTAAAACAAAACAATAAGAATTTACCCAACAATATGAACAGAAATCTACCCCAAATATCAATCCTCTCAATAAACGTGAATGGCTTGAATTGTCCTTTGAAGAGACATAGACTGGCTGAGTGGATAAAACATTTTAAGCCAAGTATATGCTGTCTCCAGGAAATGCATCTAACCCACAAAGATGCTTTTCAGACTCAAGGTCAAGGGTTGGAACACAAACTTTCAGGCAAATAGAAACCAAAAGAGAGCAGGGGTAGCGATTTTGATTTCAGACAGCATAAATTTTAACATAGCAATAGTAAAGAAAGACAAAGATGGTCACTGTATAATGGTGAAAGGAAAAATCCAACAAGAAGACTTAACAATTCTTAATATCTATGCACCCAACATAAGAGCATCCAGATGTATAACGCAAACTCTGTATGAACCGAATAGCATGATAAACAGTAATGCCATAGTAGCAGGGGATTTCAACACCTCACTGTCTGAAATGGACAGATCCTCCAAACAAAAATAAGCAAAGAAATAATGGACGTAAACAGAGCTCTAGAACAAATGGGTCTAACAGACATCTACAGAACATTCCACCCAAATAAAGTTGAATATATATTCTTCTCATCAGATCATGGAACTTTCTCCAAAATTGACCACATCCTAGGCCACAAATCAGACCTCAACAAATTAAAAAAAATAGAAATTGTACCATGTATCTTCTCAGACCATAGTGGTATAAAACAGGAGATCAATTCTAACAGAAATGCTCACCACTTCACAAAGTCATGGAAATTAAACAATCTATTGCCAAATGACTGCTGGATGAAGGAAGAGATTCAGATGGAGATCAAAAAATTCTTTGAATCAAATGATAACGGGGACACAAGCTATCAAAACCTGTGGGATACAGCAGGATATTAGAAACACACACACACACACAAAGATAGGACAACAGCATTTTATTGAACAGATTAGAAAACCATGTTAGAGGCAACAATTATTGAATTTTAAATAATTTCCTGAACTATATAACTTCTTTTATGCTCATAGTAGCATTCTTCCTAAGGTGAAAAAAAATGGTTTCTTAGTTCTGAGGCTATATGAAAGGTGTTAATTGCTAAATCCATCATATGTCTCTCAGAGAAATAATTATCCAAAAATAGAAGGTTTGAGTGATCAAGGTTGAATGTGATTGATAAGTGTACATAAATCAATCTGCTACATTAGCATGCCCAGAAACTTCCAATTTAAAAATGCCAGCAAATTCACATATTATGAATATAGGCAAAAAATGCTGCATTACATTGTTGGTTCTGTGATCTTGATTTATAATTCCTTTTTTTTTTTCTTTTTTAAGCCAATGGTTCTTCTTTTGTATTAATGTCTCAGAATTGAGGAAACTGCATTTCTATGTGAAATAGTCTTACAAATTTAAGATAACTGTTAGAAATATGACATTTACTATTTAAAAGCCTGGTTTTAAGATTAATTGGCATTTTAAAATGTTAAATCATTTTATAGATTATAAAATTCATATTTTAGAAATTTCAGGAGCATTGCTAAATATCAAATGAACCAATTAAAGACCACTGTGGCACTTACTCTGTATTTCTTTTAATAGTCAGCCTTCTCTCCTCTATTACCCCAAGTTCAGACAACAGCTGTTCCAAACTGATAAGGTTCAGATGAAGCTGCCTTAATTGAGAAATGCCTGGTCATTATCAATGAATTAGTGAAAATAACCTCAGTGTCATCCAAAATATAATTACATTCAAATTTTATTTCAGGAGGCAATTTTTCTGCTAACTTAAGAAGCAGAGTTAATTTTTGAGATGTGGAATCTGACCAGACACAATATTGTTGGAGCTAGCCTAGTTTCAGATCTTTGGGAAATCAATTGAAAGGCTTATGACATCAAATTATAAAATCCAGTATGAACTTATTAAAGAACTAATTTAGCATAAAATATTTCAGAAACTCTTAGTCTTACAAATGTACATTGTAAGTAATGCCTGGGTTAGATTTACAGGAAAATTCATTGTTGGTCTCAACTACAAGATTTGCATTATCCTTTTGGATTCTAGCCCAGTGTGTTATAATTCTGATATATGGGTTTTGAGTCTTAATATTGAATTTCTTAATTTTTCTAATTGTGAATTTCTTTGAGGTAATTAAGGAAGCAGTATTTAATTTTTAGGATTCTTTCCTTCCCTAATTCTCCAGGTTATGGAAGTGCAAATGTGTTATCTATCAAAAAATATGAACAGGCTCTGTGTTTATTAAGGATGCTTTAAACCTGGTGGGTTGTTGCCATTTGCTGCCACCTCCCTGTACTCTCACTTGAGTTAGTAAGCAGGGGAGGAGTGCTGCGTAGTGAGTGCACAGGTTGGGAGCCTGGGCTTTGGGTTCAAACTGCCTGGGTTCCAATCCTGTTTCTGCTTCTTACTTGTTTTATGATCTTGAGTAAGTTATTTTTGTGAATTTCACCTATCTCATGTGGTTGATGTAAAGATTAAATGGCGTAACAAACTGAAGGTTCTTAACACGTTACCTTCTCTTAGAATCTAAATAGGTTCTAAGAAAGACAGAAAGGGGTGCTCAGCAGAAGAGCTCAGCCTTTATGAAGGGTAGTCCTCCTGTCTGTTTTTTTAATATAAATATAATTTCTTAAAATCAATTTTATTGAGGTACAGTTTGCATACAATAAAATGAACATAACTGTGCAATTCAGCAAGTTCTAACAAATGTATATGCATGTGTAACCAACAACTAAATCAAAATATAGCACATTTTTATCTTCCTCCAAAAGTTCCATCCTGCTCCTTTGCAAGTCATGATGTGATTTCTATAACTAAAGTTAAAAAAATCCCCAAATAAAGGTCATTTTTAAAGCAGGAAATTTTACTTTTTCTTAAAACAGGAGTCTTCCAGAGAAAATGGCATATTTTGTTTCTTCTCTCAATAAAATTTCAATGTTTCAAACATATGCAGGTATGTGACATTTCTCTCACTGTGTGTGTATGTGGGGGTAAGGCGATGTGTACTTCATCAAATCATTTTTTATGTACTGCTGTGAAAGCAAAAATAGTTAAGATGGGAAGTCTAACAGGAAGCCCCAACATTAGCCAGGACCCTGCCCCCACCAATGATTAGCTTAGAATAAGATTGATTAAAAAACAAACTCATCACACTAACAGAGAGAGCAGGGAAATTTGCATGTCTCAACCTTGGCTATTGGTCAACTCATCTCAAGTTGAAAATATCCTTAAGTCAAAAATACATTTAATACACCTGCCAAACATCATAGCTTAGCCTTATTTACCTTAAATGTGCTCAGAACACTCACATTAACCTATGGTTGCGCAAAATTATCTGGCAACATAGAGCACTGTAGAGTATTCATTGTTTACTCTTATAATTGGCTGGATGGGAGCTTCAGCTCTCTGCCTGCCCAGCATCATAAAAGAGTATCTACCTCATATTTCTAGCCCAGGAACAGATCAAAACCCCAAATTCCAAGTTCTGTATGGTTTCTACTGAATTTATATTGCTTTTGTACCATTTTAAAGTAAAACAAATCCAAAGTCGAACCATTGTCAATCTGGGACCATCTGCACTCTCTCAGATTTATGCTTTCAGTGTGGTCCATAAAAATCCTTAAGCAGATTATATTTTAATTTAATTTAATTATTTAATTTAAATCAGTCTCAGGTGATAGTATTCCTAGGAGGGTATCAGAACAAACACAAATCCTTCTGGAAGAATCATACTTCATTCCAGATCAGAAGTGATGGAAAGACACATTCAGATCATGGGCAATATACATAACCATAATATTTGTACCCCCATAATATGCTGAAATAAAAAAAAAAAAGAAAAAAAATGTGTGTCCTGGGATCAATCAAATGTGATATACCTTGTTTTGTTCTAGGAATTTATTTAATGCAAAATGTAAGAATGCATATATAGAACTTAGAGTCAATAAGAATTAATTTTAGTAAAAATCTGCCATATGTCTTGTACTGGGTTATTTTACCAATATACCTAAAACTTTTATAGACAAAGCCACAAGAAGACAAATGATAGTTAAATGTATTACTATATGAGAAAATGTAAATATAAGATGTAAGCCCATAAACATAGGAAAGATTCATTCTTCAAAAGCATGTGGAAGGAGAGGTGGTTCTGCCTGACTTTTGTACTTTCTTTTGAAGCTAAACATTTGTGCTCAGCTCAGCTTTTCCTTACTTCCTCGATCCTCCTGTTACCAGTATATTTTTAGTACTAGTCACCATTAAAGTCTAGTCCCCATGGAATGTAGGTCTGTGTGAATGCCATGCTTATTGTCCTCTTTGCAGGACTGCACCAGAGACAAAATAATGAAACACCTAATCATTCATTTGGTAATCCACTACCTACACAGTGTTAGATGCTATGGCTAGATGATGGGAATGTTTTAAATAAACAAGCATTCGGGTTTATATATAATATTCATGAAATTTTGTTTAATGTGTTTCCCCCCCAGAGATCACTACAATTTCACCTTCACAAGGAAGCATTCGAGGTGGCACCACACTAACAATAAGTGGACGGTTCTTCGATCAGACTGATTTCCCAGCCAAAGTTCTGGTGGGAGGTATTTTTCATGATTTTTTATATATTACTTTATAAGAACAAATCCTGCCTGTTTTTTAATCATTTGTAAGAGTAATAATAGTCTTTTCTCAGTTAATCTCTTAAATTTAAAGCTGGTATTTTCACATAGGCTTTTGATTCTGAGGCTTGATGTTCTTCCTACTGCAGTTTTCCAGTGAGGGCCACTCCTTGCAGCTTTATGTGACCTGGACTTGAGCTCTGGGGTTGGCATTGTGTAGAAGCATTGTGGCTGCCATCCACAAATTCCTCACCACAGTTTAAGGACACACCTACTCTCTCTTTGATAAGCTCTTAAATGTCCTTTTTGAATGATTGTTATTTCTCAATGAGTTAGCTAATTATAAGGAAATTTAAAGCAGTATTTTGGTATACTCTCCTCATACTCTTATGAAATACTGTGACTTATCTGCACATCAAGTAATTACTGGTGATATTAGCCTTGGAAAGAGCACTAATTAATGTATTTGTTTACAAACACAAATAGGGCTCGTTTCTCTGGTTGTGCATTGCTTCTATGCATGTGATCTAGATCTGTTCAGAGACAGGGAGCTATACAGCTCAAAACGGAGGTTGGGATGAATGTAAGAGTGGGACTCTTCCCACTCAGTCATAAAGACATCACTTCCCTTGACAGACAGGGGACAGGATGCCTGCCCGTGCAACTGGCACATACATTTCTGCTACAGTCCCTTTGCTTGGGTACTTTCCACCTTTTAAGGAATCTTCCCATGAGCCAGCCAAAATGTGATTTCAGAAGAGAAGAAAAATGGATATAAAGCAACCTCATCTAACATTTATACAATCTTTCCTGTCCCCATGAATCCTTGCTGGTCACCTGTATAAATATTAAAACCTGGGCTATAAAATTTTAAAATTTATATAATGTATTTTTCTGTTCAGATTTTATGTTTTAAATATTAAAACCAGGAACATAAAATACTTTTAATTGATACAATGTGTCTTATGATCTGATATTATGTTTATTTTGACTGTGATCCAGTTGATATGCAAAAAGTACATATAGGTTTTCTATCATATCTCATTGCCATTAATGTGGCAACCAGATTCAAGATGTTGAATCCTCAATAATTTCTTGAAAATAATGATTTGTTTGTGTATTTTTCTTTTGCTGTTAATAAAAGGGGCTGCTGGTTTAAAATACTGTTCATATTCACTGTTTTTTAGTTCAATTTTCTCCCATCCACAAGGCAGTAAAAGGTGGTGTAAAAGTTTAAATTTTCCAGGCCACCAAACAAAACTTAACAAAGATATCTCCCTCCATTTCCATCCTCCTCACATTTCGTGGGCTGCAATTGCCATTTCAGTAAATACTTACTGAGGGCTGACCGTACATGAGGTGCTGTGAGGGACACATGGAGGTGGAAAACATAGACTCTTCTCTAATTGTGCTTATGTAGAAATTATAATCTTTCTCTTTTAGGCTCTTATCTGTGTTGGTCTCAGTCTTTCTGTGAAAATGCCATTTAACAATTATTATCCCTTTTGTTTTCATTTGAAGCACTAGAGCTAAATCACTATTTTTCCTACCTAAAAGGGCTGAGGTCCGAACATTGTGGATTTATTCAGCAATTTTTCTCTGAGGAACAAACTATAAGTCTTCATTTTGGACCTGGAAGTAACATCTTTTACAAAGACATAGTTTTAGCAAGTTTTTATCTTTGAAATTGTGAAATGTTTTATCTCAGAAAAAAATTTTGCCTTGTGGGAAGTATGACAGTTGAGTGATAAGTTTGAATGGAGAATATGTAAAGGAAATAAAGAGCCCCAATTTTGCTCCTTGCTTATGCAACTTTGTTTTAATTGAAGAAGTACATAAAAATCGGCTGATGTGATTTGCACTCTGAAGCTTGAATCGTAACGGTGCTGCATCTTGCCTCTCCATAGGTCAAGCTTGTGATATTTTGAATGTCACAGAAAATAGTATACGTTGCAAGACACCCCCCAAACCTCATATTCTCAAAAATGTCTACCCAGGTATGTTACTATAAGGGAGAATGGCCATTTCTATATTTGCATCAAAAGAATATTATTGTTATATATCATTAGTAAAAAATATTATTTGAATATTTTAGAATTTGTGGTGAGAATTATAATAAATTTTCTCCAAGTTTTTAAATTTACATTTTCTGGATTAGAAAATATTTGTACTAAAACAGCTGCATTAAAGCTGCACCAGTGGAGGTAAACTTGGTTTAAATTCTTCATATATGCTACTAAAAACAGCACATCTCTATTGATAGAGTGTAATGATGCTTTTATTTCATATTATTAATAAATTGTGATTACTAAATCTTGGAAAAGCCCACATACAAACCTTTTAAATGCCTTTTCCCGTTGAAAAAATAAATGGGGGAGGTTAAATCCTTGCTTGTTTAGAACTATTTAGGAGTGAAAACAGGTGATGAGAAATATAACTCTAAATTACTTTTAGACCTTCACCTTGTGGCCTGGTGAAATTGCAGCTGATAGCCTTCCTATCTACGTTAATACCATTGAAATGCTGCACATGTGTTTGAACGTGATGTGTATCTCATATCTTGTGCACACAGTGAAATTTGTTTATATTGATAATTTTGTCATTAAGTGGTATTTGAAGCTAAATAAATTTGTTTACCAGCCTCTTAAATGTTTTTGTTTTGAAAGATATTAGAAAAAAACGTCCAATTTAAGAAAACAATTTTGATATTTATAATTGATGACCCTAAAGAAAGTTGTATATATCAAAGAACACTACTGCTGTAAAAGGTTGACGTGCTCAAGCTTTTCTCCAACCAAACTCAGCTGAAAGGGAGTAGCTATTATTTTACAAATCCAGACAAGCTTAAAGCTGCTGGAGGAAGGCATGAGTCTAAATGTTATTGCATTTTAAGGAATAAAAGGAAAAAAGAGAGAGAGAGCTCTTTTCTGATTAGGAAAAAACTTAATCACAGAATTTACACTGGCAAGTGTAGGTACAATAACAACCATGAAAATAGCATTATTACTCCCAGTTTATATATGTGGAAACTGAGGCTCAGAGAAGTGAAGTAATTATTAAATAAATTGTAGACTGTCTTCTGGGTACAGGTACATATAGGGGAATGTGTAATTATTTTGTCTGCACACATAATCTAAAAATGTGAATTGGAATAGAACATCTAAAACCACCATGCGAATAGAAGGCCATTGAGACATCACATCATGATTCTGATGAAAGGCTTCTTTTATTTTATTATGTTTAGGTGGGAGAGGCTTGAAGCTCGAGGTATGGAATAATAGCCGGCCAGTACATCTTGAAGAAATACTTGAATACAATGAAAAAACACCAGGGTACATGGGTGCCAGTTGGGTAGATTCGGCTTCCTATAGCTGGCCCACGGAACAAGACACATTTGTCGCACGCTTCAGTGGATTTTTGGTGGTTCCAAATTCTGATGTTTATATATTCTACATCAAAGGTGATGACCGCTATGCTCTTTATTTCAGCCAGACTGGACTTCCAGAAGATAAGGTAGGGAAGCTGCAGAATACTATTTGATATTTTAAAAACAATTTGGTGATCTTTATGTTTATCTCACTTATTCTAAATCAAAACCAATGAATATATTAAAAATGTATGAGAAATGATTTCATCTGGTTTGGTTCTTGGCTATTTTAACATATGTGATAAAGTAGTCATAGAAAACCCATAGCATACAAGAAAATTATTTCCCATACCTAAATGTTGTCTACCAAGGGAAAAACACATATATTTCCTTTAAAATTAAAGGTTTTTTTTATTATGAAAGAATTATAATCACAGTATAGGAGATTTGAAAAAGAATGAAAATATTTCACTGTTCTATATTTACTTGGTCATGAGATAAAAATCATCATTTCTTTATATCTCTATTTTGGTTATTACATAAATAGAATCATACATTCAATTTCATATTCATCTTTTGTCACATATCAGCATAAAATACTATTATTAAATGATTTATATATTCAAAAATTTTAGCACAAATTTTAATAATATGTTATTATGTGATTTTACTAAGCTTAGATAATTAGCTCCCTACTGATGTCTTTAACTTACTTCTGATTTTTTTATGATCACAAATAATACTCTGTTGGATATCTGTGTTCATTAGATTTTTCTGTATTTTAGATTATTTCCTTAGGACAATTTCACAAATGTGAAACTAATAGATCAAATCAAAATAACATTTTATGACTCAATTTATATGGTAAGATTTCTTCCCAAACTGATTGCACAAGTTTAATTGCTACCTGTAACTTATGAATTCTGATTTTTATCATAGCTTGTCAGTATGCTGACTCCAAAGATGGTATAGTCATTCCAAATTGGAAGCCCAAAGTCCTCTCACTCTAGTATACAGAACCATTTAGCACTCTTTGTCATATTTCAGGGCTACCTCTAATGACCTAAGTTGGATTAAATCCCTCAAAGTTCTCTGCAGAACAAAGGCTATTTTATTTAATAATAAAATACCTCCTGCCAGTGTGTATCTTTTTATTTTCTGCTGCAATTCTAATAATGGAAACGCTATGATCTGTCTATTGATAGCATGCTTAGTATAGTGATGTTGATGTTAGCAGTGGGTGGAAGGAATAAAGTGAGCTATGATAATTTTTAAAAATTTAATTTCATCATGGATAACAGATCTTAAAAGAACAATATGAAGTAGTTTCACACTTTCCTATTCATAAAATTTCTAAGAGTGACAGAAATAATAAATGACAAATAAATAAACTTTGAAAGCATTTATTAATAAATCCCCCCTGTCTGTCTTTCTGAGATTAGGTGAGGATTGCATATCATTCTGCCAATGCCAACAGTTATTTTTCTAGTCCAACACAAAGATCGGATGGCATTCATCTTCAGAAAGGAAAAGAGTAAGGTTTTTTCCCTTGTCTTTAAATTATTTTGTGGTACTTAAAAACTGTAAGTCTGTATTTAAAAATAGTTTCAATTCATTTTTATTGGTAGAAGTGAAATAAGTTTATTGGCTTAATTTATAATTGGTCATTTTCTATAATTTTATTAAATTTTTTGTCTATATTTTCAAGAATACTGGCATTCAGCCAACCAGGGAATTTGAAATCTAAATTAATTCTGTTGCATAAATTATAATTTTGTGAAATTTACTTAATCCTGGTTTTAGTTCTTCACAAGAACTTTCAATCAATCCACCTATCTAATTTCTCTGTTCCTACAGCTGAGCTGTTGAATAGTACTAGAAAAAATCACAAAATCACAAGGATTGGTACCACTGTTAATATATATTTATTATTTACTGATTTATTCCAGGCCCTGGGCCAGGTATTGGAAATTTAATACAAAGGATATTAAAATACACTCCCTGCCCTTAAGGAGCACATCATTTAGTGTTGAAAGGTCAAATCCAGAAAGCATATGAGGGTATCATCCAAAGAGCAGATAATCCTATCCACAAAGCCATTCAGGATTCTTAGAAAACAAGAAGATAAAAGACATGATACATTCAAAATAGAGAACATGGAGAAATGAAGTTACGTGGAGAATATCAAATAAAGCATTGAGATCATATTCAATTTATCATTTGTATCCGTTAGGTTTTACTGCATAACAAACCACTCCAGACTTTAGTAGCTTCAAACAACAAATGTCTATTATTTCACATAGTTTTATGGTTGGCTGCGCAGTTCTTTTGTCCTGGCTAGTGTAGTTGGAGATTGATGGTCTAGAAAGGTCTTACATATCTGAGCCTCAGCTGGCATGACTGGGACTTAGATATCTGGGGCATCCCATTTCACATGGTCCCTCATCTTCCAGGAGGCTAGCCCAGGCTTGTCACATTGGTGGATGTGTTCCCAGCAGTAAAGAGGGGAATTCCCAATGCACACACACTTTTCAATACTCTGCTAGTGTCACATTTGCTAATATCCCATTGCACAAAGCAAATGGCCAAGCCTACATTCAGGGTTGAATAGACTTCACTTCTTGATGGGAGGAGTTTTTTTTTTTTTTAACCTACTACATCACCCTTCCATATATTAATGAGATTATGCTCAGAGGCAACATCATGAAGATCTGGTGGAACTGAAGAGAGAGGGTTGGGATCAATGGAAGCTGGGGGCAATCACACTTAATATTCTTACTGAAGTCTTAGTGACATAGGAAAGGCATTTTATTGTTGTTGTTTTTTTTTTTTTTCCTCCTCATTCTACTTCCACTTCTTGATATAATGAAACATTTTCTTTTTTAACCATGATCACTACTGGGCCAGTTCAGGAAAAGTGGAGTGCCTGATTAATCCCTACTGCAATTAAGTGTCAGTACATCTTCAGACTTGGGCTTGGTCTTTAAAATGAGTTTAGTCTATCTGCTTGGAAGGCACATAGAGCTTGAATATAAGCAACTGCTAATACATCTACTGCCTGGTATCTGTGCTCCTGCAAAATCATCTTGAAATTTACACATTGTACTTACAATGATGCCTGTAAATTCTTAAACTGAAGCCACTCTACGTAGTTTATTGCACAGTGATTCTTAAAGCTGTTCCATATATATTAAGAGTTCATATTGCCAGTTCGTTCTACTCAAATAGTATAGCTTCATCTAGTGCATGTCTTTTTGTTCACCTTATTCTCCTTTGAATCTTACTTTAGTTACTAATTTTTAAAAAATATTTAAATTCTTAAAATTCTCTTAGTATCTGTTATTCATATGGAGAAAGGGAATAATAGTATCTATTTTCTGGGGCTTTTATGAAGATCAATGTGTCTAGCACATAGATAGTACCTAATTAATGTTTTTAAGTTACAAGTAAAGATGTAAAATTTAATGGTTCTTCTTTGAGCTCTGCTCCTTAATTAGTGTTGGCCGCCTCAATTCAGCAGAGCTGGTGAACAGGTTCTTAGGGCAGCCAAGAGCCTCATATTATCCTCCAATATCAGTTCTATGGGGGGACTATGCAAAGCCCCACCATCCTAGACATAGAGAGATGATAAATTTCCCTCATTCATAGTCTTCCATGAACTGTGGATACTTATTCTCCACATACAAGAGTATCTATTGGACAATGTGAGACAATTGAGAGAAACTTCTAGGTGGCCTTTCCAAAGATGGGAGTGATGGTAACATTGCTAAAGATTTAGGTGAGGAAGCAATAGTATTGCACTCACGTGTAACAGCTGGTCAGTGAATATCTTATCCTCAACACAGTTAGAGAAGGTAATGAATGAGAACAACTCTCTACTAAAACAGATTATCTTCCATAATTCATTTTATTTTAACAGACTGCTATGAAACTATTAATATTTTAAATCAGAGATACTACAATATAAATCATTTAACAGGCAGGCTTTTAGATAATGTTGATATTTTATTCATTGAAAAAATTTCATGACAAGTGTGGA
>VBSM01001124.1:50904492-50954817 GCA_008086735.1 Cheirogaleus medius
TTAGGGTTTTGAAATGTATTTTTCATATATTAAAGACTTTTTAAATTGGAAAATAGGTTATAACATTGGAAAACTGGGCAAAAACTAATGCAGTTAATGAAGTTCAGAAGATCAAGGTAACCAGCCCATGTGTGGAAGCTAATTCGTGTTCACTTTATCAATATAGATTAATCTATAACATGGAAAAAACTGGTAAGTTATAAATAATAAGGGAGATATTATTTCTCTTCATGTGTAGATGTAGCCATAAAGTATTTGTTCTAGCCAAATTCTACTGTCTGGAAAATATAGTTTTAATAATATGGCAGACAAAAAAGCAGAAAAATATATTACAAAGAAAAGCCTTCAGACTGGCATAAAAAATGGCATCAATACAAAGAATTTTCTGGCACATACCATTATTTTCTATTATAAGAATAATGATAAATATATATATAAATATGTATAAAGATTGTGCATTTAACTTACACCTGTGACTTACAGGTGTAAGTTAAGAAGATAGGAATTAAATTCATCATTGCAGAGAAATAAATGTGTCTTTCAATTTCTCAAATTAAGTGATACACCTATGATACACTAATTTATCAGTTAATAAACAACATTGCATTTCTAAATTTTATAATAAATTCTGAAAAATAATTTTTGCTATTTTTGTTAATTGTTTTAATCAGTAATTATTGATACATGCTCTTTGACAAATACAATGCTTGATACTATGGGAATGTTAAAACAATAAAATATGAGCCCTGTCTTTAAAGAGATCACAAATCAATTAAATAGTCAATGTTATTGAACTTGAATCCATTTCAGAACATAATTTCTCTAATTGATAACTTAGTGCAAAGTATGGGTGCTTAAAAAATTTAAATGCAAACCATCACTGTTGGCTGTGGTAGTCCAGAAAGATTTCAACTTTTCTGGTTTTGTTTTTTTAAATTCATCCAATAGTCTTGCTGCCTGCTGATGCTTCCGACTTCCTACTACAATCAGCCTTAAATGACCTTTGGTCTATAAAACCAGATAAAGTTCAAGTAACAAGAACACAGGATCCCCAGAGCTATATCTACACAATAACCTTTATATCAACTAGAGGTAAGCATGTGTTTCATTTCCCACCTCTCTAGGAAACAAATTTGTATCCTGTGCAATTCTACTGTAAAAGGTAAAAGTTCCATAAAATGACAGAGGAAAAGAATTGGATTTATAGCCTTGATTAATGTCAGGAGAAATAGAAATTAAATGACTATTTTTTCTATGACAGATAAATTTTAGCTGTATTCCAAGGAATGTACAATTCCAGTGCATGAGAAATGTACTGTCAATATAATAACCTACTTTATAAATTAGTAAAAATTAGTGAAAATATTAATTCTGAAAATAAAATTTAAGTAAATCAATATTGTCCAGGAAACACTGTCTGGCCAAGTCTAGCCTGTTGAAAGGAATCTGTGGTCAAATTCACATGGAAAACCCTGCACACCATAGTTCCTCCTTGAAGACTGACAGAGCTCATTAGAGTATTAAAATCCCTGAGGAGTCCTGCAGTTAAAAAAACAAAAAATTACCTGTGTTTAATGCAAACTTATTTGATTTCCTCATCTTTTTTTTTCAAGTATTAGCGATTAACCTCCTATTAATGCTTTTTTCAAAACACTTTTAGAAATATTGAGATGCACATTCTGCCTTAAAGTAAATTTTGCAACCAATTTGGCTATTTGTTGTATCTAGCCCATGCAGTAGGTCCCTGTGTGTGTGTGTGTGTGTGTGTGTACTTCCTTTTCTTTGGGCAATCATTATTTTCCAATTCATGTAAGTAAAATGTTACTTCTCATTTATACCTCATTTTATGAAATGGTTAATTTTATTGCTGAATGGAGGATGAAGAATTTTGTTTAACATAAATTTAATTCTAAACATTTTTCAAAAATTAGATTGGGAAAATACTATATAAATGAAGATATGGTTATCTTTGTTCCTCTATTTATAGATCAGAAAGAAATTTTAAGGCTTTAGCAGAGAAATATGGTACATAAGTCATAACTGGTCAAATTCTAAGACTTTTCCCAACAGAAAAGGCCAACAGGATTCCACTAGTAAAGCATCCTTGCAAAGAGGACAGACATCTGAGGACATGGTCTTATTTGTCTCAAAGTGACATTGTAGGAACAAGCCTCACAGGCTGGGAGATGTTTCTAAAAATTCAACTTTGTGTCCTATTAAGGTCTAAAGAAAATAGCAACATAGAGCCATTTGCACTAAAATAATGGTATTGGCACAAAACTAAAAGAATTTTTAAAACATCCTACTGTCCATTGATCTTTACTTCATGGTCCCAATATATCCATCTGTTTATCTTATAATACCTTCTTTTAAGCCATAGAAACAACACCTTAAACAGATAGCACTTTGTCTGTTTTGCTATTTCTGCTATGTCTAAATCTGCTCAAGTATAAGGATTTGTATCTTCCCCATTCATCCTTCTTTTGTGATAATGGAACGCCACATAAAACCAATTTGGTTAAACTTAAGTGTCTGTTATATTGGTATTTTATTAGTTAATTTTAAGAATTCTGTTTGGTCCTACATTGCAGGAGACTTTGATCTACTTGGTTATGAAGTATTTGAAGGGAATAATGTCACACTGGATATTACAGAACGAACCAAAGGAAAACCCAGCTTGGAGACATTCACACTGAATTGGGATGGGATTGCATCTAAGCCTCTTACCCCACAGTCATCAGAAGCTGAAGTATGCTCTCGGGATGATCCTGCTGTGCATCTTCCCTGCCTCCTCTCACAGTACTCACCAGCCATTTGTAGACAGATGCCAAGAGACATTACTTCCAAAAATCACTATAAATCTTTTAGCACCTCACCAACTTACCACAACTTATATACCATGACATTTTTGTCTGAAAGAGGACTGAGAGATAGTCTAGCACAGCCACCCCCTTTTCTAGACAAGACATTTTAAAGCCCTTAAGCCTTGCTCTGCTTACAGAAGCTTTGTGTCCCTCTACCCGCCCTAACATTGTTTTCATTCAGAATCCAATTTGTCATCATGTAAAAGCCAGAAATTTCTTGAGAGACTCGTAAGTAAAAGCTTAGCCATAAAGTATTGGTAAGTTTAAATCTTATTATTTTATTAAACAGAAAGCTATGTACGTGTCAAATTTTATCAAGAACACTTGAGAGAGTAGCAATACATTCTCCTGGTTGACATGTGAGTGGGAGCCAATCCATTGTGAGGAGAGAAGGGAGGAAATATTATAAAGACAGAGAAGGAAAGGGGAATTCTTAGATGTGTGCCAATGGGACCTAATGTAGCTCTGTATGGGGCAGCTGTTCACACAGAAAGAATTGTGAGTTGCTGAATTTTGACAACTACCTGTACAATGAGTTTAAGTTAATATTTATTTGATGATTAAAGATTTCATATTGTCTCAAACCCTTAATTCTAAAGAATTATTTCTGTGCTTTGCCAGAGAAATAGATAAGGTATAGAAGACTCATTAATCTCTACCAATTTCTGCATAATCCAGAATTATTTATTATTTTTGGACTAATCATAAATACAGATTTGCAGCCTATGCATCTTTTATTTTGAAAAACAGAATACATTGAAGTGTAAATTTTTCCCCAGTTAATTTTGAGTTAGTTGAAAAAATTATTTATTTGAAATCTGTTTAATTTGGTACTAATTAATTTAGGTTTGCTTCATTGCTCTCTTTAAAAAACTACTAAGCAAATGTGTCTAACTTATGTCATAACTAATATTAGCCAATTGGATATAAATACTGCTAAAATAAACCTCTTGAAAACTCATTTCACACTAAAATATATCACGTTAATTTAAAATTATTTAGGAAATGATATCATGATTATGGCTAAAATATGGGAATTATCTTATGAAAATGTCCTATTAAAACTAATTAGAATTAGTAGTAGAATTACTACTATTCTAACTATTCATGAAAAAAAGTTACTTAAGTTCATATTGTGAATTTAGTTTCAGGTAGCAGTGGAAGAAATGGTTAGCACAAAGTGTCCACCAGAAATTGCAAATTTTGAAGAAGGATTTGTTGTGAAATACTTCAGAGACTATGAAACTGATTTTAACCTGGTATGGAATATTCAATAAACTGTGAAACTGACCAAATAAGAATTCATGTAGATATTGGGAAATTTATTATTTCTTTTTTGAACTAGCATTAATTATTTTATCATTTAAAGTCAAATTGCAAAAATAATTTGTTATATGTTTATTGGTAAGGCCTGTTCTATCATCTTCTTGTATTATAAAAGGATTGATTTATGAAAACAGTATTTCCACCACACATGAATTTTCTTGGTCAATAGAAAGTAGGCAAGATAGGCAAATGTAAGATCTACAGGGTGTTTTGTTTGTTTTCTTCACATGGACCCAGAGTATATTTTTCCTCATTGGCTTCAGAGAATACATTTGTAGTGAAGCATTATACAGTAAATTGCTTTCCTTGCTTTTTGAGATCACCCTGTGGTCAGTTACTGATGCCTAGTCATTATTTCTTTCTTAATGAGATATAAAGATTTTTCTTTGATGCACAATAAAGGAAAAAGCATTAAATACACACTTTCTAATTCTCATTTTGAAGACTTGAGGAAGCCAGATATTTATCATTTTCAAGTGAATATTGTAAGAACAAGAAATATATAGTCTGATTATCTAATTTAGATCAATGACCTAGAAATAAATATAAATCTATAAAAATATATATCTCATGATACCTTACATGAGAAGATTTATTAGTGAGAAAAAAAGTCTTTCCATTTAATGGGTGACCTTTCCAACTTAATTTCATAATATATGTGTATCTGGTTTCTCCTATTCTGAATGTGGTAGTAGCAGCCATGAAGACTGTACAAGTAATTCACATCCTACTCTTTTTCTAATTCATCTCTCATCATCACCCCAACATGCTCCACCTAACCTTACTATTTGCCTTTCCCAGCACCAGGCTTTCTCACTCCTCTGCTTTTTCCCACATATTTTATCCTCTCTCTGAACCCCCGTGGCCCTTTTTTTCCATTTGAACAACTCCTATTTATCTTGAAAGACTTTAGAGACCTTCATCACTTCCTCTGAGTTACCTTTCTTGGTGCTTTTAAGTGAGTTAGATGCCTCCCTTCAGCCTTAGTGTTGTAATCATCGGTTTCTTTGTCCCTGCTGGGCCCCTGTGTATATGGATAGTGTTCTTCACCACTGGAATCCTGAAGATTAAACAAAAAACAAACACACAAAAACTTGGTATGTGGTAAACACAGAATGAATATTTAGGGAAGGAATGAATAAATATCCTTAAGGAGTTTATAATGTAAGGAGAAACATAAGACTTTGGAAATATTAATAGTCAAGTACATGTATAAGGGATTATTAAATAATAATATTATAAATCTGAATGAGAGCTTTAGAATTTCAGAGAAAGGAGAAAATATTTTAAGTTAAAGTAGTTTGGGAAACAACGGGATCTGTGCTGGACCTTGAATGACTTGGGTGGAGATGTTGGCAAAAAAGCAGGACATCAAATCATGTTTTCATTTGAAATATTATTGTTTCTCTAGGAGAGTATTAATAGAGGGCAGAAGACAGCTGAAACTGATGCTTACTGTGGTCGTTACTCCCTGAAAAACCCAGCTGTTCTTTTTGATTCAGCAGATGTTAAGCCAAACAGACTACCATATGGAGATATTTTATTATTTCCTTATAATCAGGTAAACTCAACAAAATGATATGCTAATTGAATCTGGAAAATACCTTGGTAATAAAATTTCATGAAATTTTAAGACAAAGAAAAGCACTTGCCATGTGAAATCATGTCATGTTGGACAGGCGTTGCAGTTTACCTTCTGACTGCTTATGATTTCCTCTTCTGGTGATTCTCAAAAATAAAAAACAAATAAAAAATACAAATATAGCATCATGTATCATGCATTGTTTATCTCACAATCTCAGAAGAAAATTATTTGCACACAAGTTTAAATACAAAAACAATAAAAATGTATAAGCACCTCCATTTTTCTTTATTAATTAAAAAGAAACAAAAATGGATAGCCATCATAGAGTGATATGAGAAAAGTGAAACAAAATTATGAGGAGGAGATGGCAGTTTTAGTATGGTATGTAAGACTAGCTAGATTCACCATTTCTCTGGTTTTACAATTCTCAACTTGTAGCACTTGTTCTAAAGTTTGAGTCTTTAATATATTTGGCATGCTTAAGGAGGTGTGGACCATTAAAATTGGTATTTAATTGCTATTTTACAGCGACATTCATCTCTATCTCTAAATGCTCAACTGCATTCACATCCCAATTAATCTGCCTGAATGTTTACTTCTCTTCTTTCCCTACATACAATGGAATTTTAAACTTTAGAGTTAGTACACAGCTTATCTCCACAGGGAGTGAATTGTTTTCATTTTTAAAGGAAATTATATCTAAGAAAACAATAAATAATTAATTCATCGAGTGTCAGGCAGGTGGGAGGGGGCATGAAGGGATGGGTATATTCACACCTGATGGGTATATTCACACCTTATGGGTGCGGTGCACAATGTCTGGGGATTCGATGCACTTGAAGCTCTGCCTCAGGTGGGGCAAAGGCAATGTATGTAACATAAACATTTGTATTCCCTAAATATGCTGAAATAAAAAATTAAAAAGAAAAGAATAATTACTAAATGTAAGGTCACTTCACTTCCTCCTCTATAAAATCTTCCCCTATTCTTCTGCAGCTAACTGGCTGAAATTAATCAATTCATTCTCTGTGATCTGGTACATTTTATATGAAAAACACTCAATAAATATTTATTGAATTGGATTGAATTAATTTGAATTGTTACAAAACAATTTAATGATAAGATATTACTACTGATTTTTTTTCATATTTTTTATGTAGTTATGTTTAGCATACAAAGGATTCCTGACAAATTATATTGGTCTAAAATTCAAGTACCAAGACAATGGCAAGATTACTAGGAGCACTGATAAACAATTTACATATAACTTTGCTCATGGAAACAAGTAAGTTACACCATAAATTTGAAAACTTAAGTTATACTATAGTATGTAAACTGTAAAGATAAAACACATCTATTTCTTGCGGGTTTTTTTTGGTTTTGGGGAGGCAGATGAAGGCACATCATTGCCTTTTTCCATTGGTCTGTTTTTATGCCAGTGTAGTACTGTTTTGGTTACTATAGCCTTGTAGTATATTGTGAAGTAAGGTAGTGTGATGCCTCCAGCTTTGTTCTTTGTGCTTCACATTGCTTTTGCTATCTGGGGCCATCTGCATTTCCATGTGGATTTTAAGATTGTTTTTACTATTTCTGTGAAGAATTTCATTGGCATTTTGTTAGGGATTGCATTGAAGCTCTAGTTTGCTTTGGGTAATATGGATATTTTAACAAAATTAATTCTTTCAATCCATGAACACAGAATATCTTTTCATTTATTGGTGTCAAGAGAGAGATATTTGTATTGAAAAAGTTGTTGATTCTCCCAATGCACAAACATATGCTTTTAAGGCCATTAAACAGTTTAATTCAATATATAAAATATAACTTCTAGAGTTAGCTCCTGGAATGAATGAAATGAGTGGGGACAATTCTGCAATTTCACAGAGTAATTATTGACTCAGAAGAGCCACAACTACCCTCTGTTGGCAGTCACAGAGGCAGATGCAATGCCAGGGGTCAAGGCAGCCCTACTCATGTTAGCTGGCAAGGAGCATGAAAAGTCTACAAAAATAATGATTATATACCAATGCTTCATGCCCAATTTACTTCAAATCATGAGTAATGTTATGGTGGATCATTATGAAGCAGAAGTTCTTCTTGAAGGGAAATCTAAAGGTAACTTTGCTACAACAGTGCTGCATGTTCAAAATGAACATTGAAATCAAAATTTTAGTTTTGATGCCCACCATCCTTGTGTATTTCACTCCTCCACTGCTACAGGATTTTGGAACATTTTACAGATCCCAGCTCTTCCATGTTAGTCAAACCATCACTTACCGTGTCATTAAATAGGTCTCTCTTTTTAGCCTATAATTTTATCTGCTGTGAAGTAATTTCAACATGCACTACATTTAATGGAACTGATGGATTTTCTTTATTCTAAATGTTACAAGACGTTTAAACAAGAATAGCATGATTTTTAAAAAGAATAGGGTTCTCTCGTTAAAACCATTACCAATCAAGGCAAAGTAAACACTTTTGCTTCTAGCAGGTGTTTCTAGATCTGCTTTTATGTAGGTCAGATAGTCCACCTAGATCACATAGAGATGTTAGTGTTAGTTTTTTTCAGTACAGTATTAATTTTAAAAGTGCCATTTTTTCTTAAGAATTGTTCTAAACCTTCCCCAAAACAATGATATTTATATTTGTAAATCATGTTTCAAAATCTAAAATGTAGGCTGCTTTTCTTTTCAAAAATGGAATTATCTAGTCACAAAAGGCACAGTGTGCAGTTCAGTTAAGTTTTGTCCTGTTCAGCATATCATATTTTCTAAATTGTGACTTTTAAAACTTTAGAATTATATAATTCTACTTAGAGGCCCTAAGTACTTTTTTAATTTAAAGAGTACTTTAACATAATATAGTTCTGTATACAATTATCTGAAACTGATATGTGCAGTGTAAGCTTTGATGAGCTAGAGCTGGATCTCATGATATATTTATGAACCAAGAAGAAAATGAGACTAGAAGGTGCCCAAACAAACTAGTCAGTTAATAACTATAGTGGTAGCTGATGTAAAGATTATTGTTAAACTATATTTAATTACTTGTATGGCAGTATTTACCTCTTTGTTACAAACTCTCACAGCTGAAATGCTTAATTGTAATTTGTGAGATTCCAATGCAGTTAATATTTAATGGAAAATCTGAATCTAAGTTATATATTTCAAAGGTACTATGCAACGATTTATATTTATAAATAACTTGGCATCTTTTTGGCACTTAGAATAATGGGCAATGCTACTCCAGTGAGTTATTATGGAAATAATATCAAGTTCCAGTTTTGCTTCTTAGCATTGGACTGAATTTACTGTTCTGTCCATGGCATTTTTTACTAAAATAGTTGCTTCTATTCTTGTGTCTTGTTTTTGTTAATGTGCTCTACACCAATGTGCCTACCCCTTAGTTCCTTTACCTGTTATTACAGAATGTTGTTTTACATTCCTATGGCTACTACCAAGGCTATAAATAGAATAAAAACTATATATGTATGCAGCATTAAATCTATTACTGCCAATGTAAGTTTCTGCCTGTGGTGCCTTGTTATGGCTGCTTTTCTGTGCAAATAAATTATGCTTGCGGGAGAAAAAATCCTTTTGCTCTTTAAATTTTTTAATGCTTTTTATAGTACATTTGTTTACATTGAACATTATAATTGATCTGTATAACATATTATTCAACCATATTTCAGCTGGACCTATACTTGCATAGATCTTCTGGATCTCATACAAACCAAATACACTGGGACAAATTTTTCTCTTCAAAGAATTAGTCTACAGAAAGCATCAGAATCACAGTCCTTCTACCTGGATATAGTATACATTGGACAGACATCTACAATCTCAACATTGGATGGTATGTTGTATCATTGTTTATCTACTGTAATCTAAATTATCTGTAGTAAAATCTTACCATGGAAATTATTTTTATATTCTATAGTATAGATAGAAAAATTAATCTATAAATATTGAGTCATTCTTTCATCTCAATAATATTATGATTTAACTTTATTTGGTTATGGCAAGGTAATTACTGTAAGGATAAATTCATCCTTAATGTAAACTTTCTCATTATAACAAGAATGAGTTTTATAATCCTAGATTTTGTTCATGGATGAATAAACTGTGGAAAACATTTTCATTTTGTCTGGTTTTATCTTTGAGAAACCAAATGCCAAGAGGGATATCTATTCCTAAAATACAACTATTGACATTGACATCTCTCTTGTAAGATTGACCTGAAACTTAAGGTGGACTTAAGAGTGATCATTAATAATACCATAAATTAAAACTTTATTTTTGATAGTCTTAGCATTGTTTTTCTAGTCATGTTAATAGACATACATATTTGAGATATGATAATAAAATAATAAAATTAAACTTTACAGTCTTTTAAAAAATCAGCCTACCATAAACAGTCACCTTAAAAAATGACTTTTCCTATTTTTGAGAGGAATGTTGGAATCCTTTCCTTTGGAACTGTTTTCAAGTACAAGACAATGAGTCAAGTAATAAAAAAGTACTAACTGTTAACAACTTTATAGTCAGTCACTCCTTTTGAATCTTGCTATCCCCAGATCCATTATGATTGGAGGAACACATATATAAGATGGCTAGATTTTGCTGAGATAAATGTTGTAGTTCATTAAACTACAGGAGGATGAAAGGAGGATGATTGAAGAATTATTGAAGATTGAAATGGAAAAAGAAATAAATATTCAAGAAACAAAAGACACATCTGCTCCCAAGGAAGGCCCTTTAGAGAAATACAAGAAAATCACCCAGCAGGGGCAAGACCAGGAGTTGGCAGATGAGGGCTCAAAACAGATGGTTGGAGAAGGCTCCCTAGTGGACACTCTGCCACCTAGTGAAAAAGATGAAAGTTCCACACACTTTTCTCCTGAGTAAATTATTAAATACTAAATGCTATTCATTTAGCATTTACTATGTGTTAGGCACTATGTCAAGTACTAAGAAAAGAACAGTGAACACGACTATCCTTGTTCTGCCCTCATGAAGTACACATCCTACTGAGCACCCCATTCAGGGAACCAAGAACAGAACAAAGCCCACTGACCCACAGATGGCTGCTGGACGGGACCCAGGGCTTGGTGACTTTTAAATATTTGGTTTTGTTTCATGGGCTTATATGTCAAAAGATATTTAAAATTTATAATCTTTATGGTCTAGGAGTGAAGATTAATCTAGCTTCACAAACTACTTAAGGTCTTCTTTCTAAAATTTGAATTTGAACACTTTATTCCATGACATGTTGGTATTATTTGATGATTTTAATTTTAGCAGCAGAGGCTATGCAATTTTATCTATCATTTACTTTGTTTATATTCTTTAGAAATGCCAAAGAGAAGACTCCCTGCATTAGCAAATAAAGGAATATTTTTAAAGCACTTTCAGGTGAATCAGACCAAAACAAATGGATCAACTGTGACAAACCAATATTCTGTTACCATGACTTCATATAATTGCAGTTATAATATACCCATGATTGCTGTGAGCTTTGGGCAGGTAAGCCTAGATTTTGCAAGTTATTATTTTCAACTTAATGAGCATTAGTTTTGATGTGCTAAAGTTTCTTTAAAATTTTTAAAAACAGCTACTATACAGATTGAATCTTTTAATAGGACAAGAAAATTATTCTAAGAATATATGAAGATTTAGAGGCTTATTGAAATTGAGCACAAAAATTGACCTTAAGCATTAAAAAATTCTTCAATAAATATATCTATGGGGGAAAATAAAGGGAGAAATACCCTTAAAAACCAAAGTTATTCAGATTTAAGTCCAGTTTTCTTTGTTGACTTTAAAGAAAAAGTTGTGTGCTCTTCCAATAAAGATTTTTTTTTTGGATGAGAAGGTTGACTATATTTGTATTATTGTTCTCATAGTACTTTTAAAAAAATATTGAAGTATAGTTGACATTCAATGAATTGTACATATTAACATACACAATTTGATAAGTTCTGACATATGTGTACACTTATGAAGCCATCACCGCTGTCAAGATAATGAACATATCTGTCACCTGCAGAAGTTTCCTGGCACCCCTTTGTCATCACACTGTCCTTCCCCCACCCCCATGCCCCTCCTGATCTGCTTCTTGTCACTATAGCTTCCTTTGCATTTTACAGAATTTTATATAAACAGAATCATGGAGTAGTGTCCTGTTCTAGTTTGGCTTCTTTCACTCAGCATGATAATTCAGAGATTCAGACATATTGTATGTATCAATAATTCATTTCTTTTCATTGACAAGTGTTCTTTGATTGTATGGACATTCCACAATATATTTGTCCACTCATTTGTGGATGGGCATTTGGGCCATTTTTGATTTGGGGTTCTTGCAAGCAAGGCTCTGTGAGCAGTCCTGTAGAGTTCTTTGCGTGGACATATGCTTTCGTTTCTTTTGGGTTCATACCTGGGATTGCAGGGCTGCATCATATGGTAGGCGTAAGCTTAACGTCCTAAGAAATTGCCAAACTGGTTTCCAAAGTGCTTGAAGCATTTTACATTCCCACCAGCTGCGTGTGAGGATTCTAGTTGTTCTACAGCATTATCAACATGGTCATGGTCAGCTTTATAATTTTAGATAGTTAAATAGTAGTATTTTTGAACAGCAATTATTGAAAGAAAAGTTGAGACTCTGCATTATGTTTTAAAATTGTTTCTGTTATAAAAATCATTTATTTTTGCTTGTATCGAAATTTATACAAGGAAGAAACAGGTGTTTTTCATAATTCCAAAAGTATCTAAACAATTTTTTATACTTTTATAATAAGATTAGTATTAAATATTACAAATATAATGAACACTTTTAAGTTTAATTTTTTATGAAAATATTCAATGAGTTAATATAATTTCCTACCACAAATCAAAAATGAGTATAATAAATTGAATATTAAAGGTTAAATAATAATTAACCATTGTAATTAGAGTCCCACAGAGAAGTTTTTGCTAACTAAATAATTTTATGATTAAAAATACTGGCCGATGTGCTTGTTTTGGCAGCACATATACTAAAATTGGAACAATACAGAGAAGATTAGCATGTCCCCTCAGTGCTTTGGGAGGCTGAGATGGGGGGATCATTAGAGTCCAGGGGTTCAAGAGCAGTCTGAACAACACAGTGAGACCCCTGTCTCTACAAAAAAATTTTTAAAATTTGGTAGATGTGGTAGTAGGCACCTGTAGACCCAGCTACTCAGAAAGCTGAGACAGGAGGATGACTTGAGCCCAGGAGTTTGAGGTTGCGGTGATGAAGCCACTGAACTCTAGCCCAGGCAGCGGAGTGAGACTGTGTCAAAACAAACAAACAAACAAAAAAACCCTGAAAAACTATAAATATTAAAAAAATATATGCCTATATCCTGGCCCAATGTTTTAGTCTTAGATAAATACCCTGTAAATGTTTTCTACTCTTTTAGCTCTATCACAAAATGTAATAACTAACTCAGGGCTTCTGGTTCTCAAAGCATCAATATCAACGCTCTCCCATTTTTCAAGATTCCTCACTAAACTAGTAATTGGTAATTTTAGCTTATATTTTTAATTGTTTATTCAAGGTTAAATTGGAGAATATGGAACTTATATTTTTGTGACCTTTTAAAAAATTCAAATGAAAGATACATGCAATAATGTGCATATACATGTCAATGAATTGTTTTAAAAACTAACCTTGAGATAATTGTAGATTCACATGCAGTTGTAACAAATAATACAGAGGTATTCCTATATCTTTCACCTATTTTCCCCCAAGGGTAACTTCTTGTGTATTATAGCATAATAGCAGAACCAGGAAATTGACATTGATAAAATCTACTAACTTTATTCAGATTTTACCAGTTTGACATGCAGTCATCTGCATGTGTGTATGTGTGTGTGGTTCTTATATAATTTTATCACATATGTAGATTCATCTGGTCACTACCAGAACAGTTCCATCACAAGCATTTCTTGTGCTACCCATTTATAGCTACAGCCGCCACAACCATCTCCTTCATTCCCTTCTTCCCAAACACCTTTATATATGGTAATCACTAGTCTATTCTGTCTCTATAATTTTGTAATGTCAACAATGTTATATAAATGGAATCAGACTTTATATACTCATACCAGTATGTAGCCTTTTGAGACTGTCTCTTTTCACTCAGCATGGTTCCCTTGAGATCCATCCAAGTTGTTGTATGCATCAAGAGTTTCATTTTGATGCCTGAGTAGTGTTCAATGTTATGGATATACCACAGTTTATTTAACCACTTACCCATTGAAGGATATTTGAATGATTTCTTGCTTTTGGCTGTTATGAATAAAGCTGCTCTAATATTCATCTGTAAGTTTTTGTGTGGTGTAAGTTTTTATTTTTCCTGGTCAAATGCCCAACAGTGCAATTATAGGATCATATGGTAAATACATGTGTAGTTTTTAAAGAACCTCCATATTCTTTTCCAAAGTGGTTGCACTATTTTACGTTCCACCAGGAATGTAAGAGTGATCCAGCTTCTGCACAATCTTGCTCCCATCTGGTGATATCCCTATTTTTAATTTTAGCCCTTCTGACTGGGTATGTAGTGATAGCTTATTTTCATTTTAATTTGCATCCCCTAATGGCTAATAATGTCGAACATCTTTTCATTGGGCTAATTTGCCACCCATGTATCTTTTTCTGTGAAATGTCTAGGTATGAATCTTATGTCACATATGTAGTTTGCAAGCATGTCCTCTCAGACTGTGCCTTGCCTTTTCATTATTTTTGTAAGGTCTTTCACAGAGCAAAAATTTTTAATTTTGATGAGACTCACTTTATCAATTTTTTTCTTTTATGAATGGTGCTTTTGGTTTCGAGTCTAAGAACTCAGCCCTCAGTCCTGAGAATTTTTCTCTTTTTCTTCCTAAAACTCTGATAGATTTACATTTTACATTTAAGGCCATGATCCATTTTGAGTCAATTTTTATGTAAGGTGTGGTTTTAGATCGAGGTTCATTTGCTTGCTCATGGCTCCAGTTGCTCCAGGACAATTTACTGAAAAGGCTATCTTTCCTCCGTTTACTTACCTACTCACCTTTGTCAAAAATCACTTGGACATATTTGTGTGGGGATATTTCTGGGCCCCCTATTCTGGCTCATAGCTCCATGTGTAGTCCTTCCACCGATATCACACTCTCTTGACTACTGTAGTTGTACAACAAACCTTAACATTGGCTAGAGTGATTCCTCTCACTTTAACTTTCCCATATAAAACTGTTTTAGCTATTCTAGGTCCTGTGTCTTTCCATGTAAATTTTAGAATAAGCTTGTTTATGTTTATAATAAACTTTGCTGGTATTTTGAGAAGAATTGCATTAAAGCTATAAATTGTTTTAGAGAGAGTTGACACCATTATTGTGTTGAATTTTCCAGTCCATGCACACGATGTGTCTCTCCATTTATTTGTCTTCTTGTGCTTTCTTTTATCAGTATAGTTAGGTCTTCTTTGATTACTTTTATCAACATTTTGCAATTTTCAGGTCAGATATGGCTCATGTTTTGTTAGAGTTATACATAAAGATTTTATTTTCTTTGAAGTAGTTGTACATGATCTTGTGTTTTTAATTTCAGTTTCTGCATGCTCATTATTTGTATGTTGGAATGTGATTGGTTTTTGAGTGTTGATTTTGTATCCTCCAGCCTTACTGAACTCAATGAATTTTTACAAAGTAAAGACGTTCATGCAATCACTACCCAGATCAAGATAAAGGAAATCGTTAGCTCAAGAGCCTTCCTCGTGACTGCTCCTGTCATCACACTATTTGCTCCTAACCCCCAGATAACTGCTATTTTGACTTCTACCACCATTAATTACTTTTGCCTGTTCTTAAACTTTATGTCAATGAAATCATACATTATGTACTTTTTTTGTATCTAGCTTCTTTTATTCAACATTGTGAGATTCATATTGCATGTGATATAGTCTGTTCTTTTTCATTGTTGTACAGTTTTCTGTAGTATGCATACATCATAATTTATTCATTCTCTTGATAGATTTTTCATTATTTCCAATTCGGGGCTATTATGAATAAAGCTACTATTCATTCTTGCATATGTTTGCTTATCTCGCTCTTATCTTTGCTCATTTCTGTGGGCTAGATGGCTTATCGTTTTAAATTCTAGAAGATAAACAGATAACTATGAGGAATCAGAAGCAGAAGAATATAATTTTCACTAATAGAGTTACAATCTATAAATTTATAAAGCACGTGTTACTTTGGTCAATTTGTTGGCACTGGACATTAAAATATTCTGAAATAAAAAATAAATTTAAAAAAACATTAAACAAGTATATTTTTTTAGTCTAGATCATTGTATTGATCATATACTTTCTTAAATTGTTGCTTAAGTTTTAAAGTCTCTATATAGCATTTTCCTTAAAAATTTTTTAGTTTTTTGATAGCCAAGACCACATCTCATGCTCCCTATAGTGATTAGCACTGTACCTCGAACAGAGTGCCTGCTCAATAAATATTTGTTCCTTGAGTGATGGAGGGTGCATTCTGAATTAATGAGGTATTACTGCAGTTCCAGCTGATTGCTGCACAGATGACTGAGTTGACTTTGGCCTCATTATTGCAGCTATGTAGGTATGGCTTGTGTTGATTTATGTGACTCTCTTTAATGTTCTGAAGAATCCTGAATACATGAGGCTCATTTATGTCATGTCACAGATTGTACCATGGTGAAATGAAAGTCATGCTAGCCATTGTTAAGTTTAATCATTTTATCAATATTTATTTTGGAAACTAGATAATCACACATGAGACTGAGAATGAGTCTGTTTACAGAGGAAGCAATTGGCCGGAGGAGTCAAAAATTCGTATTCAAAGAATTCAAGCAGCATCTCCACCTCTAAGTGGCAGCTTTGACATTCAAGCTTATGGACATAATCTCATAGGTATATGAAAAAAGTTTAAAATGTTCATGTGTATATATACACACACACTCTCACACATATGTATAATGTTATAAAATGTTAAATGTTATTTCACTTGAGAATTACTACTTATTGTTATTTTTACATTCAAATATCTAGTCACACAGGTGCATAGATATTAATATATATCAATAATGGGCAGTTAATAGCCAACCACAATGTTGTTCTTTCAATTCTTTTTTTAATACATTAGAAAATAATTCACTCATCCAAAGCTAACATTATTAGTAATACTTGTTTTTATTTAAAAATAATCTAAGAAAAAGTCTTCAAAAATATATAACACATTTTTAATAGTCATTTTTCAAAACTATGGAAATCATGACTTTCATAAGTCATATCTTTCTATAATACATACTTTTAAAAAAATAATCATTCATTACTGTGGTATGAACAGTAATGATAATATTCAAATATAAAAGTCAGGAGTTGGAATGTGATTTTTTAAGACATCTATAATCAAATTATCTAATCCTGTGCTGTCTAACATGGAGGCCATGAGCCACACAAAGCTACTGAGCACTTGAAATGTGACTAGTGCCACATGTTGAAATATAACATTTGAATATATGGAATCACACAAAATTTATTATTAAAATATTTTACCTGTTCTTCTTTATTTTTAAACTATAGCTACTAGAAAATGTAAATTATATATATGGTTCACATTATTTATCAGTTGGACAGTGTTGGTCTAGACAGCAATAATAAACATTTTTGTGTACTTCTTGGTGTACTTGTGTACTTCTTAGTAGTATTTCTCTATATAATTTATATAATAGAGATTATGTCAGTCATGTAAAGCTAAATTATTCAGAACAAATGACATTTTCATGTTTTCTTCACTGCCTCACAAGATATGCCAGGTTACCTCCCTAAACAATTGTTTTTCTTTCATATTTGTGACTTATAGGTTATCAATATTTTCAAAGGTATATTAATTGACATTAAGTTAATTAATTTAATTATATTAAAATTGATTTTGAAATAAAAATATTTTTATGTTAAACACTTTATGTTAAAAGATCATTTTAATACTTTTGTAATATACTCTGATATTAAAATTATTTTACTTGTAATGTCAAAATGAATTGAGTATTAGTTGTTG
Organism: Cheirogaleus medius; assembly: GCA_008086735.1. Taxonomy (NCBI): domain Eukaryota; kingdom Metazoa; phylum Chordata; class Mammalia; order Primates; family Cheirogaleidae; genus Cheirogaleus; species Cheirogaleus medius. The sequence continues at coordinate 50,922,357 of VBSM01001124.1, forward strand.
AAAGGGTATTTAATTATAATTATTAACAGTATTTTATACTGTTTTAATATATTCTTTGATATTAAAAAAGTATTTATTTTTAATATCAAAATAAGTTGATATTAAAATACAAGTTAATATTTGATATTTGTGAATTGATATTAAAAATAATATTTGTGCCAACACCTACAGTTTGAGGTATATTACTCTTAATTTTTTAAAATTTTAAACATTTTTTATTATTATTTTTAAATTGACAGATAAAATTATATGCATTTATTTTCTTTCCAAGTAATATATAAATTCTTGGCATAAGTAGGATGCAAATTTCATTTTTACCATATTGGAGGGGAACATGTGGTTTATAAGTGATAATACATTGTACACCTTTCATGTACTTTAGAGATGAAATTGGTTTGTGAATTTTGACTCTTGTCATTTGCCATCCCTCTGTGAGTGCAGGCCTTCCTGCTGCTGTGTCAGCTGCAGATCTACAGTTTGCTCTCCAGAGTCTGGAAGAAATGGGAAGAGTCTCAGTTACACGAGAGGGAACCTGTGCTGGGTACTCGTGGAATATCCAATGGAGAAGCACATGTGGAAAGCAGAATCTTCTACAGGTTCCTTCATTTGGCTTGGCTTCTCTTTCCTTCTATATGTTGTTTTCTTATTTGCTCCCATTTCAAAAAAAAAAAATTAGGGACTGTGTATAGTTTAAAAATGCAAAGTATAGACTAAAAGCTTTATAAAGGAAATTGAAGAGAAGAAGATTGTTCTAAATTAAATTGACCAGACGTTCTCTTTCATGGAGAATAGCTGTTGCTACTTTATTCCCTGTCCCATATGGGAAACGTGCAGGAATCTGTGTTGGAAGATCCTTGACAAGGGCAGTAGAAGCACAGGCAGAACCAGTCTAAGAACTCAGTCCACGTATACTTTAAGGAAAGGCAAGAAGAATCAGCCTCACTGTCTATAATTCTACTACTAGAGCTATATCCTGGGACCTTGGACACTTTTGTGGTCATAAAGATGACCTTTTCAAGTTCAGAAGCAAGTAACAGCTTAAGTGCTCATCCAATCACTTTTGCTGAGAGTGTGGAAGGGGAGGGGGAGCGGGGTTGGGCCCGGAGTAAGTGAAGAAGAGGAGTCTAGAAGGGACTGGGGATTTGGACTGTCAAACGTCAAAAAGATGATGCTTTCTAGTGATGATGGAAGTAGTGAGGAAACAGTCTTTTCTATGCAATGTTGGTGAGAACGTAAATTAGGACAACCTTTTGGGAAGGCAATTTAGCATCATCTGAATATAGATACCCTATGATACAGCAATATCATTTATGTAACTATCCTACTGAAATGATCATACAAATGTGAAATGGCATAGGCACAAAGGTAGTCACTGCAGCATTATTTGTAATAGTTAAATCCTAGAATCCTAGGAGAATGATTGTTTAAATGACATAACTTTCACATGAATACTGTGCAGCCATAGTAGACCCACACATATTCATCTGGGAAAAATCCATGACACAAGGTGGGAAAAAGTGCAGAACTCTATGTATGAAACCATTTGGGGGAGCGGAGGGAAGAGGAGGAGATAGGGAAGTAGGAGAAACACAAAAATGTACATAAAACACGTTTGTAGAACACAAATCTGTATGAATGTGCAACTAGTAACAGTCATAAAGATGGGGTTATTTTAGGAAAACACATGGCCTGGAACTGGAATTAGAAAATTCCACAACTGAGAAAGCTCTGGTGACTGGCCTCCCTCTTGGTATCTCTGCTTGTGTCTATGCATCTAGTCTCCTTTCTTTTCTAACCAGTCTCTTCTGCTTATTCATTATTTCTGTTCTGTACCATCTTGGCTCACGCGTGGCCCGGAATGAAGACCCCTATCTCTTTGCTAGTCCCTGAATACATCAGAAGGCTGAAATCTGGGATTTCGTAAGGACCAAAAAGTACATATTGATTTGATTTGATTTGGTTTCATTTTTAGCTTTGAAAGAAAAATATAATTCCAGGAATGTGAATGGAAAACCAGAATAGTTAAAGATGCAAAATATTTAAGGAGAAAGTTAGCTGTCAGGTGGAAATAGAATAATTTTTCAATTATTCAATAATAATTTATCAAATTGGTAATATTTAAAAGAAGCATAGAATATTTTGAGAAAATCAAAGTTAGTAAATTCATTTTCTTTAGACTTATTTTTTTAATCTTAAAAAAATAATCAAGTCAATTTTGATCATTTAACTCAACTTGTAATTGATGCAATGTATGATAATGCAGTGGCTTTAGCAGTTTTTTCTTGAATAGATTATGTTCATTTTTTAATTTATTTTTAATTCTGGATATCATTTTTGAAAGGGCTCCTTTTAAAAAAGTGACTAAAATGTTTTTGAAATTTCTTTTACATCCTTTGCCTTTTATTTCATTTTTCACCATGGTTAACTTTCAAAATAAAAACTAGTGTGGTCATATTTATCATAGCCATTCTAATAAAATAATTTTGTATGAAAATAGATTAATGATTCCAACATTATTGGAGAAAAGGCTAATATGACAGTTACAAAGATAAAGGAAGGTGGCTTGTTCAGACAACACATACTTGGAGACCTACTTCGTACACCCAGTCAACATCCACAGGTATTTTTGAAACTTTTCTTATGATGTTTAATATAACTTTAAATGTATAACTATTAATAGTTTGCAATATGTGAAAGTCCTGGTAAAACAGGAGGGTTGAGTTCTCTATTTTAATGTGAATATTTGTGTTAACAGTTGACCAACACAAAAATAATATTATTTTATGAACTTGGAGAAAAATACCTTCCTTTATATTAAAATAGATTTTTAATCTCTACTACTGCCAGAATTGGAAATTATTCTTTCATTTAATCTGTATAGTAACTCTGTGAAGTAATTATTAATGTTGCCTTTTTAATGATGACAAAATTAAAGTGTAAAGAATTTAGATGACTTTCCCCAAGAGCAACCTTTTTTTTCTCCGTAGCATTAATCAACTCCAGGCATAATATGCATTTACTATTTTTAACATATTGTTTCATGCAACTCTCTATCCCACCCCTACTAGAATATAAATTGGGTGACAATAGGGCTGTCATCTGTTTGTTTAATATTATACTCTTATATTCCTAACATTTACAAAGGTTCCTGAAACATAATGCACATTTGCTAGATGACTAAATGAATGAAATGTCATTGTGGAAAAAATATAAGTAGACTAATTTTTATAAACAACAAGCAAACCAATAAAATGTTATCATTTGTTCTAAATACGATGCGTATTCTACTGAACCATGCTGTCCCTTTACCCCTGTGCAGTAGCTCTGTGTTTCTTTATTTGAAGGTTGAAGTCTATATCAATGAAATTCCAGCTAAATGTTCAGGTGACTGTGCATTTACATGGGATTCCAGGATTACTCCCTTAGTCTTGGCCACAAGCCCTTCTCAAGGTAACCTCCTGCTTTTTAACTTATACTATGGGGTAGAAGACAGCTAGCAAAATGTAAGCTCTGATAAAGATTTTTAAAAATATATTTATACTAGTGTCACCAACTAAGGCAAGGAGACAGTGCTACATGGTGGAAAAAATCTATCTGATCAGAAAGGTATGGAAAGAGCACTAATTATTTATTTTTTTAAAAAATATTGCTTTTGAAGCTGAAATATTGCCTTTGAAGCAGAGGACTCATTAATCCTTTATTGCTCTAGTTTTACCAGTTAGAATTAGCTTCTAAAATTTCACTGTGACATTGAGACATTTTTGTTCTACTCTACTAATTAGTGTATTAAGCGGACTCTTTCATCATGTGAGACCACTTCTAGGAGAATTAGTATTAAAAGGCTAGTCACAAGACACTTGCTGCTTAATAAATGAAAACAATTGGGTTCTGGATATGAGAATAAGACATGGAAAAAATTGTTGCCAAGAACTCAGTCTAGGCCGGGCGCGGTGGCTCACGCCTGTAATCCTAGCTCTCTGGAGGCCGAAGCGGGTGGATCGCTCGAGTTCAGGAGTTCGAAACCAGCCTGAGCAAGAGCGAGACCCCATCTCTACTATAAATAGAAAGCAATTAATTGGCCAACTAAAAATATATAGAAAAAAATTAGCCGGGCATGGTGGCGCATGCCTGTAGTCCCAGCTACTCGGGAGGCTGAGGCAGGAGGATTGCTCGAGCCCAGGAGTTTGAGGTTGCTGTGAGCTAGGCTGACGCCACGGCACTCACTCTAGCTCGGGCAACAGAGTGAGACTCTGTCTCAAAAAAAAAAAAAAAAAAAAAAAGAACTCAGTCTAGGGGGTACATTATACCATTTCTTCATAGTATGTTCCTGCTTTAAAAAAAAAGTGATGATGGTTTGTATCTGAGTGTCCAAGTATTGAAATAAGCAGCAGGAATAGGTATTGTAAAGGTGGCTTATTTTTCAATCAGAAAGATAACTTCAGATACTATAATCACATATATAGTCTTGGTGGATAGATAGTAGGAAAATTCATCAGCTAATTTTATATCAGCTTTCTACCCCCAAAAAGCATTAAAATCTTAATGTCTGCTTAACGTCTTTGTCATAAGAATACTTTTTTCCCTGACCTCATTCCATCCTTTCAGTCAGATGATTCCTTTCACTAATCCCTGTCAACACAGAGATACAAAATATGACCAATGTAGAGTCATTCAATGAAAAAAAATACCCTTGTGAAATAAATGTATTTTCCCCCTAACTTGCCTATGGGCTTACTGTTTATATCTTTTAGAAGATAGGCTTATTTTTCTCTCAGAAATATTTGATTTCATAATAACAGGCTCTATTTTTATTTTAATATTGTTATTTAAATTTATCATTTTCAGGGTCCTATGAAGAAAGCACGATTTTAACCATAGTGGGTTCTGGATTTTCTCCTAGTTCAGCTGTATCAGTCTCAGTTGGACCAATAGGTTGCCCTCTTCTTTTTGTGGATGGTAGGTGCCTTTTAAAATTATTAAGTCTAATAGTTCTTCTCTAAGAGAAAGTGGAATCAAAGAGCTGTATTACAATTATGATTATCCTGTGGCGTACCCTATTGGGTCATGAAATTAGCAACCTTATCTGGATGCATTATCTTTTTAATCTTTGATTATGATCACAGACTAATTATTTCATTCTTGTGCAGTGTCTTTATCTCATAACAGTTGATTTTTCGTTTGTTTTTTTTTCATAAAGTGGTTACATGAAATCTGCCTTGTCTTGTGTGTCTTTGGGACACACAAAATGTATGAAGCACTATTCTAGTGTTTCATGGTCCCCTCTGCCCATGTTTTGGCAATGCTGCATTAGTCATGCAGCAAGAGGATGTGGCCATCTTCCCTGACTTCTGGTCCATCAGAACCTCTCTCCATTAACGTAGAATTTAAAGATCATTTACATTTGCTACCTCTTGAAATAGTGAGGGACACAATCTATTTCTCTAAAAGTTGTCTCTCTTAAGCCTAGGTATTTTTCTTAATTTAAATAGGTTGGAATTACATAAGCAAATCCACTTACCAAATTCTTTCTGTTGTTTTTAAATTTAGATCTTTTAAGCATTCTTGAGATCTAGTAGTCAGTATCACACCTGTATCAGTGCACATAGACTGTTCTAAATACAGTGAAGAAAAATGTTTTCATTTATTTTTTGATCATATTTCTTGATAAAACCTACTATTTTACTCAATTTTGGACATAATATATTGGACCAGAATTGTAGAATTATTAATATAAATGAGCTTATAAAGTAGAATTTTAAAAATTATGACAGTAGCCTTTTGGGGGCATGCTAGCATCAGAACCAAATCATGTACTTTGCCTTCATTATTGGTTTACTTAACTGTTTTCTGAGTGACTGATTCGTAGCATCAGATACATTTTTCCTCCCAAGATTCTCATACCCATTAATACATAGTTAGTTATCGTTGGATACATTTCTTGAGTTCTAAAAATGAAGGCCAATGTTAATATTTGCAAACATAAATTTTCAGTAATATTATCTCAAAAATTTTTGCTTTATTCTTTTCTTCTTCTTTTTTTATCACAAGAAAATGAGATCAAGTGCCAGATTCTGAATGGAAGTGCTGGCCATGCTCTGATTGCTGTGTCTGTAGCTGGTGTTGGACTGGCACAGAATGTAGGGGTTGAGAACTTCCACTTTGTTTATCAGAGTAAGATCTCACACATCTGGCCTGATTCTGGAAGCCTAGCAGGTAAGAATGAATAGTTCCAAACAAGAGAGAAGATTGTGTACATTTCCATCATTTCACTGTGCTGTTTCTAGTACAGGGTGAAGGGAGAGGAACCCAAACCTTCCTCCTAGAGAACAAAGGAAGGTCTCCTTTGAGAAGGCACAGTGATTAAATGGCTGACTAATTCTTTTGTTTCTTATGAAGCACAAGTCAGGCTGCTGTTTATACTTACATCTTAGGTTATTGAATTAATATCATCAATTATTACATGTTTCTATAACAAGCTCATCAATTATGTCAAGATAAGATTTATTAGTTATTATTCTGCTTACCAGCTGCTTCATTTGTAACCACAGTCTCAGTGGAGCCACTTGACCCAGAAAAAGTTCTGGGAACAAATTGGGGAAAGAAAGGCTGACACAGAGGATGGAAAGAAAATAACACATTTTTTGTCCTGTTTCATTTCCTTTGTGTTTTACTTGTTTCCAGGCTTAGTTTTGGATTTTGTACTTTGGTTCTGATCTTTTTATTGTGATTTATTTTGTTTTATTAGGTTTTTTTCTTAGTTTTCCTTTTACTTAGAAGTATTAAAATTTGAGATTTGGTGAGAGTCTTAATTCCCTCACCTTTTCCACTCACAGAATGGCTGAGTGAATAGAAATAGCATTATTTTTTCTTAGGATGAGGAAGGCACTGTGGAAAATAGAAGTCACTTATAACAATGCCCCAAAGCAAATGTGGGTTGCAAATCTCTGTTATTTTATTAAATCCTTTATAGTTCCAGGCCTGAAAGCTCAGGCTCAGGTGCATGGTGGTGATCGTACATGTCTCCAGTCTGATCTTTGATCTATTTGCCAGTCTGTCTCTTGGATAATTAGACAGTTCTCAAATGATCAGAGTTTCTTTTCATTATAATTATCTGGGGTTTTGTTTGGTTGGTTTTTGTTTTTTTTTATAAAGGTGGTACTCTACTCACTCTATCTGGATTTGGCTTTAATGAAAATTCTACGGTATTAATTGGAAATGAAACCTGCAATGTGATTGAAGGAGATTGGAATAGGATAACCTGCAGGACACCAAAAGTAAGCCCTCTGATTTCTATCATTTCTTCCCTAAAGTCTAAAATCTTATGAATTAGGGAACATCTCAGTGGAGGGTTTTACAAGTGGTATATTTGCTTAGGAACTGCAGAGTTTCTGTTATGCTCTTTAAAAATTATTTCTTCAATATCTTTCTGCTAAGATTCATAGACAAAATATTATCTCCACATTCTAGATACTTAAAATCATGAAAGAAGACAGACATATAAACAAATATTAAACAATGTATTCCATTTGAATTAATAGATGTAGATACAAAGATAAGATACAGTGGAGAGAGTGTCAGAAACAGTTTCACAGAATAGTTGATGTCTTATTAATACTTGAGGGTAAATGAGAGTTTACCAGGTAAATCAAAGGATGAAAAAAATTCAGTACTAATAAATAGTCTAAAAACATCAGGAAAGCAAATCTAGAAATTTTAATTTCCCAAAACGAATATATTTTTTAAATGTATTAAAGTTTAACAAAAAATATCAAGTTCTCAATGGAATATTGTATCTTAGGACCAATCATGGTTCTTTATTTTTAAAAAATAATCTTTAAATTTAAACCAAGGCTCTGGTTTCCTTATTATGTACAAAAGGATGATAAATCTAGTCACTGACATTTTTTTTAAAAGGTAGCAAAATAAGTAGGGGTATTATGTAGTTGCAATCTGTAGGAAAAAGAAATTTGTGTGTTGGGTTGAATGATGGAGATGAGAATCTAGGGGATATTGTCAATTAAAACTTACTTTTTAAAAATTGTCATTCAAATACCATGACAGTGTATATGAAATTTTAAAAAAAGGAGTAAAATTGTCATTTGGATAAACATTGAGTGTACATTAAACAAATACTAGATGATGGAAGATGTTTTTTCTACACTAATTTGGAAATGAATAGGCGCTCTATCAGTGAAAGTACCAAATATTTTTCATAGGGGGTCCAAATGCTTAGTCGTGGCTTCTGGAACTAGGTCAGCAAAAGTATAATAACATGATTTATCAGTGAAAAGGAATACAAATTACATTTAAATCTATCTTAAGAGCAAAAAGTAAAAACTTTTAGATATCTTATGCTTTATCAATTAGTGAATCACTTGTTCAAACCATCACAACTGTATTGTGCAACCCTCAGAAATCCAATAATATAAATGCATTTAAATTGAACACAAAACCCTTAAAACCACTATATCAAATACCTTTATCTTGAGAACTCAAACATGTAACCTATATTTGATACCACAACTTTCTAAATATCTGAAAATTGATTCTGATTCATGACTTTGAAACAAAATATCTTCAGGGGTTTATTTTGAATAATTCTGTTTTCAGCCATTGGACTTGTGCATCTTTTGGGGAGGGATTTGTGAATCGTAACATTTAATGTTTTCTAATTTTTTCCCTCTTATTTTAGAGAATTGAGGGTACAGTTGATATTTCAGTTATTACCAATGGATTTCAAGCCACAGCAAAGGATGCTTTTAGTTATAATTGTTTACAGACACCAGTTATAACTGATTTTAGTCCAAAAGTACGGACAATACTAGGTAAGATATTCTTCAATAAGATCAATCATTTTATATATATATATATATATATATAGAAACCACTTCTAGAAAGACTTTTGAAACATAGCTTCTCTTGAACTTTTGTTTCTTAAAATAAAAACAGTTATAAGTTGTGTGTGTTTGTGTGTTTTACCATAGACTAGTCTATTTATTATTTCACTTTGAACATATGCAATGAGAAGTATTTAGTGGTTTTTTTAAAAGTACTTTGCTATCTTTTGTTCCCTTATAAACAATTGAACATAAACTTTATCCTGACATGGCCACCATCAACTCTTTCATTGTTTTTCATTTTGTCTCTGAAAGTGTTATTATTTCCTAAATCTAATGAAAGATGAAAGATGAATTATGAATTCTTTTATTTAATATGCAAATTTCACACTGGATCATAAGTTGAACCTTTTGCAAACTTTTTTTTCTTTTAAAATAATAGAAGAAGTTAATTTAACAATTAAGGGTTATAACTTTGGAAATGAACTCACACAAGATATGGTGGTGTATGTTGGAGGAAAAACCTGCCAAATTCTTCACTGGAACTTCACAGATATTAGATGCCTTTTGCCCAAGTTGTCTCCTGGAAAACATGATATCTACGTAGAAGTCAGAAACTGGGGTTTTGCATCAACAAGGTATGATAATGAACATAAACTTGATGGAATTGTAGAACACAGGGAGCTAATGGAATTTGGGATAGGAAAAGAAATAGGCATTAACCTATAATATGTCAATTGCTTTCCTTACCTTCCTGTATTTTCTATCTTTACCTTTCCTTTTGCAAAAGATTCTGAGCATATCTCATAAAATGCGATATGACAGTTAGTTTTGAGACCAATATCACTGAGATCAGGTTGTAAAATTCTCTGTGCAACTAGGCTGGTGTATATATCAGACGATTTTTATTCATTTAGAAAATATTTCTCAAGGAGTTTTTAGGGGGCAGGTGTTTACTCAGATTTGCCAGTTGCATTTATGGCCATGTCTCCCGCATTAACAGTGCTCACAGTTTTCTTGGAGAGAGAGATTTAGAGGATTAAATTGATAACTTAATTATAAATGTAATAAATACTATGAATAAGAGGTATGAAGTTCTGTAAGTATATGATAGAGAGAGGTAACATCCAGAGAAACAGGGAAGGATTTTCAGTAAAGGTGACAATTAAATCATGAAATGGGTAGGAACTGGCTATCTGAAGGAGAAGATAGAGAGAATCCTTCTCCAACTCTTATTTCCTGTAAGTATTTGCTGTTTTTTTCCCCTGAAACTGTTTATTAACTGGTAAAATTTTAGTTCTGGTATGAGAAAGTTATTGGTTTAGAATACTTAGAAAAGGAAGAAAATGAAATTTAGGGACTAAAAAAAGCCAAGTAAAGCTGATGTCAAAGTGGAAGGAGAGATGATTGCAGCGCAATCTTGGAGGAGGTGAAGGAAGATGAGCAACAAATAAATGCAAACCTCAGGACCACATCCCTTCTTAGATTCACAGGGTGGAGCTCACATGGGTTCTAGAAGAGTTGTTGGCTTGTGCTGTGGCTTGACAATATAATGGGCAGAATTGACACCATTCACCATTGAATGCAGGTTGTGGTTCAAGAAATACCACTTCAGTTACGTTTGGAAATTAAATAAAAATTAACACAACCACTCACTTGAGTTTCTCTGCCCTCTGCAGTTATGAAGGGAGCTGAAATATGGGAGTCAGTTCAGAAAAGCACTTACATTTTCATGGTCTCCTAGCAAACACATTGTAACAAAGCCAAATAAATTGAAAACCCTCTCACTGAAATATTGGGAAAGGAAATCCTGACAAATTTTTAACAAACATGGAATTATAAATTCAAAGTAATTACACGAAATTATTATTTTTGTGTAATTCTAACAAAACAAAAAATATTTTAAAGGATTAAATGTATTTCTTGTGACCTCAGTTCTCATAACCAATTTTTCCATAATATTTTAAGATATTCTGTCTCAAATTCTTATGTGATTAGATTTTTTCAGAAATCTAATTTTCACAGTTAGGGAAAAATTATGAAATATGCCATCTGAGTAAATTGATGTTATGATAATTACCAGATTGTCTAGCTCAAAAAATTAATGTATAATTAAATATTCAATTATTTCCTCTTTCTAAAGCAGTCATATCCTAGCAAGAGTTTAGCAATATGAACCAGTAGGAAGCTCCCTGAAAAAATCTATCCATTTTTCTTTTTCAGAGACAAGTTAAATGCTTCAATACACTATGTTTTGGAAGTGACCAGCATGTTTCCACAGAGAGGCTCCTTGTATGGTGGAACTGAAATCACTGTAATGGGTTTTGGGTTCAGCCAGATACCAACTGAGAATACCGTGCTCTTAGGTAAAAGCTTCATCCCACAGGAGGGCTGCTACCCTTTTTCTCAGCTTAAAGGATATGCGAGAGATGTTGAATATTTATTATACAAATATTCTCCATCAAGAAAGCTTTATTTTTCTATTAGTGTAAAAAAGGTTAAGTGTATTTGGTTAAGGTGATAAAGAGAAACCGAATAACTGCTTTTGATTTCAATAAATAATTATTGTGTATTTAATGTGTATCGAATACCTAAAAAGGGGGGAGTCTGCTCTGAAAATTAGTACTCATACATGATTACTATCAGAAAAATGTACCAAAGAAACTACTATATAAGGCAGAGCTTTTGAAGGGCCTTGGCTATTTATTAATTATATTTTGTGTCTATAGTCCACAAAAAATATTTGAGAAAGTATTTTTTTCTTTATTCTTTCTAGGGTCCTTCCCTTGCAATGTTATATCATCATCTGAAAAAGTCATAAAATGTACTCTTCATTCAACAGGGAATGTATTCAGGATTACCAACAATGGGGAAGATTCAGGTATCAACCAACATTTATATATTGTCAATAATGGAAGCGCTTTACTTGGGAATTAATTTGATTTTTATTTATTTTATACCTCAAATTATTCAGAGAATAAATATTGCTATTTCTTTTATAATTTGTCAGCAGTATTCGCTTGACATAGGAGGTGAATCAGTGGTAGGCTTGAATCTAAATGGCTAGACTTTACAATTTCCAACTTCGGGAATTGCCATTTGGTTTTGTGGCAGTACAGAACCTCATGAATTACTATAGTTTCTTATCAGTCATAGGTTTCTAAATGAATCTTCAAATCAAAATTATATTTATTTTTGCATGCCTTTATGCCTTAGAAAATTCTTATGCTTAAAGAGTTGATGATAGCTTTAAAAATATTCCATGTAACTTTTCTGAATGACTCTTTTATTGAGTTTTAGACTTTTTTCCAAATTGTCTCTTGAGTGTCACTTTTGGAGTTGTGTGACTTATTTTTCCTTATCTTCTCATTATCTTACTTGTCATTATTTCTGTTTATTTTTGTTAAGTGTTTAAATTATGTACATAATAAAGTTTTACAATATTAACTAAAAAGTTGTTTTCACTAATGACTATACAAAAATAATGCAATGTTTTCAAGGATAATTACTAAGAAATTTACTCCTTTTCCTTTTTTTCTTTTAAAATATGACTCAATTCTTGCTCCCAGTACATGGATTAGGTTATGCCTGGTCACCCTCAGTCTTAAACGTGTCTGTGGGAGACACAGTGACATGGCACTGGCAAACACATCCGTTTCTTAGGGGGATAGGATATAGAGTTTTCTCTGTCTCCACTCCTGGAAGTGTAATTTATGATGGCAAAGGATTTACGAATGGAAGACAGAAATCTAAGTCAGGTATGTTTCTGCTTTATTGAATTTTGCAGCATGCCTCTTTTTCCTAGATATAATAAAATTACATTTTGTTTAGATTTAATATATAGTACTTTTGCTCAAATAATGTATACAAATGTACAAGGTGGTTTAGTTGGTATTTTATTGCTGTAGCACAAATGTTGTTAATGAGTGTAAGCAAGTTATTTTGCACATATGAAGATGAGCTCTGATATTAGAAATATCTTTATTGATTCTGTGGTAACTAATTGAAAAACATTAAAACAATAAAATACGATGAGAATATATGTTTTAATCAAATCCATCTGTTAGCAAGTGATAACTTTTTGTTGATTGGAATCAGCTTTAAAATGAATATTTCTTATAGGACAGCTCAGTGGAAAGTGTGCCTTTTAGATTTCCTGTTTGGTTCTGTACACATAGGAGTTTGAACTTTTTGCTCATAAACAAAAACTAAGCTGTTGGGTTTTTTTTAATTTGTCATTGTACGTTGAGGTTTTCTTTAAATTTTGGAGAATTGTGCCAGACTTCCTGTGGTTTTCTAGAAAATTAATGCTGGATCTTGTCTTCATGAAATGTAATTTCATTACACAAGATAGCTTTTTTATAGCCAGTGAATCATTCCCTTATTACTTCCTATTGAAATATCATATACATGAAAAATAAGAAACCTGTCATCTGCATGTGCATTTAAATGATCATTTCAAATTTTCTCACCCCCTTTTCAAAGATTCATTAATTGCTTTTATTTATTATGTACAATCTCATTTTATGGCAGGTTCATTTTCTTACCAATTTACTTCACCTGGAATCCATTATTATAGCAGCGGGTATGTTGATGAAGCTAACTCCATTTTTCTCCAAGGAGTTATTAACGTTTTACCAGCTGAATCCAGGCACATTCCCCTGCACCTGTTTGTGGGTAGCACGGAAGCCACATATGCTCAGGGTAAGATGGTTTAAGATGGAAAATCTGTTACACAGGTGATCCGAGGTTTATGTGATCTTCCTGGAGTAGGAAGCAGATGACTGGGTCTAACTGTGCTTCTCTCTTACTAGCCACATGACCTTGAATAGATTTGGGCTTCTCTGAGACTGGAATTTATTCTATAAAGTAAGGATTATGTTACTGTCTTCCTACCAGTCTCCCAGAATCCTTATGTGCCTCAAATGAGATATAATGTGAAAGAGTTCTGACACTCTCTATGTGCCTGAAAATATATTAAAATGTGAGGTGATGTTATTGTTTTATTTTCCCTATGGGATCTGGCCTTGGACAAATTGAAAAATAAATACATTTTATATTCACTCTTCTCTCTTTACTGTACCATCTTTGTCCAGGTTTTTAATACCTTTGTACTTCCTGGGAACCTCTTGTCATTTATAAAATATATATATTTACCAGAATTTAAACCACAATCATCAAAAGAAAGATTAACACAGTTTGAAAACAATTTTCCTTTAGAATATTATTCCTGACTTATAGACAGCTCTTTTGTCTAAAGGAGGACCTGAGATTTTGCACTTGGGAAGCTCTGTGGCAAGCTGCCTAGCAACAGAACCCCTGTGTGGCCTGAATAATATTGGGGTAAAAAATTCAAAAAGATTGCTATTTGAGCTTTCAAGTTGTTTTTCACCATCTATAAGCAACATTACTCCATCCACTGGAACAGTCAATGAATTGATAACAATTACTGGACATGGCTTCAGTAATCTCACATGTGCTAATAAGGTAAGAATATAATGATCTCCTTTGTATTTCTACATTCCCAATAAAAACATTTTGACCATAACCTTGTAATTTAATTTTTACCAGCTTTATTGAAGTATAAGTCACATGGCATATAATTCACCCATTTAAACTGCACAATTCAATAACTTTTAGTATATTCACAGAGTTGTGCATCTATGCATCTATCACTGAAGTCCAATTTTAGAACATTTTAATTACCCTGCAAATAAACCTCAAAACCCTTAGATATCACACCCAACTCCTCTTTTCATCCCAGCCCACGGCATTCTCTAATCTACTTTCTGTCTCTATAGATTGCCTATTCTGGACATTTCTTATAAATAGAATCATATAATATGTGTTCCTTTGTAACCATCTTTTTTACATCTAGTATAATGTTTTTGGAGTTCACCCAATTGGTATCATGTATCAGTACTTCATTTCTTTTTATGACCTAATAATATTCTGTTATATGGAAGACCACATTTTATTTATCCATTCTTTGATTGATAGCCAATTGGGTTGTTTTCACCTTTTGGTTATCATGAATAATGTAGCAATGAATGTTCATATACAATCATAATTTAGTCTTAAGGTTAATCTAAGATATGCCTTAATCAGCCACCAAAATTAATTTTATGAATTAAAAAAGTTTGCACGATTAGCTTTCTAAATCTGTAGTTGTTGCTAATATAAAATTTAAGTGTATACTAGAGTAATATTTTGGCTTCTTTTATTTCATATTCCTTTTACTTTCAGGTTATAATCGGTGGCTACCCCTGTGTTATAGAAGAAAGTAATGACAGTTCTATTATCTGTCATATTGACCCTCAAAACTCAATGGATGTTGGTATCAGAGAAATTGTCACTCTGACAGTCTACAACCTTGGCACTGCTATCAATATACTGTCCAATGAATTTTATAGACGATTTGTACTTTTGCCAAATATTGACACAGTGTTGCCAAATGCAGGATCAACTACAGGAATGACAAGAGTGACCATAAAAGGCTCTGGATTTGCAGTCTCTTCTGAAGGTGTAGAAGTCCTTATGGGACATTTCCCGTGTAAAGTTCTATCAGTGAATTATACAGCCATTGAATGTGAAACATCCCCTGCTCCTCAACATCTCGTGGTTGTAGATCTTCTCATACATGGAGTGCCTGCCCAGTGTCAGGGGAACTGCAGCTTTTCATATTTAGAAAGCATCACTCCTTATATAGCCAGAATCTTCCCAGACTCTATCCAAGGATCTGAGAGAGTTCTTATTGAAGGAGAAGGTTTTGGGACTGACTTGGAGGAGATTGCTGTTTTCATTGGAAATCAACGGTTCAGAGCAATAGATGTTAATGAAAATAACATCACTGTTCTCGTGCCTTCTCTCCCAGCTGGACTTCATTCTATTAGTGTTGTGGTGGGAACTAAAGGCTTGGCTCTGGGAAACCTGACTATCAGCAGTCCTGCTATAGCGTCTGTCTCACCAACTTCTGGAAGTATCGGTGGTGGAACTGTTTTGGTGATCACAGGAAACGGCTTCTATCCAGGCAATACCACAGTCACTATTGGAGATGACCCTTGTCAAATTATTTCTGTAAACTCCAGTGAAATCTACTGCCACACTCCAGCAGGGACAGCTGGAATGGTCGGTGTTAAAATCTTGGTTAATGCAATTGCTTATCCACCTTTACCATTTACATATGCCCTGGAAGATACTTCATTTCTCAGAGGAATTGTCCCAAGCAGAGGTACTCCAATATCTGCCTTTCTGTTATCTTGATATCATATTATCAGTAATATTCATTAGTATAGAATTGACATAACATTGGTAAATACTTACTAAGATGTATTTTTAGACAATCTCACTTCACCTAATTAATAATGGGATTCAAGTTATGTGCAGTCTCTATTTTATGATTATCTTTCACATATTCATGGGATAAAATTTTTAGCCAAATTTCAACTTCCATTTATGAACAAAATTCCCATTAAATTGACCTAAATTTCAAATGAGGAAGAAATAGGTGAGTATGGACCCAAACTGGTAATTCACTTATGTCATTGATGTTGATATGGCACTAGAAACACTTGTTAAAATTCACTAGTTGTGATCTTACTAACATTGAGAGTTTTTCGAGTACCTTATTTCCATGAAACTATAATTGCTTATTAACTTATTAGCACACCATAATTCTTTTTTTAAGAGGTAATTGGCACATTCAATGGAGAAAACGTTATGAAAAAACATTTGCTTAATTATTAAGTATGATTCATTTTTCTAATCTAGTAATAGATTTAAATGTCTTCTTGGTCCTTTGTCAATATGTTATGCTGCTTCTGGTCATCTTCAAATTATTGGAATGCTTATTGTTTATGTAATGAATTCTGGAGAGGCAGCTGCAGTGTAATGGTTGACCATGGATCTCAAATGGTTCAAAACTTGATTCTTTTAATTTCCAGTTATGAAACTTTGGACAAGTTTTTTGAAACATGAATTTCATTATACATTCAAGTATCCACCTTGTAAAGTTAAAGAAGTTCATTCATATAATGTAACTTAGAATAGTACATTTAATAACGAACTCGTTAAATGTTAGCCTTTTAGAAAAGTCTGTTTTAGTTTACATCACATGGAAATGTATCAGGTTTGGGTAAGATGTATTCTCTGCCTTCAAGAAGTTTCCTGTTGGAATTTTCTTTAATACATCAAGTTTGCTCATTTAGAAACAAATGTTAACAATTGCAATGGTATACTCTTTCCCCATATATTTGTAATCTTTGCAAATAATGGCATCTGTTCCTTATTTCCATATCTTTTCACATCTCTCTCTTAGAATGTCTCTTTCAAAACAATGTGTTTGAAGATATAAGAGACTTGTAGACAAGTGAGAAGTGAGCTGTTTCATTTACTGAAGAGACAGGCAAAAGATCACATAGAACAACACTGTTCCATTTGAAAGGTGAAATGTCAAACACAATTAAAATTTTAAGACCTATAAAACAATTTTTAGGTTGTATTCCTGACATGAATTATCTCATTAATATTTGTGGTCTTTAAAATAATGATTTATGTTTAAGTAATCCTCACTGTGATCAATTATATGGTAATTTTTACTATTAGTACTTGAATTCAAAACAAATTACTACTTGAGGACTCTGCATTTGTAACAAGTTATGTTGATTAATTTTCATTTAAAACTTAGGTATATGGATATTCATTCGAATGACCTGTGAAAAACCCCATATGTTTAATGCCCTCTATGCACAATCTGTCAAAAGAAGAAGACAAGAGAATAGACATTGAAATACTTTGTCTATGTACACTCATTTAAGGCATTAACATCAACATTCACCTATACGTCTTTAAATTAATTCCTTTTTTCCATATTTACTATCTTACATTTATTTACATGTCATAATTTATTTACCAAGTTATATCTATTAAAAATATTTGAATTAAGAAAAATGCAGTCTATCCTCAAAAGAGTTGCTAATGTTAGGAAAGAAAGTACCAAAAATAAAAAATAGTAAGTCTCATCTTTAAAATATACTCTAATCCACATTCATATTTCCTAACTATACGTCTGCTCTCCTTTCACCTCTCTTTTCTTCTAGCCTCACTTAGTAATTTAACAGCTCAGTAGAATGGACAGAAAGACTAGAAAATAATAAATTTTGAGATAAATCACTTATTGTTAATATACAGTAGACAGTAGTGTATATTATAGTCAAAATATTTTATGTGACACAATATATATTATTTATATTGGTTTTAAAACACTTGGATATTCTTTTATTTATAGAAGTAAAGAAGTATATCTTTAAATCTTTAAATGAATATGTAAGTATTTAAATTTAGATATATTTATATTGTTTGTTCATTTTTTTAAAGGTCCTCCAGGAACTATAATTGAGATCACTGGGTCTAACTTTGGTACTGAGATCTTGGAAATTTCAGTGATGATAAATAACATCCAGTGTAATGTAACCATGGTTAATGACAGTGTGTTGCAGTGTGTCGTTGGAGATCATGCTGGTGGCACTTTCCCTGTTATGATGCATCATAAGACAAAAGGCTCTGCTGTATCCACAGTTGTATTTGAGTATCCACTTAATATTCAAAATATTCATCCAAGCCAAGGTAGTCATGAATATGCAGGAACCTACAAATATTTTATTGTTTCAGTTAAAAATTTATTTAGAAAAAAATATGTTCCTCAGCCACTGATAAGATGCTGCAAATAATTTTATCTTTATGCATTAAACAAATAAACATGCAAGAGTAGTAATCATTTCAAAACATCAAATTTCAAAGTATAATGCTTTATGTTTCCTTTAGTGCTGTATAATTTATTTAAAATTTAGTCCTACTTAAAATGACCAATCATACATGGACATTTTTTTAAAAATCATATTTAGACATCACTGGTTTGAAATTATTTCTACATAAATTAGTATCTTTTCTCTATTTGAAAATAATTTTAATAGTTAAAAACCTTAAGAAAATATAATGAATGTACTCAATTAAAATTGTAATTTTCCATGTATGTTTTGAATACATTGGAATTCTTTGTGACATCTTTTTAAAATAAAATTTTAGTTTCTAGAAATAGTTTAAATAAATTAGCAGATATGACATTTACCAGTGAAAATTTTAAAACACTGCAATCAAAAGAGATTCTGTTTCATTAATATAATAATATAATATAGTATAATTTCAGTTCTAAGAACCTTTTTATTTAATGTAACTTCTGTTTTTAGGAAGTAAGTTAGATTTTAAGATAATGTTAAACAATTATGTATGCAGAAAAGGTTTTCTTTTAATTAGCTTTGTTTTCCCCTTTTATTTGTCTTCACTAGGGAGCTTCGGTGGTGGTCAAATCCTGACTGTGACAGGCACTGGGTTTAATCCACAAAATTCGATTATATTAGTTTGTGGCTCAGAATGTGCAATTGACAGGCTTAGATCTGATTACAGAACATTATTATGTGAAATTCCACCTAATCATGGTAAGTTGTCAGAAAAAAGAATAGCAATCCTTGAGAAATGGTTATTAATTTCATAAAGATCACAGTGTGAATTTCTTGGTCAAGTTGTTGGGTTCTTTGGGGTAATCAATAAATCACTTTATGACTGTGCTTATTTTAAGCAATTTCTTCAGAACTTTATTTTCTAGGTTTAAAAGTCTTTCAAGATTCATAAAATTTGGGTTATCAATAAAATTTTTTATAATAAATTACAGTTTTCAGTTTATGACATAAACTGATGGCTCTTAGTTTGTCCGGCACATCAAATGGTGAACATATTTTTAGTTCCTATTAGCATACTAACCTTTCCTTAAAGATAGGATAATGTAATAGTCATGAGCGTGAACCCTGGTAGTATATTGCCAAGATTCAAACCCCAGCTGTGTGTTTTTGGACAAGTTTTTTAAGATTTCTCTGTCTCAGTTTCTTCATCTATAAAGTGAGATTAATCACAGTCACCTACTTTATAGGATTATTATGAGGTTTAAGAAGTTCACGTATATAAAGTAGAAGGAATGATATCTAGAACTTATGTCATTTGCTATTATTATTACTCTTATTTATTTTTAGTTATTAGCTAAGAGCCTGGGCTCTGAGGACTCTCTGAATCTCAATTTTGCCATTTACTGCATAACTTGTGCTAAGTAACTTAACTTCTCTATGCTTCAGTTTCTTCATCTACTGAATGGAGATATTAACTCTAACTCAGGAGGTTGTGAGGTTTAAATATCTGGGAATTTAGATAACAAATATTAGTTATTATTTAACAACATTTAAGAAATGATTTAAACAACATGACTATTCTAGGTGAATAAAGGATACGTTTTATTTGCAAATATTTTTTAAAACATTAACAATACTTGTGAAGCTTTTCTAAGCATTTTTGCCTCTTTCCTCTGACTTCTTAAAGAATATTGAAGAAAACGAATGGGCTTACTTATCATGTCAACACCAGAGTCTGTATCCTAATAAAAAAATATGTGGCAATGGTTTCAAGATTTGCCGAGATTTGGGGTTATTTGAACACAGTCTTTGCATCATCTTGTTATGTTTTCGTATCACGTTTCTGTAGTTCTCTTTCCTTTCCTTCAGCTATCACTCTTGCTGTTGTCAGTGTGCCTGCCTTTAGCAATTCTTCCCTTTAGCAATTCTTTCTGCTCTAATTTGCAATGTTGGATCCTCTAGAATTGGAAAAGTAAGGGGGCAGGTTTGTAGCATTCTCGATAATAAGAGTCTCTGAGGGAGGAAGGGCTTTTTCCCTGTCAGTAATGTGCATGAAGTTTGTGATGTTTTAGGCTATTGCTAGAGGTCTTTATTATTAATACTTCACATATAGCCTGTGTATATCAGAAAGTGATTGTGGCAAAAGGAAGATGTTATTGAAAATGTTGGTGGGGGAGGGAGAAGGGAGGAGGTTGGAAATGAATAAGGTCCTGATGGCCAGAACTGGACTCAGTTTGATCCTCTCCTCTCAGGCAGGGGACCTGAGCAAGCCTGTGAAGTGAGTGTGGTCAATGGGAAAGATTTGTCACAGTCCACGACTCTGTTTACCTACATGGAGTCACTGACTCCATTTATCGCTGCAGTATCTCCCAAGAGAGGCAGTACAGCAGGGGGCACCAGACTGACCGTTGTGGGATCCGGATTCAGGTACTCTCTTCACGCACACATGCATCAGCGCGTATTTCCAGACTCAAACCATTATGCCTGCCTTCTCCTATGCCAGGACAGTGCTAAAACATAGTCATGTAATGTGTCCCCGTCTGCTCATAAGTCACACTTGAGGCACAAAGTAGTACTAATAGCTAACATTTATTGAGTACTTACTCAGTACCGGGCATCTTCCTACGCACAGAAACTTCCCGCCTTACTTTATGAGATGTTTTACCTTATTTTATGGTGAGAAGACTGATATTAGGTTAAATAACTTGCCCCAAATCCTAGTAAGTAACATCACAAATATAAATCAAAATCACCTTGTTATGCTTTTTCCAGACTCATATCTCCAACTAAGATTTACTTCACTGGGTCAAAGAAATATCTTTCCATACATTAAGTCCATTCCATTATAATTGGTCAGGTTCCTTTGTCTTAAATATACTCATTATTTGCATCAAATTTGTGTACTGCAATGTCATCATTATTCAAGTGATTAAATTGACTTCAAAATACCAGATCACATAAACCATAGAAGGCCATTTTAATTCCTCACCTAGTTATAATTACTTTGGCCTTGTATTTTTATGAAGAAGTTAAGTTCTAAGGTCTGTGAATGTGGTGAGAATGTCACACGGACAAAATGATCCTCGTAAGTCTCTTATAAAAGTACCTGTTTGGAGACCAACATAGAATCTCTCAATAAATTGAATGCAGGCAGTTTTTCCTCCAACACTGGAACACCTCCTAGTTTGTACAGTTCTATTTCCTGGCCTCTTAATCTCTTTGTTTGCTTTTTTCTCAATGAATATTTTGAAGTCTTAATACTGGGAAAAAAGTGTCAATCTGTACTTTGATGGCTCATAGGATAAGATCATTATTTTTGCAATAATGCATATGAAGAAAGGGATTTGACAGTGTGAGCTAGAAATTTGAGAAAAACATAAATGGTTTGTTTTTCCCGTTTTTTTCTTTATAGTGAAAACCTGGAGGATGTTAACATCACCATTGCTGAAGCCAAATGTGATGTTGAGTATTCCAACAAGACACACATCATCTGCATGACAGATGCCCATACTCCTTCGGGGTGGGCTCTAGTTCATGTCCACATCAGAAGCATTGGCATGGCCCAGCTGGTAATAGTGCTGTTTGGTATAGTGATCACAGCAATAGAAAAACTAGCATTATGGGAGGTGGACTCATTGGTAATGGATGTTTTACTTGAATGTCTCTAAAAAATAACTCAGCTGGAACTATAATAAATTTAAAGTAGCTTACATTTTTGTTGCTTATTACTAAAATGTGTATTATTTTAGATTTTTAGTTATTTTGGGTTATAGGGTAATGGACTTTTTGCTTGATTATTATTGTGAAATAAACCAAGAGGCAGCTATAACGTATTTAGAGTAGATTGTATTTTACTCTCAATAAAAAAATGATTATCATTTAGATTTCCCTTTTTTTTTGACAAATTGAAATATTCTGACAAAATCTCAAAATTTAAGTCTCTCCTGTTCTATTACAGGATAACGCTGACTTTCTATATATTGATGCTTGGTCCTCCAATTTCTCCTGGGGAGGGAAATCTCCCCCAGAAGAAGGATCCCTTGTTGTTATTACAAAAGGACAGACAATTCTGCTGGATCAAAGCACCCCTATTCTGAAAATGTTGCTTATTCAGGGTAAATTTCTAAAAATCTGTTTATTAGACTCTGCCCATGGAGTATGTCTGTGGAGTTAATTTAATCAAAATTTGTGATTATGAACATCCATGGCTGCATCATGTTTTTAATACAGAGCATAGTACTGAGTTTTCTAAACTGAGATTGATAATGCATTTATAGTTATTGTGTTATTTAGTATGTTGCACCCAGCATTTTTTAAATGAAATAAAATAGGAAATATCAGAATGGATTGCACACATATGGTTATCTTTTAAAGTTAAATTTTGTTTTATGAAACTTTTATTTCAATTAACAGTGGGGATGTATGTGAGCGTGCCTAGGCACTTTCCCTAGATCGCAATAGTAAAATGTATTTTCCACTTCAAAAAATATTGATGTAGGTCATCTCAAGTGTAATAAAAATCACAGATGTTTGTTAAATTCTATCCTAAATAACCTCCTGACTCTCCTTGGAAGACAGGTTGTGATTCTTACCTTTGCCTGTGAACCTGCTTTTTTTGGTTATTACCTGGGGTTCTCCCTGCTCCTTGATATTCTGTTTTTACTATAGAAAACTAAATAACAATAACTCTTACAATTGCATGTGAAAGAATCATTAATTGATGAGAGTAAAGCTCTTGGAGCTTTAGTGCATAAACTTTGCCATAATGGTTTTAGCTGCTGGAAAACTTTTGCATTGTTACTATTTTTTTAACTTCTGGGATAATAGCAATGTTTTAGTTATTTGTAGTTATTAAATCTTGGACCTTTGGACAAGAATAGTTTTCCTGCTTACAAAGTTACATCAGTCTTATAAAAATGTATCTCTGTACATTCTTTAATAATGCCATAGCTGCTGGGAGTGCAAATCAGTGGGTAAAAGTTTGGAGCTAATGTTAGTGTTACAAGGGTTTATATAAATGTGCTTTTCTTTAATTGCTTTGTTCTTAATTTATATTTTGAGACCCTGTGCTTATAGAACTAATTTGTGTAACTGTGCTATTTAATAGCATTTAAAATAACAAATGGTCAAGGGAAAATAATCTTCCCTGGGATTTGATTTTAGGGGACAGGGATGAGAAATTACATTTTAATTTATAATTTAATACATAACTTTTAACAAGACCTTGTGATATATTTAAAAATTATATGGTTCATAGGTGGAACTCTAATATTTGATGAAGCTGACATTGAACTCCAGGCAGAAAATATTCTAATTACAGATGGAGGCATTCTTCAGGTATACACAGGAACATAAAATATATTCATTTCTAACCTCTATTTCTTTTTGAAATATTATGTATAAAATGGATAGTTAATTTTACCAACCTCTCCTAAGTTTATCTTTGTTTAGGTTTCTGTTATGAATATAAAATCCTTTTTCTGGGGAAAAGTTTCCCAGAGTATTCTTGTACTTTTAATGGGACGATAATAGTGTATTCTCATAGAGCAGAATTTAAAACTCTGAGATGTGGCTAAAGTCAGTCAGTATGCTTTCCAGAGGTCTGGCATAGTGTATTTGGCTGACTAGAAAATTTATCTTTTGGAAAAAAGATATGAACAGCTGAGCCATTAATTCTCACAAGAGAAGAGAGAATAAAAAAGAATTACTTTTGCGTGACTAAAATGAGTTTTAATTTTCTGAATGACATTTGTGACACCTCTTGCAGATTGGGACGGAAGCATCCCCATTTCAACACAAGGCTGTCATTACTTTGCACGGGCATCTGCGATCTCCTGAGCTCCCTGTGTATGGTGCCAAAACACTGGCTGTGCGAGAGGGAATCCTGGATCTGCATGGTACGGGGGCCAAAGGGCTCAGAGTTGGTAGAGGAGAGACTGACCAGGAAACCAGGGATAATTGTCCTGATAACACTCTCTAAGCGAAAACTTGCCAGTTTCTCATGTCTTTAGATATCCTGTCTTTATCCCCTTTTACCTCTTCTCTCCCTATACCCAGGCCAGTGCAGCTCCTGCATACTATCAAGACCCAGAACCAAGGTCACTTTCAGCAAGCCATTCTGGGCCCGCTCTATATCCTACCTCTTACCCCTTTCCATGTGCATTTCAGTGCTTTTTGTCTCATTTTGCACTTATCATAGTACATAGCAACTCTGTTTACTTCATTTATCTAGATAACAAGGCACTAATTCTGGAAGCAGAAGATTGTTATTTCCTACATTTGTATCTGAAAACAAGCTCTTTCTAAAATATTAAGTCATTAAATATGAAAAGTCCAATTTCAAATCAAAAGTGTAGTTTATTATATCTTAAACAAGATGCAGTACAATTAATCAAAATATGCCCCTAAACTATTGACACAGTTTTGCCATCTTAACGGTAGCTTGCTTATGCCAGCAACAAAGAAGCCTGGAGAACGAGTGGTGATGAAATTGTGAAAGATATTTTCCACAGCTTGTTGAGAATTGGATATTTTTCCTTGCAAGAAGTGGTCCAAAGCCTGGAAGAAGTGGTAGTCAGTTGGTCCAAGGTCTGTAAACACGGTGGATGACAGAGAGTTTCCCAATCCAGTCTCTGTAATTTGAGCAGCATTGTTTGTGCAATGTGGTCAAGTGTTGTCTTACAAGAGGATTGGCCTGTCTCTATTGACCAGTCTTGGCTGCTTAATCACAAGCATCCTCATTATTTCATCCAACTGGTTGCAGTAGACATACACTGTAATTGATTGACCAGGTTTCATGAAGCTCTAGTAGATAATACCAGTGCTGGACCACTGGATACCATTAAGCTTTTTTTTTATGAATATTCAGTTTTCAACTGTGTTTTGACACTTTATCTTTACCCAACCATTGTGCTGAAAGCTTGAGATTGTCAAAAATAATCCATTTTTCATCACACATAACCACAGGGTATAGAAATGATTTGCCTTTATGTCATGACAGCAAAGAAAGTCAAGCTTCAAGACGATTTCTCTTCTGATGTTTGTTTAATTCAGGCAGAATCCATCCGTCCAGCTTCTTTACCTTGCAAATTTGTTTCAAATGGTCCAATATTGTTGGAATAGTAACGTCAAACCTTGCTGCTAATTCACACGTAGATGGAAATAGATTTGCTTCCACTACAGCTTTCAGCTCATCATTATCCACCTTGGTCTCAGGATGCCCACGTGAATCATTTTCAAGATTAAAATCACCAGGGTGGAACATTTCAAATCATTGACATACTGTGCATTCATTAGCCACATCCTTTCCGAACACATCGTTGATATTTCAAGCTGTCTGCGCAGCATTGGTTCCAATGACAGAACTCATAATTGAAAATAACATGAATTTTTGACTTACCCATTGTTTCACAAAAATTGCTCTAAAAAAATTTGAAAGATAATCACAAGCCAAAACATTCATTTGAAAGACTAATAATGTACCTTCACAACAAAAATAAAACAAGAAGTGTCAAATAGAAATGTCAGAGATATTAACTGTCAAACTTAGTACTTAAGGAAATCGGACATTTGATACTTAATAACCTAATATAATAACTTTATAGTTGTGCATTTCTATAACTATATTCTGGAAAATTGCCAGGAAGTAAAAATGATTTTGATCATGTTTAAGGTACCAGGGTAGCTTATTATTTAAAGGAAGCATGGTGTGAGTCTTTTTTATATTGAATTCTTCTATATTGCAATAATCTGTCTATCTTATAAATTTAGAATACCATAAGCATGATACCTTATGATCATTGTGATTATAAATGTCCTACATTGTGATTAATATATATACTACTGTAATTTCTTAGTAATTTATACATTTGTCTCTAGATTATCAGTTTAAGCAATTCTTATCAATAATGACAAAGATAATAGACCTCTACCCATTTTGTCAA
Source organism: Cheirogaleus medius (assembly GCA_008086735.1). Classification (NCBI taxonomy): domain Eukaryota; kingdom Metazoa; phylum Chordata; class Mammalia; order Primates; family Cheirogaleidae; genus Cheirogaleus; species Cheirogaleus medius. Next base: position 50,948,871 of record VBSM01001124.1, read on the forward strand.
TATTATCACACCACATTCATGTTGTGTCCCTTAAAAGAAGACACAAATAGAGTATAAATGAGTCATAAATAGAGTATATCATTGCAGAAGAATGTGTTTTAACTTTATAGACTCATACATGCTATTACAAACCTAACTGTTACTTTTATAAAGCAAGCATTCTGAATATTTTTTTGAGAAAGGTATGAAATGCTAAGGTAAAATGAACCTTCTCAAAGTTGATTTAATCCAGGGAAAGATTTAAATGCGTAAAGGTCTCAATAACCAGACAGATACATCTGAAGAAGTACTGTTTGATTGTTGCCTCCAGGTCTGCCTGTTCCTGTGATCTGGACTCGTTTGGCTCATACTGCAAAGGCAGGGGAAAGAACTTTGATTTTACAAGAAGCAGTAACATGGAAAGCAGGAGATAACATTGTAATTGCAAGCACAGGACACAGGTATGATATTTTCTGGGCTTAATGATTTCGATTCAGAAAAGAAATTTCTAAACTGTGTAAAATAGGGACAATTCAGATGATCCATGAATATTTGATTTAAATTTGAAACTTCTAATAAAGAAAAGAAACATAAACAACCAAATAGATATTTGCCAAATAGCAACCTTTTGTTAATCATCGTTGCATTGCATTATCATTGATTAAATTTATGATAAGATAAAGTATAATTTTGAACCTATAAAATAAATATGACCTAGTAGAATATTTTGTTTAATACATAGTTAGGTGCCCATGTCAGACTCCATTTGAAAACATCATTCTACTATTAAAAATCATTTGAAAGTATCCACTCAGAGCTTTAACTAAATATGTTAATGAATGCAAAAAATGTAAATGAGCTTCTTTGTTTGAGGTCACCAAAGAACATGGTTTCAAGCAGCTAATTAACTCTTTCTTATCTTACAGTCTTGGCAGTGGTTCCCAAGGAGCAAAATTGTTGATAACGATTGAATAAAAGGGAAGAAATCATTATACAAAAAATAATGATTAACATGACCTTTTAGGTGCCAACATTTTAAAATTGAAATTGCTTGTGACCCTTAATTTCTGTTTAATTATATATTTGACCAAATAAAAAATAAAAGGAAAAAACTTAATATAACAACACCAAGTGTATGTCAAGGGTAGGGACAAGAAAAGCCTTATTTTTGCTTTATTGTTCAAATTATAGATAATAGTAAAATTGGATATGGTTGTGCTTATCAGGGAACAAATACTAATTTATGACAAGAAACAGCTAAATTATGTTAAGGTGATGGTTAAATTTAAAATTAAAATTCAATATGGCATTTTGAGTTTGACATATCCCAAGTTAAAAATAGACTTGCAGATGTTAAGGAAAGTTAAATATATACTTAGCTTTATAAGTGCTCATTTTTTCTGCCCTCGGAAGAAATTTTAATTATACAATGGCAAATAAATAAATAATAATGGCAAAAAGGCAAAAGAAAAATGACAGGGCTAACTAACAGAATAGAAAATCTTCATCTATAGCTTCTCTGTATGGAATAAAATGCTAAATTTAGAATTTAGCATAGGGCATTTTAGTTTTAAGAAATAAGAATTAAGGAGATTTCTCTCCAAATCTAACTCATTATTCATTATTTCATTGGAAAATTTTATTTGAGAGTTTGTAAAGCCAGTGGTTAAGAAAATGACTTCAAAAGTCAGTCAACATGTACCCAACTCCCAGCAATACCATTTACTAGCTTGTGGCTATATTATTTCACCTCTGTGTGCTTCAGTAAAATTGGAATGCAGTTAGTATCAGCCTCATAGAATTATTTTAAGAATTAAGTAAGTTAATACGTGTAAAGTAAATACAGCAGAACTCTCCTCAAAGTGTTATGTAAATTTTAGCTATTACTACGAAGGAAAGAAAGATGTGTTTAGGTGCACGCAACATTCAAAATGCTTTTCACATCCTTCTTTTCTAAAGAAATCATTGTGTCATCTGAATCCAAGGGAATTAAAGAAAGGCTAGCCCAAACCCCTTTTCCATCCCATCTGTGAGCTCTTGTACCATTGATTCTCCTTATCTCCAAACATCCTTAATCTCCACCTCTCTCTGTCTTTCCCTGCATTCTTTGGAATTATTGGTTTCCCCATTCACCCATCATCTTGATAAACAACTTTGTTCTCCTATTTCCTCTAGCATCTTTCTTTTTCTTATCCTTTATTTTTAAAAAATTATGAAACTGCTTAAATATGATATGCCTGTTTCTTCTATTTCATCATTATTATTCTTTTTTCCCTTCAAACCCCCATAGTCTTAATTTCTTTCTTCACAAAAGCTTTTACAGTGATCTTCTAATTATTGTCATTCTTAACTTCCTTCATATCACTGATTCCTTTGGTTCTGCCCTTGAGATGTCTCTTCCATCAGCTTTTCCTGCTGTCAGTTTAATTTAGACTCTCTGTTCCTCACACCTGCAATATTATATCCTCTTCCTATTTGGGCTCCATTCCACCTTCTTCCCCACATGAATTCATTATGCGTTAATTTGTTCAATCAATAAAAACTGTTATTGGATTGTGACAGATACTGTACTAAGTGCTCAGCAAACAAAATGATTCAACAAGTCCCCTGCCTAGAGGAGCAGACAGGCCAGTGGAAGGGACCAAGAAGTAGATACTTCATAGGACTGCCATGTGCTTGCTCTGAACACTAACTGGCCATTATACAGGCTGTATTGGGAATCCGGAAGAAGGGCTGGGAAAGTAGAGAGAGGTGACCTTTAATCCACTTCACATGTGGCACTGTTATTTAAACTGGTATTTAAAGGAGGAAAAGGATTTGCTAAGGGAGAGAAGAGTCAAAGGGAAGGTCAGTAAGATATAGAGGTAATTCCCCTAAGCTTACCTCTGTTAATAGCACCAATCACACTTTAGTAGATAAGATACAATCAGGTATTGACACCTTAAAATTAGGGGTACTTTCTATGTAGTATCCCCAGTCCTTAGCTCTTTGCCTAGAAAACAGGCTAGATGCTCAATAAATGTTTGTTGAATGCCTAAATACATGAATATATGCATTATAGAATTGGCAAGTCCTTTCTGCTGTGACTGGCATTTGGGGTACATTGGAGGAATGTTTTAGGTCTCTTAAACTTCTTTTCCCTGTTCAGGAACCTCCAATGCCTTCCCTTTGAGTTTCTTAACTTTGTCATGATTGACATCTTAGACAAGATACTCTTGATTGTATGGGGCCATCCTGTGTATTATAAGATGCTTAGAAACATCCCTGGTTTCTACCCAATAGAAGCCAGTAGCAACCCCTAATTATGACAAGCAAAAATGTCTGCAGGCATTGCCAAATGGCCCCTAGGGGGATAAAATTATTTTCAGTTGCAAACCACTGGATATGATTCTCAAAGTTGTAAATAAATAGTTCTTTTGAATACTTTTCAGAAGCTAATACAGTTCTAGGAACAAATGTAGAACTTGGAAAATTTTTAATTTAGTTGAATGCACCCATAAAACTTACTCCAAGAAATTATAAAATACTGTATTCCAATTCCTTTTCAGAATATTACATGACAGAAAAATATTTTCCTACTTTTCAAATGAATTATTTAAAACAGCATAAAACAAATATACCAAAACAGTGTTATGTCAATTCATATTAATTTTGAAAATTTTTTGTTAAAATTTTTACAGACACAGTCAACGAGAGAATGAAAAAAGGACCATTGCATCTGTATCTGCTGATGGCATAAACATAACACTAACTAATCCACTGAATTACACACACTTAGGAATTACTGTCACACTCCCTGATGGAATTCTGTTTGAAGCAAGGGCAGAAGTTGGAATTCTTACAAGAAATATTTTAATAAGAGGATCTGATAATGTGGAGTGGAATAACAAAATTCCACCATGTCCTGATGGATTCGACACAGGTAATTTTAGCAGTTATCATGTGGCTGGTATAGTCAAGCTACAGATTTTCAAAGTTTAATTGGTTTATGTCAAAATATAGTATATTAGTTTCAACTTGCAAGTCTGCCTTGTAAATATCATTAAATGTGGATTTAGAAATGCTGATAGCAATTTTAAGTAACATTATGAAAGCATTTGAATATGTTGAAGAAAAATGGTTCATGTTGACACTGTAATGGGAGAAGTAAGTGTGCTTATATTTTGTTGATAAAGGCTTTCTATACTTATGATTCTTTATTATATGTTTAAATTAGACTTTGATGATTACAGTTTTACATATTGTCATCAAGAAGCTGCCTCATTTAGATTTACCCAGAAAATGTAGAAAACCATATTTGATGATATAAAGATTTTGTTTAGCAAATCTTTGATGCATCAATGCTTTTTCTATTTTCCAGAATCTGCAGTTCATCAAAACAGTGTATGAGAGAGTGGATTCATTGTAGGCAGATATTTTGCCTAATAATTCCTAGATAGATGATGGATAAATGGACAAATGGATGGATGGAATGATAAAGAGATAGATTGACATATAGATCTGAACCAGCCAGAGTAGGCTACATCAGAGGTTTTCAGCTCAACACTATTGACAATTTGGCCCAAATAATTCTTTGCTGTGGGGCACTTGCCTGTGCATTGTAGGATGTTTAGCAGCATGCCTGGCCTCTACCAACTGAAATCTAGTAACACTCCCCACAACTTTGATACCCAAAAATGTTTCCAGATATTGCAAAAATGTTCCCTGGGAACCACTGGACTAGGTTATAAATATGCTCCAAACTCAGTGATTTAAAATGACAAAAGTTTATTCTCATTCATGCTACATGTGTGCAATATGGTTCAAAAGGGTACTCTGCTCATTATAATCACTCCAGGATCCAGGCCAGTGGAGGCTTCATCTCAACATGGGTTTGCATGATCTTAGAGCAGATGAGATGGCTGGAGAGTCCAGCACCAACAAGTAATTGCTTTGGTCCTGAAGTGACACATGTCTCTTCTACTTAGGTGTCATTGGTCAGAACTTATTCCCTGGCTATGCTTAACTTGAAGGGAGTGAGTCTTTGCAAGCCAAGCCCCTTGCAAAGGAGTAGAAAAGAACTGGATACTGGTGAACCTTAATGATGTTTACCACAGTTTTCATTTGCATAGTAGGAAGCACAATGCATTTTATGAGTCTCTTAAATATTTTACATAATCATTAAGATTGCCTCAATCCTATAAGTAGTTGAATAATAACAGATACAGCTTAGATAATAGCCTTTTCTTCAACGGGAAGTATAAAGCAAACCTCACTGGAGTCAATGTTAAATGACCTATATTCTGATTCCAGTTCTTTTGCATCAAGTTTCATAATGTACATGAAACCTAGTTTCAGTCTGTTTAAAATAAGAATACTTCCTGTTCTGCCTACTTACTCTGGTTTTGAGAATCAAGTGATGTCATGAATATTCTTACACTATACAAGTGTAAGGTTGCATTAATTGTATTAATCCCAAAATCTTGGGGGAAAGATCCAGAAATAATAAAGTAACCCCTATCAGTGTTCCCTTGAACATTCAAATATTTATTTAGTATCTTCTCTGAAAAATACTGTAGTAAGTTCTTTTAGGAGTGCAAAGGTGAACAAGACAAGCTACTTACTTTTTTTACTATCTAGAAAAGAAGATGATATGAATGCAAATAATTATATTCCTGGATGAAATTGAAATTATATGTGAATAAAAAGATACAATTGTGTATGAGAAAAAAATCCTTAACATGATAAGAAGAATAGTTTTTCTTTTATGATGTTTTAAAAATATTTTTAAAGGTGAATTTGCTACACAGACGTGTCTCCAAGGAAAGTTTGGAGAAGAAATAGGAAGTGACCAGTTTGGAGGCTGCATTATGTTTCATGCTCCTATACCTGGTATTAATATGGTAACTGGAAGAATAGAATATGTAGAGGTAAGAGGCATTATTATTAAATCACAGTGGTTTGCCCAACGTTATTTTTTTTTTTTTTT
>VBSM01001124.1:50963216-51031356 GCA_008086735.1 Cheirogaleus medius
AAACAGAAAAAGATCACTCATTTGGATTATATAGGTATATTAAATGATTCAACAGTTTAAAAAGTATACTAGTTTTGTGGGAAGTAAGATTTGGTGTAACTTTACATATATTCTTATATATCTTTATCAAAGCATCTCACATATGATGTTATATTTTTATGTAAATATATGTATAAAGTTAAACCAGATGGCAAATTAATTTAAGAAACTTAAATTAATCCTATTTTAAAAAAAATTCAACTTCAAAGAGTTTATATCTCAGTCCAAGATGCTTGAAACCAAGGTACTTATAATGAGTGCAACTGAAAAAAATTAGGAAAAGCCACAACTAAGAAAAATGAAAATTAGTTGTACTTATGAAACTGAATTATTAAGAAATATCAGGTTAAAGTATTAATATAATCCCATGGATTAAACTTCAGTGGAGTTTAGACCTGTCAAATATATTCTAGAGGTTTTAGATGACTTTAGTTAGCTCTTGTGTAAATTAACTATTGCTTCACAACAGACTATTCCCAAACTGAATAGCTTAAGCCTACAATTATTTATTTTTACTCGCATGTCTGAGAGCTGTGATGGTTGATCTAGGCTGGGCTCAGCGGGGAGGGTATTCTTCAGGTGAGGATCTGGTGGGCTTTGTTTCTCACCAAGGTTTGAGCTCTGGTGGCTCCACGTGTGCTCATTCTGGGTCTCAGGTGAAGGGAGAGCAGATACCTGGTGGAGCCTCTCCTGGTGATGGCAGATGCTCAGAGGTCAAACCTCACTCAGCAAGCACTTTCCAAGCCTTTGCTAATGTCAGTTCTGCTGATGTCGCTTTGGACAAAAGAAGTCCCCCAACATCAACAGAGGAGGGAAGTCTACCCTCAAGGAGGTAGACTCAAGGAGGGGAGAGGAGTGGGTATTTCCTGAACAATACTCCAAATAATCACAGTTCTTCTCATACTTTCCAGGCTTTTTGGTAGGATAAGTGCTCTGTTCATGTATCTTTTAAAATTAACACTAACTTATAAAGCCTAAAAATTAATTAATTTTTCCCCTTGCTATTGGAAGTAAATGTTCTTTGTTTTTTGTTTGTTTGTTTTTGCCTAGTCCCAAAAGAAAATGAATGATGGTTTAATTTATAACTTGCTTTTAGCTACTTCCTCCTAAATTTTAAGGTAAGAAGTTGCTAATTTAATGTAAAATCCAATCCAAGATGAAAAGTAGAAGGGAAAGGATTGAAAAAATAGGGACAATTAATCAAAGATCTTTTCTTTATATTGTATATTGACCTTTTCAAATATTCTATTAAAGTTATCAGGCATTCTCTCATGACCAAAGTGTTACTAAATTATATAACTTTTTCCCATAACAAGTAGCTCAGGTTGCAAGTTTCTCATTCTCAAAATTTACATATCTTGGCCAATGTTAAGTGGTAGGTCTAGCCATAGCCTTGTTCCTTAAGCACTCTAAAGTATAACTTCATTAAAGTCAAATAAAATTTTTTACTACTAAAAATTAGTATTTGTTATACAGATTTTTAATTAGCTCAACAGATATGGGAGATTCTAATAAAGAATCAGAGCTTATGTTTGCATACACTGTAAATCAAAGATTCTGAGAATTAAGTTCTTAAAATAATTAAATGGAATTATGTTTAGATCAATGATATCTGAAGAATTATATTAATATATTTAAGCACTTTTTTCTTAGTAGTCATAATCATCATTATGTTTCAGTGTATCTTTCCCTAAGGAATAAGGGCTCCATCTCATTTCAAAATTGTAAGTTAGAATGCATTTTACATTCCAGTTAAATGTAATATTAAACATTTGGAGTCTGCAGTTAAATAAAGACATTTAGAACATTAGTAATAAAATGCTATACTGACCTCTTTAGAGACTTCCATAGACTAGACCAATATTTTACATTTTCACTTGTTTATAAAAGGAGGAATTTTCTAGAGGTAGGGATTACTATTATTTGATCGTTTTATGTACTTTTACAGGAACAAGCGTTGTTCCCTTTCAGAAGAAACGACTGACTCATATGTCTGGGTGGATGGCTCTGATTCCAAACGCAAATCACATTAACTGGTATTTTAAAGACGTGGATCACATAACCAACATATCATATACATCAACATTCTATGGATTTAAGGTAAACAAAGAACTATAAAATCCATCTTCTAATAATTATAATTGCATATTACTCAAATACTGCCTACGTGCTCATACTTACACCCATCGTTATGCCTAGAAGACCCTTGCCTCACAAATCAACCTATTAAAGTCCTGCACATCCTCCACGACCCATTCTAAATATAAGAAGTAAGTCAAAAAAACCTCTTTTGAGAATCAGAAACAATATTCTCCTATATTCCCATAGTACTAAGCTTGTGCCTCTGTTATTATTACCATAATAATAATTTGCATTTACTGAATGTTTATGATGTCCCAGGTACCAGTTAAGGGCTTTATTATGTGTGTCATGAAATATATCAAACACACAAAAAATTATTTTTAAAAACCCACACTAATACCTGTATGCCCACCACCTAGCTATCTGAATCTATTAATAACATTCTATGAATATTTACTTTCTATTTTTTAAAAGAAATTAATCATGGTAGAAAAAGTGGAAGCCCTCTGTATGATTTACCCAGATCTCATTCCCTTCCTACTCGACACTTCTGACAATGACCAGCATTCTGAATTGGGTATTTTCTCCTCATATATATTCTTCCACTTATACTACATATTTGTGCAGCATCATTTTAAATATTTTCAAACATTATAGAATAAAATATTCTGTACCATTTTATCTGTCAATTTAAAAAAAAGAAATAAAATATTCTCTAAATACATGCATATACACACACACATACCCATAAGTGTACACAAATACACATAAAAGTATACACAGAAACATACACACAGAAGAGAGAATAGAGAGATCCTTTCACTGCCTTAGTGATAAAGCTAGCATTTTTGCTATAGACATGTAAAATGTTAATAAATAAAATACAGATGCAAGGTGAAAAACAAACTAAAACCAAAACTTTTAAGTCTTAACATAATATAGGGGCTAATTATGTGTTATTAAAATTAATGTTGTTATGCAGAGTATTAACCTATAAAACAAGCCACATTTTCCTGTAAACTTTTATAGGAAGAAGACTATGTAATTATATCACATAACTTCACCCAAAATCCTGATATGTTTAATGTTATTGATATGAGAAATGGTTCTTTAAATCCATTGAATTGGAATACTAGCAAGAATGGAGACTGGCACCTTGAAGCAAACACCAGTACTCTGTATTACTTGGGTATGTATTTGTTAGGCAGAAGTGATGTGTGTGTGTGTGTGTGTGTGTGTGTGTGTATGCACAATGTATATATGTGTGTATGTATTTAGAGATCAATGCTTTGTCTAAAGGACAAGAAAAATTGCTTAATAAACAAATGTGTTACACAGTGTATCATATATAGCAGGATTCAATAAATATTTGTTGAGTGAAAGAACTGGAGACTAAATTTAGGCTGGAAAAGGACTTGAATTGAAATAAGAACTTACATTTTATGTTCAGAGATGACATCAACATGTTTACAAATGAACTCAATAGTTTTATTTCACAGAATTAGAAAAAAAATAAGTACAATGGAAGCTGGCATATATTCATATATTTTGTTTCCATTTTATTATTTAATTATTTTGGAAAATAAAAATATTTAAAAATGAATTTTAATTAAATTCTAAAGCATTTATTTGTATCAAGATATTCCAACTACATGCTTCTTAATAAGATGTACATTTTATCAGAATTTCTCCGTGCCTACTCCATACATTTGAATTATTCCAAGTTACATATCTAAAGGGTACTTTCCAAAATGCAATGATTTTATTTACATTCAAATACTTTGATCATCATGTTAATTTAAACCATTTTTACTTTACTTTCAGTGTCAGGAAGAAATGACCTTCATCAGAGTCAGCCCACTTCTGGGACCCTGGATCCTGATGTGAAAGATGTTACCATTAATTTCCAGGCTTACTGTTGTATTCTCCAGGATTGCTTTCCTGTACATCCCCCATCAAGAAAACCAACTCCCAGGAAGAGACCAGCCACATATAAGTATATAGGCCTCTTATAGTTAATATCTTTCAATACCTCTTGACATAATCCTTTTCATGTGTTACTGCTGGGTGCAATAATAAGGCCTTCCTCCTGCACAGTGCTTTGCAGATTACACAGTACTTCCACTCTCATTGCTTTGCTTGAGTCTTACAACCATCTAAATTAAAAAATGGAAAAATCTCATAAAAATTATGCATGAAAATTACTGGTAATCTAACACTTGCAGAATATTTGATTTGGATTGTTAGTCCTGGCCCAACTCCCTAATTATATAGGTGAGAAAGCTTCACCATAAGTGAATTACCTAAGATTACAGAATTTACTGATGGCCAATCCAGTCAAGCATCAGAAACTAGTTCTCCTTATTAGTCCAATAAGGTGTCTCTAGAGTAACCATCATGGTCAAATATCATAATACAACTTATTTATGCAAATATGTGGTCTCCTAAATATATTTTAATTCCTCTGTTTAAAAACAATTTATCTATCTTTATAACTTACATAGCTCTTTACCTTTATTTATCATGTGAAATATCACTTTCTACCTTATATCATAGTAATTACCATACACGGTGGTATTAGTATAATTTGGTACTAATCTTTAAAAACATTAAAGGCATGATCCTGATTTGATGTATATTTGCATCCCTAATGGACAAATAATGATGATAAAAACTAACATTTAGTGGGCACTTAATAGCCCCCTACTGTGTATCAAGTATAAATCAATGATATTTTTTAGATGAATTACATTTCAAAATATATAAATACTGTAGTGGCTATTATATAAAAAATAGTAATTGAATTTGTTTATATATTCATTCAACCATTAAAAAATATTTACTGAGCACTTGCTATGTGCCAGGCACTGAGGATTCAATCGTGAACATCGTAGATGTGATCTCTGACCTCATTATGCTCACATTCTATCCAAAGAGACCGCAAGACAAACCAATAAACAAACAGAAAATAAAGTACATAAATGTGACTTATGGTAAATGTTATAAAGGGAATGGAGATGGAGTGGGACAGAGAACAACATAGCAGAGACTGCCTTGGGGTGGGTGGTTAGGAACACTCACCCAGAGGAGAGATCATTCCAGCTGCAACCCAAAGGATGAGGAAGAGCTCACCCCATGAAGGATAGGGGAGGAGTGTTCAAGGCTAAGGGAGCAACTTGTCCAGAGGTCCTGATGTCCAAGAACTGAGAGAAAATCATCGTGGCCAGGCCCAACTGAGCAGGGGAGAGTGGCCTGGAGGTGGTATTGGAAACAGACTATTTAGGTCGTGCAGGCAGTAGTGAGAAATATGGAAAATCTTTGAATGATTTTAAGTTGAGAAGTGACATACTCAAAATAACATTTCAAAAAGATTGCATTTGCTAATCTGCAGAGTATGTATTACAGAGGGACAGTGGAGAAAGCTGGAGAGGGGGCTCATAAAAAGGCCTAGAGACCTTTATAAGACATATGAACCATCAAGGTTACTGACCAAAAAGTCCTAAAAATTCTAAGATAGATATAATTATTAAATGTTTAATTAACATTTACTATGACTAGCACAACAGATTTAGATTGGTCTAGACCGAATGTGATAAAGGTATTTGATGATATGCTACATATATATACTAGGGCTGTCCAGAAAGTGTCTAGCCATGGATACAATGGCTGTATACTTTTCCAGACAGCCCTCATATTTCATAGTATAGTTTTTATAGTTTTTCTTTTTTTTTTTTGAAAACAGAGTCTTACTCTGTTGCCTGGGGTAGAGTGCCGTGGCATTAGCCTGGCTCACAGCAACCTCTAACTCCTGGGCTCAAGCGATCCTTCTGCCTCAGCCTTCTAAGTAGCTGGGACTGCAGGCATGCGCCACCATGCCCAGATAATCTTTTCTATATATTTTTAGTCGTCTGGCTAATTTCTTTCTATTTTAGTAGAGATGGGGTCTTGCTCTTGCTCAGGCTGGTCTTGAACTCCTGAGCTCAAACAATCCTCTTGCCTCGGCCACCCAGAGTGCTAGGATTACAGGCCTGAGCCACCACACCCGGCTCATAGTATAGTTTTTCTTTCCCCTGCAGTATGAATTTTCCTCACTGGAAATAGCTATAATTGGATTGATTAATTTATATTATTCAGATAGCTGTCAGCAAAAACAAATGGAAACTTGATCCAGAACTGGGACTCCAGGATTACAATATAAAGCTCAAGCTATACGACTCAAATGCTTTGTTTAAGAGGGCTTTATTGATCATAAACAATGGCAAATAAGAAGAATAACATGCATGCTGATAGTGATAGTGTTGGTGAGGATAAGAATGAAGGACTATTAATCTTGAGAAGAGCTAGATAAAATCAATCTTGAATATGTGCCATGCCGGTCAGATTATTTAGTTAAATAGATACAACTCTTTAAAAAAACCGTCATCAAATTTTTTTGAATCTAAATAACCCTTTAACCACTAACCTTATTTTGAAACCCATTAAGACAATTTTTTATTCTTTAGAGACCCTGTCACCCAGGCTAGAGTGCAGTGGCCTAATCATAGCTCATTGTAACCTTAAACTCCTGGCCTCAAGCGATCCTCCCACCTTAGCCTCCTGAGTAGCTGGGACTATAGGAATGCACCACCGTGCACAGCTAAATTTTTTGTATCACATTTAGAGACAGGGTTTCACTAATGTCTCCCAGGCTGGTCTTGAATTCCTGGCCTCAAACAACTCTCCCGCCTCAGTCTCCCAGGTTGCTGGGATTATGGGCTTGAGCCATTGTGCCTGGCTCCAAGACGAAATTTTTTAGGAGAATTTTTGATTGACAGCTTCCTTAGTAATGCAATTTAGCCATATAAATATTTAATAAAACTATTAGTATCACAGAATACTAATACAGATACAGGATTTAGTATCACAGAATTTTTGAATTTTTTACTGGGTCAGGAGAGCAACCTCTGATTGTGAACTTTTTCCAATAGGGAAATATCATCAACTTTATAATAATATTCTTTACAACAATTTACATTAAGAGGTAGTTTCTAGGATGCATAGTGATGAAAAGTGGAACCTCTGTCCTCCAATGTTCTTTCCATATTTATTCCAATTTAACATAACCTTCACTCTGGATACAGACCCCACCCCTTGCCCCCAGCCTGGGGACTTAACTTCATTGAATCATCCTTGCCAATTCAGAGACCATTCTTCCTGTCCCTCTCTTCACAGAATCTAGCCAACTATATCCTCCATTTTTTTTCACTTCTCCACCATGTAAAATCTTATAATGAAATTGAAAAATGTACATTTTAGTCAAAAATAGGTATATATCACAACAAGTAGATTTAGTAAGAGAAAAAGTGATTTGAATTGTGATGGAAAGACAATTTTCTTCAAAGGAAAAAAAACTATGTAATTTGTATGTGTTGAATATTTTACTAACTGCTCATATTAGCTTGTCTATTTAGCGAAATTATAAACTATCTAATTTATATTCTGTCATCCCCAAAACATCTAATATAGTGCTACACCCTAAGGAGATGGTCATTAAATATATAGAGATAATAATTCATGGAAATATTTCTGTTTTCAGTTTATGGTCAAATGATTCTTTTTGGCAATCATCTCGAGAAAATAATTATACTGTACCTCGCCCAGGAGCAAACGTGGTTATTCCTGAAGGTAAATGCATAAACACAAATGAATAAGATGCATGTGTTTATATAACATCTATGACAGAGAAGATGTCACAGTAGTTAGGTTTCCACCTTTATGCAGCACACCTTGGTGAAAGAACAAATGTGAAGAAATGGACTCTATTATTATGTCCTAGATACTGAACCTAGACTTCTGGGGTTTATGTGGATTTAAACCTATTAATAATAGCAGATTTTCTGGAAGAGACAAGAATCAATCATGTGGAAAGATGGGCTATAATCTTCAAAACCAAGATTCACTGATGAGCTTGTCAATGTTTTGTTATAGGCTGTAGTCTGTGGATTATATTTCTTTAAGTCTTGTTTTATAGGAACATGGATTGTGGCTGACACAGATATGCCACCAATGGAAAGGCTCATTATTTGGGGAGTTCTAGAACTGGAAGATAACTATAATGTGGGAGCTGCAGAGTCTTCGTACAGAAAAGTTGTTTTGAATGCTACCTACATATCACTTCAGGTAAGAGTGAGGGTCTTATAATTTATATCCTTATTAATCAAATTCTAAAATGTAGATTTACTGAAATAATACTAAGTATATTCAACTGGTATGAATAAAAAATCCAGCTAGCTCTAGCCCATGAAATGCATGCCTCGCATAAGTCCAATGTACTTCTACTCTCCTTTAAATTGTGAACTAACCATTTCTTAGGAGTAGTTATCATGGTACTCTTGAGTGTGAGGTCTACCCAGTTTCAATTCTATGTAGAATATTTGTGCCACTATTAGGTAAGGCCATACTAACAGCTTGCTCCCACAAAGAATCCCTAGGAGTTCTGGAAAAGTTAAAAGAATTTAAGCCCTTTTTTATTTTTTTTAAGAAAACAGTTTTTCTTAAAACGAATGGATGTAGATGAAATTATGAAAGCAAGAGAAGACTAATAAAAATGTTGCAATTATTTGGAATAATCACCACGTTCTCTCATAAAACCTCAAATGGTCTTGAACATGTAACAGCTTAATCAGTTTAATTGTCCTGTCAGTCTTGTAATATTGTTCATGAAAAAGGATGGCCTAACCAAAAAGCTATTAAGTTATTAAGCAATTAAAAAGATAACAAATGTTTAGTAGCTTTTCTTTGAGAAAAGAAATAAAGTCCAGAAACATGGGCTTTAATGTTTTTAAAGTGCATGATACTTTGATTAGATATATGGCTTTGAGGTCAATTAAAGCTACAATTGCATCTTTACCTTATTGTTTTTTAGTTGGTTAACCTTGAGTAAGTTATTTGACCTCTTTTAGCATTATTTTTCTCACCTGTGAAATAAGAATAATAATACCAATGCATGGGTTTAATGTAAAGGTTAAATGACATAATATGGTGAAGCCTTACCCATAATGTCTGACACAGAATCAGCAAGCATATAATGATAGCTATTATTATGAACAACCATAGCTTGTAAATGGCATAGCTTGGATGGAAGTGTGAAGAGTGTATTCTGTATATGGCATATTACATTCAAATACAGTATAATCTGTTCAAACACCACTACTTCAAGTTTTATGAGATCTCAGTTTTAGATCCAGTTCTGACAGTAAATAGATATTGAATTTGACCTTGGAATCATTTAAACTGCCTATCCCAAAGTAAATGGGTTAAATTAAAGTCACTTCCAATTACAATACTGTTCTTTATATAGCAAAAATCATTCCTTTTTACTAGGGGAGGCTGCTAGTGACTTCTTAATTCCTTTTTTATGGGGGATTTTCTTTTCTGCTCAATTTTTAAGTATTAACAATTTTCTGTTTCACTGTAGGGAGGTAGATTAATCGGTGGCTGGGAAGATGACCCTTTTAAAGGAGAATTAAAAATTGTTCTTAGAGGAAATCATTCTACCCCAGAATGGGCTCTTCCAGAAGGACCAAATCAAGGGGCAAAAGTCTTGGGTATGTGTCTCCAGATACCAGAAGTGTCATATCAGTTTTGAGAATCTACTTTAAAATATACAGCACTAAAATACTTATCAGTTCATGATGTTATGGCATCAGTAGTTTTTATAGACATTTATGTATAGTAAAGGGTTATAAAAGTAGCAGAGATTTTTAAAACTTAAATCACATTATACCGGATAAGAATAGATATAAATGTATGTATTTTAAAACCAAAATATAACTTATTACAAAATTAACATTAAAAACTCTCTCCATATGTATATTATTTCTTCAGTCTGGTTTTCTTCATAATCTTTCCTTTACATAAGCAATAATACTTTTCATATTTTAGTGCCTTTCCCTTAAAAGATAACTTTCCTACACATTATTCCATTTACAGTATTAATAAATAATCTGTGGATCAGTTGACTCTGCTCTCCATCATTCAAACACAACTGTGGCTGAGATTTAATTTCCCATTTGCATGGGCATATTGTGCATATTGCTATTTGAGCCCGGAATGCAAACAACCTGAAAGAGTTTAATTTAGTCACACATGATAACTGCTTTTATTAATAGTACAGCATATTTATTTAGGAGACACATATAAACATGTGCCACAATTGCTCCACTGTACAATTCCTAAAACTAACACCCAGTAAATAAGGGGATAAACAAATAGCTCCAGCTTGAATTAGTCAGTTCACCACTGGCAAATGTCCTGAGGCAAATTCAATCTTAAAAAAATATATATTTTATGTGTTTGTTTTTTATTTCAAAAGTATCACTTCACACCACACAGAACAATATCAAGAAAATATTTCTTAGAAATATACATCTTTCCAATTTTATATTCCTTAAGGAAACTAGCATTAGATGACAATTTTTTGTGTCTCCCCATGTTTTCTATGTATGTCTGTATTCATATTACGTATATTGATTTGTGGTGGTACTATTGTTCCTTTTATTAAAACATAGTCAAACTAAATACATTATTGTGCAATTTTCTTTTCTTAGCTAACATATTATGAACATCTTTCCAGATCAAAACTTATAGATAAACTCTTCTTTTTCACAATATTATTACTCCTCTGTGTTAACATATGCAAATTTATTCCATCCTTTTCCTTTTGAGGTACATTTGGATTAGTTTCAGTTTTCTAATGTTTCCAAAATACTGCCATGGTAAACATCATCATCCATGTACCCCTGCATACTGGCTTTAATTTCTACAAACCAGATTCCTGGAAGTAGGTCAAAGAAAGGGTCAAAGTCTTCTTTCACAGCTCCAAAAACATAATTCCAATTTATTCCATTCATTCTCAAATGTTCAATCACTTATTAAAATATATCAATGAAAAGTTTCATTTTATACTGGCACCTAACTCAGTACCATGGGGTGAATAAATAGGAGTGTGTTTTTCTCCTTCAGGGGTGTTTGGTGAGCTGGATCTTCATGGAATTCCACATTCAATATATAAAACTAAACTATCAGAAACTGCAGACGCAGGTTCCAAAGTCCTGTCTCTGATGGATGCTGTGGATTGGCAGGTAGAGAAAAATATTATGTGGTGGAAAAGGAATACACACGTGTGTCAGATGAAAGAGATTTCTTTCCTGTTCTCATAGACATTTATTTCTTCATGGGATTAACCACATGAGAGATGTGTATTTCACAATCAGCTTGCAAAAGCTGACCTGATAGCAGGCATTTAAAAATTGCAGTCTCAAAGTCCCTCAGAATATATAAAGAACATTATATATATATAAGTCATAAAAGAAAAATATGGAAGTTTCTGGTTAAAAATTTTTATTATGATTTCTTGCAGAACAGAAAATGGAATTATTTTAAATACATTTCATTGTTATTTTGCTTACCTCTTCACTTTTAATTTGTGATTTTACATGTTAAGGATTCAGAAAGAAAACAAATCCTGATGCCCAGTAATATCTAAATAATGCCTGTGTTAAATGAGAGATTTTGGTAAAATATAAATGATGGCAATTCATATCTCTACCATATTCATAAATTATATGCAGATCATAGAGTCCACATATTTTACAAATACTCTTTTTAATGCCAAAGGATCTGAGGAGAAATGAATGGATTCTGTTTCCAAGCTCTCAGATCTCAGCTAGTTCCCTTCTGGTGAGAATGAGCTTTAGGATTAGAACAAAGAGAGCCTTAGTCTGAGCAAATCAATGGAAATCACCCAAACATATGGGTTTGCTCTCTTAGTGCAGTTTAAAATTGATAAATAGAAGGAAGATTTATGGGAAAGTATTATGATCTACTTACAATATATTCTTATTTGTGATAGTTTGGGTGGGATTACTTTTTAAAGAGAGTAAGTGATTTCAATATCCCTATTATTTATCTAATTAATTTTTCTGCAAATTATTTATCCAAGTCACATATTTTCTAAGACATTGAGGATTCAGCAGTGAAGAAATTTGTCCAGGCTATCATGGAACTTGCATTGGAGTGGGAAATGAACAAATAAATTTACATTAATTTCAGATTATAATGCACATGATGAAGGAAATAAAACAGGTAGTGTGATAGAGACTGTCATGATAGAAGGTGGCAGATAACATTAACTAGGGTGTCCAGAGAAAGCCTTTCTCAAGGGTATATTTGAGCAGAGACTTGGATGACAAGAAGGAGCTTAATATACAGAGTTGTAGGACTTAGCCTTGCTCTTTAGCTTTCTTCAGCCTTTTCCGCCTTTCAGGGATAGCAAATTATAGTTAATTGTGTAAAAAAAAAGGAAAAAAAAACCTAGGGAAATTTTTTTCAAGTCTTAAGAATATTGTCCTGACCAGTTTTGAATAAAAATGCAAGTATATTTGCTTTAATGTCTTTGATTTTTAAAAATATATATATTGCTGTGATTTTAATAAATTTCTGAATTAAAGTTAAGAAAATGCTGAAATAATTCAAAATTTAGAATTTTTAATATCAAATACAAGGATATTTATTTTTAGAGACCTAAATGTACTGCATTTTTCCTAATAATACCATGATTGCTAATCAGATATAAATTAAATTTGAATTATTTAATAATGTTATTAAAAAATATAAATTTATTTTTTAAATTGTTCTTAAATTTGGCACTTGAATTTTTCTAAGGAGGGAGAAGAGATTGTGATAACAACCACCAGCTATGATTCCCACCAGACAGAAACAAGAAGTATTGTTAAAATCCTGCATAATCACAAAATTCTCATTCTCAATGATAGCCTTTCCTACACTCACCTTGGTAAGTGGCTGCTGTTTAACCAAATATAAATGTAACTAAAATGTCTTGTAAGATTTTTTATAAAATAATCTGTTCATAATTCATATTTACTCTACAATTATAATTTTTTGATAAAGCATCTCACAAATATTTTAGAGGAGCAATTCATTCAGATTGTCATTGATACCCCAGGGGTGCTACTATTCACGGGTTGGCTACCAGTTGTCCCTTCTGTATGCATTCATTCATTCAGCAAAGGCCTACTGTATGGCATTTTATAGGGTAAGACTTAGCACTCTGTTTTGAGCAAGCTTCTAGGTAATTCTTGTGCACACTGAAGTTTGAGAATCCTTGATCCGAAAGCTTTGTTCAATTTGTTTCATGGACATTCCTCGCTGTAAATGCATGTTGACAAGCTACAAAGAAATGATAAAACTATAATTCTCAAGGAGAGAAGGACTAAGCATCATCTGAAGATGATTTTTCCACTTGTAGGAGCAAGACCTTCCCAGCACCCCAGCTTTGCCCCATCCGACAGGCTACCTTCATCTGACTCTCAGGAAGTGGGAGCAGACAGGAATGCAAAGTTAGAAAAGCCTTTCAGGTGCTTCTGATGCTCATAGGAACTCCAGCTGTCAGGCAGTGGGATAGACTGGCAGACATTTGACCTGTATGAAAAAGAAACTTAAAAGAATTTTTAAAGCAGTATTTTGGTAGGAGCACATGTGTCTATAATTCTATATCACATAATTTTCTTTAAATCAAAAGGAAAAGTTTTATTGGAAAACCTTTCATTGCAATTAGTGTAAAACAATTGGTTTTTGAAGTTGGACATTATACATTCTTTCATTTAAAATATCAAACATTTCTCTCTATTTGAAATGCAACTGTCTTAAAGGCTTGAATAAGATTTCTGGAAACGTAAAGTGCAATTTAGGTTATGCTTTACAAATCGTTAAGATGCAAATGTACAGATTGTTTTGATATGCTTTTACCTATTTATAAAGGGTTGTGGTTGATATAAAATAAAATATGCCACAGGAAAAGTGGAGCACACCGAGGTTTAAATGTCAGGAGAAATAATATCTATACGTTGCCGATTCTCCTCAGGGCCTTGGACAAATTCTTTTACTCACCTCTCCCACATTTCTTCATCTATTAAAATTACAATATGCTTCTCAATATGCCTTACAAGTGTTTACATGTATAATTTGATGTGTTTGCAGGCTACCGTCAAGATTTTTTAAGTAATAACTTTATAATTGCTGATTATCATAAGCTTTTTGGTGTAAATAGATGAAATATTTTTATTGTATTTCTGTTTGTAAATAAAAGAGCATCACAATAACAGTCTGCTATCCATATATGTTTAAGCATGTAAATCTAATCAATTCATGCATTTTTGCTGATTTTGGGCATATTAGAAAGTTGTTTAGCCTATGAACTGCAAAGAAAGTGTAACAATAAAGACAGGTATTTCTCAGTGTTGGCAATAACCTAGCTGTCCTTCCATTGCAGCTGAAAGGTACCATGTCCCTGAAACAGGTCAGAGCTACACATTAGCAGCTGATGTTGGGATACTGACTAGGAACATCAAAATAGTTGGTGAGGATTACCCAGGTTGGTCTGAGGACTCCTTTGGAGCACGAGTCCTGGTTGGCTCTTTCACTGAAAATATGATAACATTTAAAGGTTTGTATAAATTTGATTTATTTTTCTAAATGAAGTATAACATGGTCTCTTCCATTTTTCATCGATTCTTATGTAATTCTCACTTCTTAACAGGATTATATGGAAAAATAAAGCTTTAAGAGCGATTATATAGCCCAGGCAATTCCCTTCCAAAGTAAATTCCCTAAAATTATTGCTATTTACTTTATCTTCATAAACAATAAGAATTATCAAATTAACATGACCTTAGGTAACAGCTAAACCAGCCTTTCACTCAAACAGAAATCATTTTATAACAAGTACAACGGGTCATCTGTTGCTCTGCTCTTTTTTAAAGAAACATTTCAAACATACACCAAAATTAGAGAAAACAATATAGCAACGAATCCCAATGTACCTATCACCAGCTTCAACAATGACCAACTTTGGCCAAACTTGTTTCACCTATACCTCCACCCACTCTCTTCAAGTCCTGGATTGTATTGAGGCAATCACATATTACTTCATCTAGAAATATTTCAGTATGTAACTCTAAGACTTTTTAGGAAACATCTACAGGTATCAAACCTAAAAAAATTCCTTACCATCAAATGATAGTTCAAATTTCTCCAGCTTGTTCATTTCCTTCCTTTCTTCTTTTGCACTCTCTTTGTTCAAATCTGGACATAAATAAGATCCACATTGCAACTGGCTATGAATCTTAAATCACTTTGATTCATTTCTCTTTCTTTGCAATTTATTTATAAAAGAAGCTGGTCATCTATCCTGTAGAGTTTCTAACTGTCTGGAAAATTCAGTGATTGCATCCCTGGAATTTAACTGTCTGGAATTTAGTGATTGCATCCCTTATTCCTGTCTCTCTGTATTTCCTATGCATAGGTAGTTTATAGCTAGAACCTTGATCAGACTAAGGTTCAATTTTTAGGTAAGAATTCTCCAGTTACTGGTGTATTTTTTCATCAGTAGGTACATAGCATATGATTGTTTCTCTTTTTATGATGTCAGCAGCTATTAATGATCATTGCCTAGGTCTATTAAATCACTGAGGTTTAAAATGGTGGTATTTTAATTCTACCATTCCCTGCTCATCTGTAATTTAGACTACATCAACAAAGAGAAGCTCCCCTAAACAACCATTTGACTACCCTGAAGGAAAGTTCATATGGGAGATGCAAGAAAAAAATGCTTGACTCTTTCCTCATATTGACTAATTTTCAAAATAATGAGTTGGTTCCCAAGTATCCTCCAAAGGTGCCAGAGAGTTTTTACTTGTTTTGTTTTATTAGTAGTATCATTATGAGCTCATGGATTTAAATATATTTGATATGTTCAAATCCATTGTGATTGTTAATCTAAGTGATACTCAAAATGCTCTGTTTGGCCTGGAGAACCTCTTCATGTTGATGCCTGCCCTTTTCACTTGACTTAGTTTTTCAAGCCTCTTCACTTTCTGATATAGAAAGCACATATTATAATTTTTTTCTGAGACTGGGAATCAGTCATTCTTCCAAGTAATCCTGTCTTTTTATTGGAAGAAGATATTTTTATCCCGTAAGCTGAATACCAGGATTAGATCATCCATTCTTGCTTTGAACTGTTTCTGTAGGCCCTTACTTATTCACAATATTGCCTGTTCCACTTTGCAACAGTTCTAGTTTTAGAATCTTTATATTGAGCGAACAGCTATCCCACTATAACTTCTATAGCTATTGGCTAATCTGCTAACAGAAATGTTAGGTAGATTATATCTCATGCCTTATGTTATGCATTCTGAACAGGGCAATATTACCCTCAAAGGGGTGACATTTGGTTCTTGGGGGACAAAAAATTTTAAATATTACAAGGTTTTGTGATCCTCTAAAGGGCTACTGCATATTAACAAATATATGCTATATCTGTGTTATTAAAATGTTAAAGGGAGGGAAGGCAATTAGGAAAAATACTGTCTAAAAAGATTCTTTGGGAGGAACAATGAAAAAAGGATTTGAGAAATATTGCTTTTCTGGATTAAAGAAGCAAAGAAAAACTAATGAAGTTTTCATGAAAAATTTGACCAATTTTATGTAACTTTTCAAAAATGATTCCAACCATTGTAAGAAAAGAAAATTTTAATCTTCTCCTCTCCTAGGAAGTGCAAGAATAAGTAATGTGGAGTTTTATCACAGTGGTCAAGAAGGCTTCAGGGATAGCACAGATCCAAGATATGCTATAACATTTCTTAACCTAGGGCAGGTTTGTACTTTATTTTTAATTTTTGTGTTTGTTAAAAATATGCAAAATGTTTTTATTTTTATTTTCATTTGACTTAACTAAATAGCTACATCTTAAATAGCTAAAACTATAATCTAATATAAATAAAACTTTCTTGGGTATGTTCCTCATTAACTTTTTTAGCAGCATTTGCTTTTACCTACATTGTGCATTTATTTAAGGTCAGTAAAAACCACAGGAAAAATAGCATAGAAGGTGAAAGAATTGAAGCTGTAATAGTGGTTCACATTGCTACTTTATTTTACCATGACCAAAAATATCTTTTCAAACAGTTTCTATTAAACAAAGTGAATATTATTTAAATTTCTCACGTGAAAAGCATGATTGTATATCTATGCCTCTGTTAAAAGTAGGAAAATAAATATTTGGAGAGGTCTAGTCATTTAAGAAAAATGAGAAAAAACATATTTCTTAGTAGAAATAAAAAATAATCTTGTAGATTTAAAGTTGAAACCCCTAACCTGGTTACAAATTGGTTCCTGTAGACATTTGAATTGTAACCCCTTGCCTAGAGTATTATTTTTTGTAATTAAAAAAAATCCCACCTTGTCATATAGTAAACTACTTTGAAAAATAATATTTAGCACCTTAGTATTTTATAGGTGATAATAGAAATATAAATGCATAGAAAAGCACTTGAGAATTTTGTATCATCATTTAAAGTAAGTATATGTGTTTTATTTAATAATAAACTGAAGATATATGGAAATTTCCCAGGATTAAAAGACCTTTTGGAAAATCAGCTTCATTTAAGGGAAAGTAAATTGAGTATTTTTTTTTTTTTACCAAAGAAACTCATTTAAAATAAATTGAATATTGATTAAGGTTTATTTACTGAAAATCACCTCCTTCAAATTTTTTTCTTTAAATATATTTTAGTTTTGTTCTATTTTATAAATGTTCACTGGATCCCAATGTTTTATAGATTCAAGAACATGGAGCATCTTATATTCAAGGCTGTGCCTTTCACTATAGCTTCTCTCCAGCAATTGGTGTGTTTGGGACAGATGGATTGGACATAGATGATAACATCATTTACTTTACAGTAGGGGAAGGTAATATAATAATATTTTGGTCCAAATAACATGTCCTTCTCAGGCAATCTTATCTGTAAACTCTAGACCCATGCTGTCCAATTGATGGAAATGGTTTATATCTGTGCTAATACAATAATTATTAAGCCACATGTGGCTATTGAGCACTTAAATTGTGGCTAGTGTGACTGAGGAACTGAATTTTTAATTGTAATTGTACTTAATTTACATCTCAATAGCCACAGGTGGTTATGGCTGTCATATTAGACACTATAGCCCTAGAACATGGAAGAATTATTACCAGACCATGTTCTAAAGTGAGTTATCTAATCACTACTTAAATTATTATGACTTTAAAAATACTCCTCACATATCAATCACGAAGATTAGCTTAAACATTATTTTATTAAAAATTATATACAATTTGAGGTATGTTTCATGTCTTTTATATCAGTGTAAAGTGTAATACAAACTTATTTAATGTGTATAAAAGCTATAGATAAGTGTGTTTGTTGAAATCTGAGGGAGATCCTATGAACCCACATACTTAACAAGCACCCTAAAAGATCCTAATTCAGGTGGTCTATTAAAGAGGCAGAGTTCACTGTCAAAGAGTTCAGAGGACTCACTTTAAATTCTAAGAGGATCATTTGTTAAGCTCAACTAGAAAAATGATTTTATGGAAAAAATGAAAGCCGTTCCCCATAGTATTCATTACAAATTGACATGTATTTGGGGGGATTTTCTTTCTTTATTTTTATTTTTACAGGCATGAGAATATGGGGGGATGCCAACCAGGTCCGAGGAAATTTGGTTGCACTTTCAGTTTGGCCAGGAACCTATCAGAACAGAAAAGATTTAAGTTCAACTCTCTGGCATGCAGCAATTGAGGTTGTGAGAACACATTTATAATTATACAAAATTATAATTTATAGTCATACTTTCTGTAGAAATTGCAAATTTCAAAATATTATTGAAAGCTATTTCTTCCTTGGATAGATATTGCTGAAATTAAAAAAAAAAGAGCTAAATAAAGGAGTGAATGAACTTTTAAAAAGATGTGAGCTCCAGCAGTAATTGTTTTTCTTTTTTCTTTCTGTTGCCGTGTAATAGTTCTCTTATTTCCTTTTTTCTCTAACATTATTTATCACTTTCAAGTTCTGGTTCAGGGTCTCTGCTGCTAATTGACTGAGTGCTTTGCACATGTTACTACCTAATTCTGGATTCAGTCTCCACCCTCATATGGAAAATTAGAATGATAGATGAAGCTCTAAATCCTTTTCCCATCTAAAATTATTACTATTCTATGTACAAGCTTATTTACACTTGTCCCATATTGCTAATTGGAACCTTCTTGTTTCCCATGACGTTTATTCAGTTACTATGGCTGTTTGTTTAGATGTAAAGCACAATTATAAGCAAGAAAACAGAAAGTACAGAGGAAAGACTTGGAGAAGAAAATAGCTTCCTTTTGTTTTTATTTACCTATACCATAGGATCAAAAAAGAATTAAATGTGGTTCTCTTTCAAAGATGGGATAAGGATTGAGTTTTTGTATAACCATTAATTATTGTCCTAAGATAAAATCTAAAAGCTGAAATTTAGTATACATTGATGAGGTAAAAATGTTCTCTTGTCATATATTTATAGATATTAGAGTGTAATCAAATGTCAATTCTAAATCTTTAAAGTTATGTATAGCTTTTGAAAGAAAAAGGTACTTAATTTACATTTATAAATTTCATTTGATTGTATTTTTATCAAAATATTTTAAAATAAAGGTGTTTAATATGATGGAGACTTTTGTTCATTTTGCTGACACCACAGGCAAGAACTAAACCTGTGCTCTATGCTTCCATTTTGTACCACTTTGACTTGGCTCATAAAATAAATTATTTAGTAATTACCTAACATGCTGATCTTATTTGTGATTATAGCAGATTTTATTCAAACAAGTGAATGTTTCTATTGAATCTTATGGTCTACTCTAGTTGCCTTAGTTTTCTTTTCCATAATCAATCAATCAAATTGGTAACAAAAAAATAACTAGGAAAAGTGATAAAATCCTTGCAACCTTGCTATAATACTGGAATTTGGTTTATGACTTGTAAATTTTGAACCACATCCAGTGGATTTTGTGACAAATAAAAAGCAATCTCCTTCATGCAGTTTTCTAATGAAGTCTAGGGTATCGTACCTAGTGATAGTTTTACACCAAGAGCATGATGTATTTCAATAGTTCATTCAAAACATAAGTTTGAATGGGGTGAATAATTAAATTAAATTTTCCTCCTGAAAGTATGGTAATAAATAAAGGTTTTCACAAGTATGTTGTTGTATACTTGCTCTCAATGTGTAATTTTGTAATAGCCTAACCCGAACTATTTTGTTTAACACTGTACTAGGTCAATAGAGGAACCAATACAGTCTTACAGAAAAACATAGTTGCTGGATTTGGAAGAACAGGCTACCGCATTGATGGTGAACCTTGCTCAAGTAAGTCTTTTAACATAGAATTAGTAAAATTAGCAAATACCTTGTTCAAATTTGTTAGAAATAAATAATTGTCAGTTCAATATGTGATATCTCTTTCTTCTGGACACTGAAAGAACTCAAAAAGGTACATCATTTCAAGAAAACATTGGGTCTAAAAAATGGATAGAATTTTAAGGAAAACTTTGTTTTTCCAGATTATGATCCCAAAACTCCAGCAGCAACTTCAGTTCTTGATTTGATTGGTATTGGATCAGCGAGTTCCTCATTACACTACTATTTTTACAAAAATAATACTTCTTATCATAAAGATACATGCTGATAGGGATATGCCGCTATTTTGTACTTCTGCTTTAATAGAATAAATGCTAACTATTCATATGTTAAAATCTACATGCATACAAAAAGTTAAAGTACAGTTCTGAGATACATTTCCCTCTATTAAACTAGTAAAAATTAAGAACTAACTGACCATCTACTCTTTGGGCAAGGCTGTAGGGAAACAGGAACATCGACACACTGCTGACTGAAAGACAAAACGATGTAACCTCTGCATAGGAGAACCTGACAATGTCCGCCAAAATCACAAGTGTATCTATCTTTGACTCAGCACTTCCACTTCTAGTTATGTAGCTAACAGTTGCTTTTACACACTTAAAAAATTATTTGTGAACAAAGTTATTTATCACAGAGTTGTCTGTACTAGCAGAAAACTGAAAGCCGCTCTGTGTCCCCTGTTAGACTGGTTGTATAAAGCCAAATGTTGGAACACCAGGCTCCTCTAGAAAAGAAGGCAGAAGAGCTCTATGTATGGATCTGGAGAAATCTCCAGGATATTCTTAAGTGATAAGGGGAGGGTGCAAAATAGTATATATAATGCTGTTTTGTGTATAATATGTTTTGTGGAAGAAAAGGAAGAAAACAAAAAGTCATAGAAGGTGAGAGGGAATAAGAGACTTGGTACTTATAATTGTATGATTTTTTATAACCTCTTGATTTTCAACCATGTAAATGACTTATTACCAGATGAAAAAAAATTAAATAAATAATAAAACTGCAGATTTTACCCCTTGAAAGCTTAAAGAAAGTTAAAGGAAACGGTACTTTCTCTGAAAAATGTACGTTCCTTCTAGAGTTGATTGTTTTAATCTCAATGTAGTTATTTTTTAACAGCTTTATTCAGTATAATTTATATACCATAAAATTCTCCTGCTTTTTTTTAGTGTACTAGTCAGGAAGTTTAATTATTTTTAAGATTCTTTGAATAAATATTTTTTCTTTCAATTCAAAAATTATTGGATTTAAGCTAATTTTATTATTGTACAAAATACATGTTGAAGGTATAAAAACAACTTTGTCAACAGATTTAACTGATTCCTTAATATATGCTCTTATTAAATATTTTAGTTCCCAACAGCTTAAAGTAGCTTTTCTTTGACTAAAAATTTTAAAATATGTAGTTTCTTTACAACTGCTATAAAGTTGTTCTTATGGGTTTTAAAAATCAAAATATGATCTTCGAATATGGATATTTACTAGTATGTATATATTAATGCCATGTGATACATTTTTACCTATGTTGCTATTCCTAAATAATTGGGTGTTTATAAGGAGGTTTTGGATTTATAGCAATGGAAGCATGAAACATCACAGAGGAATGGAGAACTTAAGTTCCTGTAATTGTGCATCAATTTATCCAATCCATCTCCCACATGAGACTCTGGGATGCTGGGGAAAGGACTGTGCCATATGCTGGGTCCAGGAGTGAAGCCATATTTGTCCATGGGGCTTCTCTGTGTGGGTTCCAGAGAGAGGAATGTAAACATCTTCTCATGGAGGAACAAAATCAAAACCAGGCAGACCATAAGTAAAATGTAAAACCCAAAGAACCAGCAAGAAGGGAAAATCAACACAAGATAGAAGAAATCAGATAAGATTTCTTAGACAAGAGTACTGCTGGTACAAAGTGCAATTTAGGAGGTGGGGCTGCTCTTTACAGGCAATCCTCCAATTTATGCATTTGGAAAGGGAGGTATTAAGTTTATTTAACTGATTTGGACATAAGTAAAACTTCCATTAAAATCTACTTTAATTATGCTATGTATTAATGAGTGTAGTTTCCATTTATTGAGGGCATTTGCAAGGCACTTTACATGGGCTATTTCATTGCATTCTGAAACAATCCTGAATTAGGCATTAAAACTTTTTATGTATGAGGAAATTGAGGTTCTGAAAGGTTAAATAACTTTCCCAAGATCATGCATACATCAATTCAAACAATACTTAAAGAGCACCTATCTCTATACAACCTTCCAGGCTCCAGGAATGTGATGGTGAATGAGCTAGACACAGTGTCTTCTCTCATGAAGCACATATCCTAGTAGAGGAGGAGAGGTGGATGATTCACAAATAATAATACAATATCAAGTGAAAGAAATTGTAACTGCAATATAAAGTGACCGAGGCACTATTTTGAATCAGGAAGTCAGGGAAGGCCTTTTAAGGAAGTGACGCTTAACTTGAAAATGGGGTGACCAGAAGGAGTCGCAACAGAGACATGCCAGGGAAGCATTTCACAGACAGCAAGTTGTATCATTGCGTTTCAGGTTTAGGCTTCTTTGGATCCAAATCCCATGATGGTTCTAATAAAATTCATGTTTACTTTAATCAGATAAAATAATGTAACAGACATCTACGCTAGAATATTTATATCAGCATAATTCACAATTGCAAAGATGTGGAAACAACCCAAGTGCTCATAAATACATGAGTGGATTAATAAAATGTGGTATATGTATACCGTGGAGTTCTATTCAGCCACAAAAAACAATGGTGATCTAGCCCCTCTTGTATTATCCTGGGTAGAGCTGGAGCCATTATACTAAGTAAAGTATTACAAAAATGGAAAATCAAGCACCACATGTACTCACCATCAAATTGGTATTAATTAACTTAACTGACCAACACTTAAGTGCATATATAGTAGTAACTTTCATTAGGTATCGGGCAGGTGGGAGGGGGGAAGAGGAGATGAATATATACACACCTAATGGGTGCAGTGCACACCATATGGGGGATGGACATGCTTGAAGCTGTGACTCAGGTGAGGCAAAGGCAATATATGTAACCTAACATTTGTACCTCCTTAATATGCTGAAATAAAAAAATAAAAATAAATAAAATAATGTAACACTTTTGCAAATAAGTATCTATTTATTTTAAATAAGAGTGAAGAGACAAGAATAAATAATAAAGTAAATCATAAATGGCAAAGCCATAAAAATATTCGATCGTCTCATTAAAACTTATATTATAATTTTATATATATAATTTTTTAAAGAATGTTGTTAACTTTAACTGATACCACTTATTAAAACTCTATTATATGAATTGTAATATGAATTCTTTGGTTCTATATTTCCTTACAAGGCCAGTCTAATCCCACGGAAAAGTGGTTTGACAATGAAGCCCATGGAGGTTTGTACGGTATCTATATGAACCAAGATGGCCTTCCTGGGTGTTCTCTTATACAGGGATTTACCATTTGGACATGCTGGGATTATGGAATTTATTTTCAGGTAAATGTGACTGAAGATGGCAATTGCTTATTTTCTTTTATGATTGCCCTTAGTACTGTGTAACCTACATATTGTATTGCAGACCACGGGGAGTGTGCACATTTATAATGTGACCCTGGTTGACAATGGAATGGCCATTTTTTCTATGATTTACACGCCAGCTGCTGTCTCACACAAAATTTCCAGTAAAAAAGTACAAATTAAGGTAATAAATGAATATTGCCACACTATGAAGAAAGAACAACTCAGAGAAGGGTAAAATTATTGAAGACTAATAAGAGTAATGTCTATCTAGTCCACACCTCCCTGCCTTTGCTTTCAGTGCCCTCTACCTGAAGATTCTTCATCTGTATCTCTCCTCTGCCTTTCCTCGCCTCTTCTGGCTTATCACCTGATATTCTTGCAACAGTTAGTTAAATATTTACTCCCTCTATGAAGCTTTTCCTGAACCAGCATAGGTGGTAATGACACCCCTTCTACTTTTTGTCCTACTGTTTCCATCGCAGAAATATAACATGTCATTATTTATGTGTCTGGCTTCCCCTTCCCACTTTGTGTGCCATTCTAGCTTGAGCAGTAGTCACTCCTTTTCCATCTTTGTTTAAGAAATGATCTACTTCTCTAGTTTATAGTTTGTGTTTTACTACAGCAGAATTCAGCATTCTCCGTTATTATGTTGTCTTTTAGGAAGAACTGTTATTAATAATGCTATATTACTTGGCTTATTTTTAGAGCTCATTAATTGTTGGAAGTAGCCCTGAATTTAATTGCTCTGATGTCCTGACTGATGATGATCCCAATATTGAACTCACTGCTGCCCATCGGAGTCCTAGACCTCCAACAGGTGAAAAATTTAGAACTTTCATGTTGGTGTTCATATGAATAGATATTCAATTTCCATTAACTTTTTTTTTTTTGTAAAAGGTGGTAGAAGTGGGATTTGCTGGCCCACCTTTGCTTCAGCTCATAACATGGCACCCCGGAAGCCTCATGCAGGGATCATGAGTTATAATGCCATTGGTGGCCTTTTGGATGTCTCAGGTAAGTTTAAACATAGTATTTTATAAATCTTCTCAATTAAGTTATATAAATAATACATAGAGTGTAACTAATAATGTTTCACTGTTAGTAAAAAAATATTTAAATGAACTTTTATATGAATCCTCTGAACATGACAAAGAAATCAGACATCAGAGTCCATCTCAAAAATGACTCTTTGGTGGGATTTTTATACTTATATTGAATAAATTATATTTCATTTTCCTTCTAAACAGCAATAGTGGTATAGTGATTTAAATTAATTAATTTATATAATCTGTAAAAGCCATTTCATATATGTAGGATTATATATTACTACTCCCTTTTACAACCAAAGAACTTCAAACTCATAGTACTTAAGCATCTGGTCAAATTCCCACAGTTATTGGCAGAGCTATGATTAGAATCAAAATCTCCTGACTCATACTCCAGTGCTCTTTCACTGAACCACGGCTGCTTCCTTAGAAATGTAACATAATTATATGTAAATTAATGTAGTGAACACATCAATTATTTTCATTTTTCCTATTAAATATACTGTGCCATTCTCTATTTTAGCTTAGCGAGTTTCCCTTCCATGATAATTTTAACCACTGTTTCTTGGAAGCAAGTTGTTCAATAAATTAAACATCTAAGTTTTAACATATTCCTCATAACTTTAGCTGCCAGAAATGTAAAACAAATAACCATGATTTTTCAGTGTTACTTGTAATGATGATACCCTTGGATAAAATTATGTAACATGCTGCATAGGTTTTAGTTGAACATATGTTGCTTTCAATAAAAAATATGCTCCATAATATTATAAATATCATGTAGCAATGAAAATGTCCTCATGAAAAGGAACATTAGATGTGGAATTTCTTAGAAAAACACAAATAACTGTTCTTCTTTCATAAGACATAGTCTTTAAAGATAACATATAAAAGATGATTAGCTTAGATTGGATTCCCTAGAAGCCGAACCTTAGATGAGAATTTTTGTGTAAGTGGTTTCTTGAAGGAATGCTCTCAAGAGAAAGAGATAGAAGCAGGATAGGGCAAGGGAAATTGCCTTAATAATTGTCAAACATATCCTTTTGCTAAGCAAAGATGTGGTATATGCTGGAAAAATAGCTTTACTTGATGCCACTGGGGAACTCTGGTTTGTAAATTGCCACTAAGTTGATCTGACATTTGGCCAGGGGTGTGGGGGTAGGTGGAGATTTGTATCCCCATGTTAGTCAGTTTGGAGATACAGCTGCCCCGTAGGGAGGTTAATTTCCTGGGTGATGTGGGGTGATGAGATTAATTTCTTGGGTGTGTTTGGCTAAGCCAATTCTCTGGAAAAGAGGGAAGCCAGAGCTGTTAGCAACCAGTACTCCCAGAGATGGAAGATGGGTGTGCCAGCCTGTATACACTTCACTCTACTCCTCGGATCACTTGGGTCCACTTGCTTTTTCATGAAGTTAATTATATTAAGATTATTTCACCAGGACATGATTTCTCCAGGATTCTACATAGTCACAGTTTCTGGGAAAGGTTGTATTAAGAAGTTTCATGGTTATACTGCTACAGCTTGTCCCTAGACCATAAATGATACCCATTGTTTCATTGAATATTGGAAAGAAGAAGTGCATGCTGTTGGGTTCATGCATAGCCTCTATTTCCACCACCAAGAGTGCTCAGTTTATAAGCCTATTGTGCAAGCACTGGGTGGCTCAGGACAGAGATTAGCTGACATCTGTTACACAAATCATCTTGTCCATTTTGGTTTTTCAGGGATTCTTCTGTATTGATGCTCTTGGTAGGCAATACATGCTTTTTGTACCCACTTCCACAGATCCATCCACATGCTTTCTACTGGACATCCAATCTAGTTCCTTCCAAGTTCCTAACCAACCAGCTATGCCACTTCTACTGCCCATGAGTCCATGTTTATCCTTACCTCAGACCATCTCTCTCTGCACACAAAGTAGATGACCCTTATACTATCAAAATTTCTGTTCATTGAAAGAATCTTTCCACACCACGCTCATTCAAGGCCACCTCAGAATGAGGCTGAAATGCATTAACATTATATAATAGATCCATCCCAATATCCCCATTTTTCTGAGCCTTTTGACAGCCCCCTTGTTTAGAATATGGCATAGAAATTTGAGCAATTCTACTTCACTTAATGTGGGCTATCACTATTTCAAGCTTCCAAGAGCCATCACAGCAACATATTAGAACTAGCCATACTGGTGTATAATTCCCTGTGGACAGGTTCTATGGAGGGTGAGATTTGTCTTATAAGGCATCTGCCTCTTTTTAGATCTCTGCATGATTTCAAACAAGTGAAGCAGGAAGTTATTCTCTCATAAGAGAGAGTAGACCATTAATACACATCCAGAGCATTTTAGCACATTCTGAGATGTCAAGGTTCAAGTGCATATTTCCATATATTCCCATCTAATTTAGCATCTCACTCTTTTTCTATCAGGGCCCTGACTTTGATGTAGGAGACTTGCTAGGGCTGAGAACTCAGCCATCTTTTAAGTTAGTGAAGTTCTACTTACCTTACAATTAGATCCCGAGCTTTGCTTTGAATTTATGATTTGATTACCACAGCTTTCATTTTCTTTCTCCAAAGCATCAATGAAGTAGAACCAGAAATGGAATTCTTATGTAAGTGGTTTATTGAAGGTATGCTCTCAGGAGAAAGGGATTGAGGGAAGTAGAAGAGGACAGAGGAAGGAGCTAAACAAGGACGTGGCCTCAACTGGAGTCTAGCCTCTGACTGATTCTTCAAGAGCTGTGGAGCATAAATTATACCACATATTTTCCCCACATTGAGTCAAAGGGGTCTTCAATGTCTCCTGTCAGTCAGGCATGCCTACTCGTAATGGTGGTGGTGACTACATAATCTCTCAGGCAAGGGAGCTCTCAAGTAGCTGAGGGCAGTTCTTTAGAGAAGGCATCAGCTTTGACTGGCTTTCAGCCAACACTTACAGGAGGAGCTAGGGATTGGGTACACTGGCCCAGTAAATGGGATCTGGGAAGGGTACAAACAGCATCTGCTACTAGGGTATTTTATTAATATTCATCTACAGGTGCATATTTATGTATATAATCTCTTCTTTGGAGAAAATAAAATTAAGAAGGATCATAGGTAATAGATAACTCATGTAAGAATTTTGGAGATCACCTTTTGCTTTTCTCTATTTTGAATTATTGGATTTTAAGTACAATGGAGATTAAGTTTTTGGATCCAATCAATTTTATCTTCTGGCCACATAATGTATGTAAGGAAGCCAAGAGAAAAATAGTATTCCAGTTAGCTTTTGCTGCATAATACATCACCCCCCCAAATTTAGAAACTTTAAACAATTATTTATTAGCTCATGAGTCTGAAGATTGGCAATTTGGGCTTTGTTCAGCTGGGTGGTTTTTCTGCTGGTCTCACCTGGGCCTATTCATTAGGTGTCATCAGTTTGCAGGATGGCTATGGGCTGGTTGGTCTAGAATAACCTTATTTCCGTGTCTGGTGGTTGGTGCTTGCTGACAGTTGGTGCTGGTCATTGGCTGGAGTGATGGGAATGATTGAGCCACACATATTCCAGGCTTATTCACATGTTGGAAGTCACAGAATTCCCAGCAGCACCAAGAGAGAGCAAGCTGTAATATGCAAGCACTCTCCAGATCTCCGTTTATGCCATGATTGCTTTTGTCCCATTGGCCAAACCAAGTCACATGGCCAACCCCAGAGAAAATATGGGAGAGGATTCCCCAGTGGTGTGGATATAGGGATGCAATAGTCTACCACAAACAGTGGGTAGTGGCAAAGGATGTGTTTGGTGGAATGTGCATAAAATAAGTCTGATTTTATCGCTTTCTTCAGAGAAAATAATTACTTTTCCATTATTTACATTTTAGGTTCAACATTTGTTGGATTTAAGAATGTTTGTTCAGGGAAAACTAATGTAATATTCATTACTAACCCTTTAAATGAGGATTTACAGCACCCAATCCATGTGAAGAATATACAACTCGTTGATACTACTGAACAATCAAAAATATTTATACATAGGCCTGATATAAGGTAAAATGTATAAAAACTCAGTTTTTTCTTTTCTGTCTTTATAGTTTTCCATTCTCCTTTCTCCCTGCTAAGGGTCTGAGGAAATTACTATATTAAAGTAACTGCCAAATTTCTATAAAACTTTAATCAACATTATGAAAATTAAGTCCATTTCATAATGTAAATCTAAGTGTTCTCAGATGAATTTTAAAAACTGGGCTTTAATATGTATATTTTCTCCCACTGCCTTGTATGTGTGTGTATGTGTGTGTGCATCATCAATAATATCATTGTTAAATATAAAAGGTACAGATGGGGTCTGAAGTGTGTTCTATAAGTGCTCGTCAATTCATGAGTGGATTATTAAAATTTGGTGTATGCTTACAATGGAATATTACTCAATTCTAAGAAATGACCGTGAGCTAGCACCACTTATATTATCCTGGATTAAGCTTAAGCCCATTATCCAAAGTGAGGCGACACAAGATCAGAAAAATGGGCTTCACATGTACTCGCCATCAAATTGGTACTGACTGATTAACACTCTGGTGCTCAAAGGGTGGTGGTGTTCACCAGGGATTAGGGGGTTGAGGAGTAGACCCACATCTGAGGGATGTGGTGAGCATTGTGGAGGGGAAGAGCATACCTCTAATCCTTGCTAGGGAGAGGCAAAGATATAAAATGTAACCAAAATGTTAAAAAAAAATCATTTATCGGGTGTCGGGCAGGTGGGAGGGGGAGGAAGAGATGGGTATTTACATACATAGTGAGTGCGATGCACACTGTCTGGGGGATGGACACGCTTGAAGCTCTGACTCCAGAGGGGAGGGGAAACAAGGGCAACGTACGTAACCTTAACGTTTGTACCCCTATAATATGCTGAAATAAAAAATATGTATATCTCTGTGAATAAGAGCCACATGTGGTGGCACATGCATGTAGTCCCAGCTACATGGGAGGCTGAGGTGGGAGGATTGCTGCTTAAGCCCAGGAGTTCAAGGCCAGCCTGGGCAATATAATGAGATTCTGTCTCTAAAAACAAAAAAGCTTTTTAATGTTTAAAAAATCTCTCCATTAATTGTCATAAAGGACAAGAGACACCTCTATCATTTCTTCCTATTTTATTTAACCTATTACTTTCCAAATACTCTATTGCAGGCACTCCAAAATATGCCTGGAAATTAAATGTCAGCCGTTATAGTCACCATGACTATAAATATACAGAAACTTAGAAAAGTGATTTTTCTGATTACAAAGGTCAGTTGGTATCAGGATATTTCCAGCAGCTGGTCACTTAGATTCTAAGTCATAGAAGAATATAGCCAATAACTGCTACTTTTTATAAGAGGTACAGACCAGGAATGTAGATATAAGGCAATAGTGGAGGGAAGAAAATTTCTATTTCTACTGTTTTCGGTTTAGGGGAGAAGAGAAAGAATAATGTTCTGCAATTAAACAGGCAACTCCTCAGAGAAATGCAATATTTCATAGATAGTTTGACTTCAACTGATTTTGTTTTGATGACAGCCCAAGACTTACTCATTTGATCAATGCTGAACATCAACAATGAACATCAGCGTTTTAGCTTCTATTTAGTTGCCATTGAATCTTTCAGATTTGATATATAACTTTAATATGTAAGTCATGAAGAAAATGTTGCATTTTCAAATATAATTTATCTGAGTTCTGTGCTTGTAGTGGGTGCTGTTGGTGCCCTCCCAGATCTTCTGTGCTTGGCAGTGCACCCAGCCCCCATATGCTCTTCATGCTGGCTGATAACAGAACTTTTCCAGAACTTTGCTCTTAGCCAAATAGGAATAGCCTCTGGAGTCCAAAGCCCGCCATACCACCAGCTGTCCCTGGAAAATGACTGACTGATTCAGAAGTACAAGGCCTGCCACCTTGTCTTAAGGTGGCAATAGCTCTGTAATGCAATTCATGCTCCAGAGGTTTCCATGGGATCAGATTAAAGATAGTCTGTGGGCCACAGCCATCTTTAATCTCTTTCCTTTTCTCTATGCAGCTTGATTCTTCTCTATTTTGAGAAGAATCCTTTGATAACTCAATTGAACAAAAATCCACATCTCAGATTCTGTTTCTTGGGAATCTGAACCAAAATAGGGCCCAAAGCTACAATATAAAAGTGTGCTTTTGGGCACTCTACTCACAGACTTGCTTGCAAAAGCACATTGTACAAACTTGAATACAAAGAATCCATGAACTACAGACATATTTATTAAAATCCTTCTCTAAGACTAATATGTTTAAATAATTTATAGTGTCATGTCTCTAAAATAGGCAAAAAGGGAGAGATATGCTAGATATTATTTAATAAATCTGAGCTTTCTACTATTATTTTATACTATAACCCTGGAATAAATTTTGTTTCCCCATAGCGTATATCATGGTATTGTATAAGTACATTGCATGTATACTATATGAATGCATATTTGCACATTAAGCAGCTATTTCATTATTAAAACCAAGTAACAATCAATCAGCAATCTAAGTAACTCAAGATGAAGCCAAAATACCATCTATGTTTGAACTGCACGACAAGTTTATAATATCTCATCTCTTATAGTTATCGTGGAATGGTTACTAAAATATGTAGCATGATAATCACAATCCAAGTATATCTGTGTATATATAGAGAGAGACAAAGGTTTACAAAAATATATATTAATACTAATCTACAATTGATGATGAGCCTAAAAGCTCAGGATAGAAAGATAAAAGGGACTGAGCTTTTAATAAATATTTAGATTATTGTATAATAAGAAATACTTTTATAATTTGTAAAGACAAGAAGGAAGAGAAATAATAATAAATATTTCTCTGTCAACATAGGGATTTTGTATGTCCTGTAAAACAGAGAAACCAGTCACCTGCTGTATAAGGCAATGTTGGCATATTGTGAACAATGCACAAATATGAAATCTAACATTCAACAAAATATGGAATGGCAAGATGGTATTTTAATTTTATATCCCACAGGTATAACTTGTCCTTTTGAAATGTTAATTAATTCATAATAATGTACCAAATCAACACAATGGAAAAGCAGACCTTATTACAATACTAATTATATATGCTACTTGGTCCCACTTTGAATCCTCTCTGAAATATTAAATCAGGCAAACAAGTTCTTTGGATACCCTCTTATCAAATACTCAAGTATATTCCTACTCTCTAGGAACAATGGAAATAAATCATTCATTTCACCTTTTCTCCACAGTAAGGTCAATCCATCTGATTGTGTAGACATGGTTTGTGATGCCAAAAGGAAATCTTTTCTGAGAGACTTGGATGGCTCCTTTCTGGGGAATCCTGGTTCAGTGATACCTCAAGCAGAATATGAATGGAATGGAAACAGCCAACTAGGAATTGGAGACTACAGAATTCCTAAGGTGATGCTCACATTCTTGAACGGAAGTAGAATTCCTGTCACTGAGAAAGCACCTTATAAAGGTTTGTTGGATCTTATTCTGTTGTTAGTTCTCAAGTTCATGAAACAAAATATATGTTTTATTTTTAATGATTTATGTACTCAACCAATAACATATTTTCTACTTATTAAGCTTACATAACAAGAAAAAGATTCTGTGAATTCTTTACAAAGAGATATTTTTATTGCTAAAATGTTTATACGTATATTTTCAGGAATTATTAGAGATTCAACCTGTAAATACATTCCAGAATGGCAGAGCCATGAGTGCTTTGGGATGGAATATGCAATGATGGTTATTGAAAGCCTGGATTCTGACACAGAAACTCGAAGACTTTCACCAGTGGCTGTAGTGAGC
This sequence comes from Cheirogaleus medius, assembly GCA_008086735.1. Lineage (NCBI taxonomy): Eukaryota > Metazoa > Chordata > Mammalia > Primates > Cheirogaleidae > Cheirogaleus > Cheirogaleus medius. The sequence goes on from VBSM01001124.1 coordinate 50,996,083, forward strand.
AATGGTTATGTTGATCTCATTAATGGTAGGTATTCAATGTACATGAACTACAGTTACTCAAAACATTTGCTTTTTATTGCATGCATGGAGAAATATCATAAATTAGTTACCACATGAAACTAGAAAACATCAAATCTTCTTTGCCTTCCATTTGTAAGAAAGATCTATGTGCAGAGGAGAGAACTGACTCCGTCACAGTATCCCATGCAGGAAAACAAGGACAGTTATTTCAAATGGGCCAGTAGAATAAGAAGGAGGAGAGGGGAAGAGGGAAGGAGAGGAAAGATAAGAGAAGAAGGGAGAAAGTTACTTCTGGAGTGATCCTCATGCCTTTATTGATAAGGTGATATAGATATTTCAAAGAAAAAGTTGGTCCGAGTATTTCCAAAAATCTAATTTGCCTTACATAAATTTAAAAAATGATAGTGTGTTATTTAGAATACTTGAGAAGTGGTTTACTCAGCCTACTCATTTTTTATTCTCATGAATCTTTGGAAGGTTCATCTGGGACCAATGTGTTTTTTCATCTCTGATTCCTTTGACTGTCAAGATCATCTCGTCAAGCTCCAGAGTCAGGTTTCTCCCATTCTGGTCTTAGGTGCTTCTAGCATGAAGGGAAGGTAATGGTCTCCATAAGGATGCAGATCAGCTTAAGAGACCAAGGCTTTTTGAATCAGTAAGGTGAATTTCTAAAAGATACTGAAAACATAAGACAGGGATTCATTGTACATCCATGAAATAACACTAGAGGCTCAAAGAGTAGCCCCTTAGCAGGCTTAGAGTCTTTCTCATGCTGAAGGGACACACAGCTTGGCTCAGACAGATTTCTGTGCCCTGGTATTATCACAACATGTACTAAAATATACCAGATTCAACAAAATAGCTGGTACCCCACAAAAATTTGCATTTAAAAAAAACTCATTATAGAGAGTAAAGCAAACTGAGTCAGGGGTATCCTGAAGTTTCATGATTTTGAGGCTCTCCTTGCTTCTCTCACCCAACATGTGATCTCCTGGTTTCTGTGGCCTGCAATCAACCCAATTTCAAATTTTGCCTTTCAAATTTTACAAAGCAGAGACTGTGGGAACAATTTTAGAGCAGTCAGTGAATAATGGAGGAATCAAGGAGATGTTTTCAAATTGCTCTGTTTTATATGGTGGAGAAAAATTTCAATGTATTTATTTTTACATTTCCCTTTTTGGCAGGCAGTACAAGCTTCTATTTACAATAGTGACATGGCCTTTCTCTTTTAAATGCATTTAAATTTTAAACAGTGACTATCAATTTAAAGAAGTCTTATGTAAATGATAATAACATGGAAAAATCATGAAGGTGTTAAAATAATCACTGAAGCTTAGAATGCTCCATACTAAATGGAAAAAATAATTCCTCGAGATAAAAGTTACTGAATATTACTAAACTTTCCTTTTAAATATTAATACTCAATGTTATTTATTTTAAAAATGTGACGTTTTTGTCACTCTAAATTTTTTGCTTTGTACATAGACATTTCTTTACATTTGTTTGCAAAACTCACAGAAAAGCTATATTTAAAAGTAGAATTTATATTTTGTATGATAATGAAAATGTTATGCTGTACATGAGCTTTAGAAGTTTATATTGATTTAAAATTTGATTGAAGTTCAGTTATAAATATTGATAATACTTCCAAGTAAGCCAGGAAATTCAACAAACCTAATGAATAAATGCATCAAGAAAATTCAACATTCCATATTTCACTCAATGTTTTATATATGCATAATCCCAGCCACTTTAAAACTAAATGAATAGAGAAGTTTGCTATGAAAGTCAATGTTGCATCTGTTCAGAAAATGGATTCAGGTAGGAAAGCATCCACTGTATCTTGGCTTTCTAGAAGGTTTGATGGAGTGTTATTTCTGAGATGGCTTCAGTTCATTAATGATGTTAACACTCCAGTAGTACCTGTAGTCACAGTGTTTAACAAAAATTTCTTAAATTAAAATTAAAATGAAGGAATACTAAGGACTTAATTAAACAAATGTATTTGTTGAATTTACAAATTAACTAATGAACAAATGAATAAGTGAAAGAACAAATTAATGAATCCATGGTCCACACATACAGATGTCCATGTTTTCCAGGTACAGACCCTGTTTTTAACAAATTCACTCTGTGATAGCACATTCCTAGCAAAGAGCCTGAGAACGTTGATTCCCCACCCAAGTTCACGTTTGATAGGAAGGAAAAAGGATCAAGCATTTTCTTCCTCACCACATGGCCTGGTCTTGAATATGATTATTAAAGTAAAGATACATCCCTGTGATCTTCCAGTACAAATTCTGATCAACACATTAATTTACCCTTCTTACCCTGGGCAGTGTAAAAGTAAGGGCAATAAGAAAGTGTTGCTTCCCTGCCGAGGTTTGCAAAATAGCTTGGATAGCTGGATAGTGGTGGATGGATAATGGGTATAATGCTGAACTTGACCTCTGCAATTTATTTGTAATACAATTACTCTTCAGATTCTGTGCTATTAATAGTCATAATACAGGAACACTAGCTTTCATTTTGCATGGATTTAGGCCCACAGGATCATGGCTGGTGTGCTGGATACACATGCCAAAGAAGGCTGTCCCTGTTTCATAGCCTTGTGGCTCTGAACAAGTCTTATGAAGTTTACTTCACTGGTACCAGTCCTCAGAATCTTCGACTTATGTTGCTTAATGTTGACCATAACAAGGTAAGGAAAGATAGAAATGATGTCTTAAGAGTTATTGCTGTTGATTATTTGTATATGTTTCTATCTACTAAGGATTATATCTCTTCCCCAGTTCTAACATTGTCAGCCTTATAGCTCATTTTCAAGGACCCATCAAGGTACTACTAAAAATACTATTAGCCTAGACAGTTTTCAGTTGGCCTAAAAGTATATATAAGTACCAGACATTCTCCACCCCCAATATGCACTTGAATCTGGTGGTTCATATAGGAGGCATGACAGTGATGCCTATGATTTGTGTGATTAGCAAGCAAACTGGAATTTTATATAAAAAATAGTGTACATCCAAATCTGATCACTTGGGATTATATACTTGTTCTTCCATGCTGCTATTACTTATCTTTGTTAGAAATACACCATTGGCATTTGCTTCAGAAATTGCAGGATGTTATTTTAAATATCTTCAATAATGTCAAATCTTTGGTATCAACTGAATTTAGCCAGGTTCATTAAATTTATATATACTATGTCAGTGGGAAAAGAATATTAGGTTAAGCAGTAGTCTCATAATTTAGATTTTCTTTCCTAAGAGCATAAGACTTCCAAGTCCCAGAGTGTTAGGAATGTGAAGAAAGGATGCTGATAAGGTGAAGCAGAGAGAAGGGTAATGAAAAGAGACTCCTGCCCCTTCCCAGGTGATAGCAATTCCATCCTTTCAGTTGCTAGGGACAAAACCTTAGAACCACTCTTTACTCCTCTTCCTCTCACATTTTCAATCCATCTGCAAATTCTGTTGAGTATCCCTTCAAAATATCCAGAATCTGACCACTTTTCACCACCTCCACTGCTACTGTCCAGTTTGAGCCTTTCCTGTATTAAGGTAATTGCCTCCCAACTCCTCTTCCTGCTTCTGCTTTTGCCTTTCTATAGTCTATTCTCACCTTAGGATCCAGAGAGATACCTTCGAAACGTAAGTCAGATCAGGTCTCTCTCGTGCTGTGAAAATTGGTCTCCGTACAATACAGTCAAAATCCTCACAATGGCCTATGAGGCCATATGAGAATCTCTCCTATCCCTGAGATCTCTGGCTTCCTCTTCAACTCCTCCAGCCATCCTGGGCTCCTTGCTGTTCCTCAGTACACCAGACATAGGTCTATGTTTCTGATGTTGCATCAGCCTGGAACAGTCTACCCTAGATGGCTAAACTCCTCATCTCCTCAAATTCTACTTTCTCAACAGGTCTACCCTGGTCACCCCTCCTCACTTGGATTCATAACCTTCTAACATGCTTTATACTTTTCTTTGTATTATTTCTATTATTTTCCCTCTCTCTCTCTCTTCACTCTAGAATGTAAGCTCAAAGAAGGCAGTGGCTTTTGCCAGCACCTAGAATACTGCGTGGCTGAGATAGGAGCTTGAAAATTGAAAGAGAATATTTCAACTTTAAGAATGAGAATGGTGACTACAAAGTAATGTGGCTGTTTAGTATTCGGAGCCTCTGAAGACACTATCGAAAGAAGATTCCAAAACTATGTATAGCTTATTAGACTTGTTAATCCTCTCTTGCCATTGCAAAGGCCAGTCTCCTTACTTTATGGCCATATCTGATAGCATGAAATGTAGGGAATATAAACATGAAAAATGGATAAAATTGAATCAGAGAGGATAGTTATTTTTGACTGATTTTTATTAGTCTTACTACCCAATTTTTCTCAGAGATAAGTATTTTTTTCAACATTAAGTACCTAATTTTGTGTGGTTGCATTATATAGAGCACTACTAACCCCCCACCCACCCTGGCCTTTTCCCCTGCCCCTGTAACTGAAAGCCTATGTTGCACTTTATTGCCTTGTAAAGGAACCCTTTCTTTAATTTAGATATACTCCTCCAATAATTTCTTTCTTATATTATACTTTTCTACTGAGAATCAACAATTAAGGGTTAAGTTATATCATCTGTATGAATGGTTAAATGTAAGTCCATCTTAAAATTTTAGTTTAAAATTTATCTTAAATCCATACGACTTAGTTTTGATATTTTATAGAAGGTGTGCATAAAGGTCATTTTAAGTGCTAAATTCTAAAGATTGTTTTATTGTTCTATTGATTTCTTAAAACAAAAATGTTTATTTTTAACAGGCTGTTGTAGTAGGAATTTTTTTTTCCACACTTCAGCGTTTGGATGTCTATGTGAACAATTCATTGGTCTGTCCCAAAAATACAGTATGGAATACCCAACAGAAATACTGTGAACTTAATAAGCATCTATACACAGGTATTTCCTCAGAAAAGCATAGTGCACATGGTATATGTATTTAGTTACTTGTAAAATTCTTCGTGATGTTTCATTGTTAATATTTTTAATACCTTAGCCATGGACAAATACAGAAGAAAGTAAGTTTTTAGCCATAGCCCAGCAAATGCTAAGATGTGTCCCTTTATAACATGAGCGTCCTGAAAGATCATTTCTGATGGAATTCATCTATCTGCACACATGCAGATATAAGTTTTTGTTTGTGATGGACATTCTTTTGCTCCATGAGAACTTTTTCATTCTACATACATTGAGTTTAGTCATTTCTATGTTCAGAAGAGATTTTGCTTAGAATTTTTACCTTATCTCTGTTTTACTTCTATTTCATAGAGGTCAGAGCCTAAATTAATTAGCAGTCATCAGAAGTATAACCAAAAAAACTAGTTTAATATCAACTAAACACTATGAAGTAAATATGATAAAGTAAACTCTTGATTTAAATAAAACATATGGAAGAGGCTAAACTTATCCATTTATTCATATTGTAAAACCAAGATTTATCTCTGCTAATTTCAGTCTTTTTGTTAAATGGAATTCTCATGAGGACAACTTCATACTTTCCATTCCATAAGTGATACTCATCATCATTTTTAGATGTGCTCCATAATCTTGGCTACTATTACAGAAATGTATGCTGTAGATCGTAATATAAGCTAGACTTTCAAGTATGGATGGGTAATCTATGCTCTACCATTTATAGAACAAGTCCTATTTCTGCTAATAATATGAATAGCTAATGTTTCCAGAGACATTACTATACATCAGGCATTGCTCTAAGAGCTTTACATATAACTCATTGTTACTATATCATAATAACTCTATGAGGAAGGCACATATGAGTAAACTGAGGCACAGTAGGTAAAGTAATACCACAGATTGGATGGCTTAAAAAACAGAAATTTATTTTCTCCAAATCTCTGAAAGCCTGAGATCAGGGTGCTGGCATGGTCAGGTTTTGCTGAGGGTGCTGTTCTTGGCTTGCAGATGGCCCCTTTCTTGCTGTGTCCACAGATGGCAGAAAGAGCGAGAGCAAGCTCTCTGGTGTCTCATTTTATAAGGGCACTAATTCCATTATAAAGACCCCACCCTCACAACTGCATCTAAACCTTATTTCCTCCCAAAGGCCCCCATCTCCAAATGCCATCACATTGGGGGGTAAGGCTTCAATATATGAATTTGGGGGTGGGGACACAATTCAGTCCCCAGCAGTCTCAAAGCTGGTATAGACAGAGCAAGGACTTGAAAACAGAGTCTAGCTATGCACTTAACAATTATGTTATATTGCCTCCTTATAAGCTAAGAGTCAGTGTTATCACTTTTCATATACAAGTGATTGTGCATATTTACAGCTTAATTTTCACTCTTCTAAAGCAATACATACAGTACCAAGCACTCTGTCATTCAGGAAAATAGGAACTATCTGAACGGGCAGAATTTAATATAGACAATTGTTTACACAGGTGCTGAAGGACTGGAAAACAATACCACTACTGCCCTCTTATAGATAAATGCGTGTGTGGTGGTAGTGGTGGTGGTGTTTTCTGAAATAGCATTGCTGTTAAGTGAACTTTGTGCTTTGGCACTTAGAATGCAAAATAATATCTCTGTATTATGAATCTATACCTATTTGGGGGTGTTACCCAAGATGTTTTATTTTATTTAAGTCTCTGCTCCCTTCATTACTGTGAAAACATAAGAAAGCTACCTAGGATAAGTGATGTATGCACCTCTAACAGTAGCTTGAGAGCAGCTTTAATTTATAATACAAAGCACATTCTTTAGATTCACAAAATGTTTAAGCAAAATTGCACCTAGAATTTATACTAGGAGGTATTAAGGAAATGTATAGGAATAATGAAATGGTTTCTTAATGCTGTAGTCTATTACATGTATAAGAAATTCCCTCTTCTTCCTAAAATTTTAATTTATTTTTCCTACTATGCCTCACAATAAAATGTGATAAGGAGCTACATGTTTTATTTCACTACTATTATGCAATTCAGCATTTGTCTGGGCTTAATATGTATTAGTGGATTTATTACCTCTTAGACATTGTTGATACTTTGCCATAAAATCATGTATGTGTGTGTGTGTGTGTGTGTATTTTCAGTCATTATATATATAATGATCTCAATCACTTCTATAAAATCCAGTTCCCTAGTAGAATTTACTTTGCCTTAACTAAAGATTTTTTCAGGCTGAACTGTAAACCTGTTTTATTGGTATAAGATTCTTCTGAGATATTTTAATATATGCTTCATTTTCATTACATACTTTTGTCCTTGGTAAAAATAGAAACACTGAATTGTAAATGTTCTTTTAAGAGTTGATATATAACACTGCATAAATTAGATGCCTAGTAAAGTTAAATTTATATTTTTAAATTACCAAATGCCTTCAGTTGAGGATTTAAAATTCTGAACATGTAAATAGTATTATAAGTACAGTATAGGCTCCTAGGTTCATAATTAGACTTTTTCCTCATTTATACTGTTTATAGCTAATTGTCTTTAAAAACCAATTTAATATATAATGATTATTGGTAGTATTTTTAAAGGATTGACTTTAATTTTATATGTCAGTTCTATAAGTGTTTGTGTTTTTAATATGCATAACTTTCTTATGAAAGAATAACATTGAATTTCTCAAAATTTTCTAAATTCCAACAAATATTAAATAAGCATGATAATATAAATATATTTAGCTGTGCTTTTTTGGCTTTTTTCCTTCATAGAGCAATTCCTTCCTAACCTGGACTCCACTGTCCTTGGTGAAAACTACTTTGATAGAACCTACCAGATGCTTTACCTTTTGGTCAAAGGAACTATACCTGTTGAAATCCACACTGCCACAGTCATATTTGTTTCTTTCCAATTACCTACTATAACAGAAGATGACTTTTACAGCTCTCATAATCTGGTTAGAAATCTTGCCTTATTCCTGAAGATACCAAGTGACAAAATCCGTATCAGCAAAATAGTAAGAGGGACGAGCTTGCGGAGGAAGAGATCTATGGGACTCGCAATTGAATTAGAGATTGGAGATCCCCCCACTCAGTTCTTAAGCAATGACACTACAGGTATGAATAACAGATGTTTGTGATGGAGGAATGCAATTACCAAATCCACATCCATACCTAACCCTATCAGGGCCTGGTGAACCAGGCCTCAGAAAATCCCACCAACACCACAACCTGAAGCCAGTAAGGGCCTAGAGACTCTTTTCCCTTCTCTACTCCCATAATCCCAAACTATTTTGGAATTGTGAAAGAATTTCAGCCTGTACTTTGTTATTTGGGTGATTAACAAATTCAACAAAAGAGTTTGACCAGCTATATAAAGATCTAGGAAGACCTACCTAAAGAAGTGACCTTATAGCTGAGAGACTAAGGATGAAAACAGTCAATCATTGAAAAGAGGGAGGAGAAAGAGTGTTCTAGGCTGAGGAAATGGTTGAGGAGAGTTTGGTACATTTGAAGAACTGGAGGAGATCAAACTGGTCTGGAGAGGAATGCACCAGGAAGGGTAAGCTGCTGGGTGTGAGGCTGAACGGTAGGCAGGTGCTAGATTGTGGAGAGTGTTAGAAGCCAAAAGGACTGTGGATGCTTCCTTAAGGAAAATAGTAGATCCTTGCATATTCTAAAGAGTGGAGTGGTAGGTTAGATTTCCATAGTGAAGTCTCAAATTTTCCCTAACAAGGGCAGATGAGCAAGAACATAATCCATTCTTTATTTCCTATAACTGAGCTAATCGTCCTCACCAGCCATTATCCCCTTTCTGTGTCCCTTACTTTCCACACCCCAATTTGCTGAGTATTAGAGATAAAAATAACCTAACTTTCCCAATAGAGGTATCTCTGCTGGCTTAAATCATTTCCTTAGGGTGACTCAGTTTGGGCATTTGGGTAAATGCTCAGCTCTTCAGATTTACTTTCTTTCCAACTTCTCCTTTCAAGTTGGTATCTGAATACTAGGGGGCTGTCCTAACCTCAGGCCCTCATGTTACCCTCTTGTCTTCATGGCCTCTGTTACAGGGTGAGTGGTCTTCTCTGCCCTGCACATGCATCTCTTGAAGTACAGCTGAACTTTCCTGGCCTTCTAGAATGCAATAGAACCCCCGCTGTGGACTCCCAACCATGTCTTTGTCTCCAGTGGTGAAGCACAAGTACTCTCATGTAGGCATTTCTCTCTCCCTGAATACGAGCTCTAGGTCTCCATCAAAGGAAGATTTACCATCCAACTAATGAAGCTTAAGCTTCAAAGCCCCTCACTTGTACAAGCCCTGGGAGGCACTTTTACTTTCATGGCCCTAGGAAAGGTCTTAATAATGTGGTCAAATCACTGAATGCTATTAGAAAGTTTACAAAAGTAAGATTTTCCTGTATTATTTTTCTTAAAGAGAGCCTCCAGAAAAGTGTATAAACATCAGGCCCACAAAACTGGAATCTCCCTATTTCTGTTGGGTATCCTTTGCACTAAACTCTCAGGCACTGTGTAAACCCGGGTACTGGGTGAAATTCTCACTTTGCGCCACTAGGGAGTCATCACGGTGCTTATTAACTTTTGTTGAAAGAGCATAGAAAGCGTACACCTGTGTTGCGGCCGGATCTCCCATGGTATTCTCTGCCCAAGGCCATAATTTACTTTCCTTTATCAGTCCTATACCTCCTTGGACTTACAGGATCAGGGCTTTGGACTTAACATGACTTAGCTTGTTAATTTAGTCTAGGAGTTACAGACGGCTCGCAGTACACATACAGATTACTTACCCACTCTTATCCTGGTAATTCTTTACATGTAGTGAGATCCAAAGTTTACCACACTGGCCATTAGATATCCAAAGAAGCTGTGATTTATTTCCTATCTGTGATCTAATTCCCTCACACACAACTGCTCCTACCCCCATCCCCATAAAGCAGTTTTAGCTTGTTAGATTTACCCAGATAGGTATAAGACAGTTTAAGAATGTGGAGGGTAGGGATAAGGGAAGGACAGGCTAATGGCACATTTTCCAGACACAGATTGGAATAGGGTTTCAAGTCTCAAGGAGAGCCCTTGAATGAACTTGGTGAATCACAGCAACATGTTAGGAAGTGGCAAAAAAGATGTGCATGTAGCTGCACTCCTGGCTCCCCACAGCTTTTACATAGTATCAGGATATCCAGAAGTTCCCAGATGTCCTAGAAAGGGGTTACTTTAGTATTAAAGGAATTTCTGAGCATATAGATTCCTGAGGTCAGGAATAAGAGGCTTTCAAGTTAAGGTACTTGGGAGGCCTTCTTGAAGAAGACTGTTCTGGAGGGAGTGAGGGGATAGGGAGGAATCTGAAAGACTAAGTATTTATCAAAAAAAAATACCTTTTAAACGGACACAGACTGAAATTCTCTAAGACTGTGGGTTTCAAAGTGTCATGTAAGACCTGCTGGCCCAGGACATTGCCTCCTTCTTCCTGAGCACACTGAGCATTATGGCTCAGCCTTGATGGAAGAAACTCAGTCATCTGAATCCTCAAGGCGTGGCTCTGGATACGGAAGGTGCAGGATACCTAGGAATCAGGGTTTAGTAAGGCTTACAGTACACCAAAAGGTTATCCTGGCCTACAGTTGTTTTTCAAAAGATCACTCTGACTTCTTTGTATGGAATGGAGTAGAAAGAGAGTGAGAATGGATATAAGAAATCCAGTTTAAAGTGTTTTTTGTAGCTTTGCAGCTGATGGTTTTAACTAGGATTCTAAGAGTGAAGACAGATTTAGAAATTGGTATTTGATTAGACATGATGTGGAGGGGAGGTGAAGTAGCAGGGATCAAGCAAAAGTGCCAGGCTTCTGACAGAAGGAGCGTGAGGCATCGAGGTGCCACTTTGTAATGTAAGGAGCACTATAGGGGAAGTAGGTTTAAGAAGAAATCCCAGACCTTCCATGCTAGAAAATGGGAACAGAAACTACATACAGTGTTAAAAAGAACTTTGAAAAATGTCCAAGATCCAAAACAAGTAACAATTTGTTAGTAAACTTTAGCAACTTGTTAAAATACATACTGATAATTTGATGGCATCTAATTATCCTTCCACTCCAAAATTAACACCCTATTCTTAAAAACTGGTATGTGATGATAGAAATGCGTGATAGTGCTTCACTTCTAAACAAAGATTGCCATGGGAAGTATTAAATTAATAATATTATTAATTATTAATAATAATAATATTAATAATAATATTCATGTTTCTTGTATTTCTTAATCTTAATCTTCTTTATTTTTTTCTTTAATTTCAGTTTAAAACATAAGTCTACTGAGTTCTTAATTTTCCTAACCTCATTAATATGACTGGTTTTTTTTTTTTGCTCATGTATAATTAGAAAGAATTCTTAAAATTCTATAACATGATGGAGTAATGCAAAGGAAACTAAAGTGAAAATGTTCATTTGTCCTCACTATATTTTTATAATTGAAATGTCATAATACTGTTTCCTGATAGGTCGGATGCAATTATCTGAACTCCAGGAAATTGCCAGTTCTCTTGGACAAGCTGTAATTTTAGGAAAAACCGGTAACATCCTTGGATTTAATATTTCCTCCATGTCTATCACTAATCCCCTCCCCAGCCCAAGTGATTCTGGCTGGATTAAGGTAAGAAAATACAACCAGAAAGAATGCATTTTCACCATTTAAAATATTGTTAATTATTTTTCATTTTAACTATTTTAAGACAGTAATTTAGAAGGCATGTCTTTTAATTCACTGTTGACTATTTTTTATGGGATCACGAAAATAATAATAAAGTAGTTTGGGGAAAAAGTGTATCTTCTAAACACTTGTGTATTGGTTCCAAATGCACTTTGCTTTAAATATTTATAATAATGCTTCATATACTTAATCTAGAAGAAATATTGTAATTCTATTAATTTTACATATTGAACATATTTTTTAATAAACAATGAATATATTATACTTAGCCTGGCTAAGATGAGTTTGCTGCAGAAGGTAGTTTATCATGCAGAAACCACTTCATTACTCATGCCCATTCACAGGTGACTGCCCAGCCAGTTGAAAGGTCTGCATTTCCTGTTCATCATGTGGCCTTTGTGTCCTCACTCTTGGTGATCACTCAGCCAGTGGCTGCACAGCCAGGACAGCCGTTTTCTCAGCAGCCTTCAGTAAAGGCGGTAGATTCCGACGTAAGTCATAACTCAAAATTTTACTTAAGTGAAGGACTTAAGCTATAAATTCTGTAAGGTGAGCCAACTTTATTAATCCTGGTATGCTGGTAGCCTGAGGATTGCACTGCCCCTTAGAAGTTGGACCTATAGATAGCATCTTTTACTGTTTTAAAAACAGTTCTTTCAAATGAACTTCTTGTTTTGCTCATATTTATAAACCCTTTGTGTAGAATAAGGAGCTTCTGCAGATTTTGAATTTGTAATGAAGCATTTTTAAAAATAAAGTTTTACATATCCTAAAAAAAAAAGATGCATGAAAACAGGACAATTCAATCGTTATAATTCTCTACTATTTTTTTTAGGGTAATTGTGTATCAGTTGGTGTTACTATGTTGACTTTGAAGGCCATACTAAAGGACTCCAATAATAACCAAGTCAGTGGTCTTAGTGGAAATACAACAATTCCATTTAGCAGCTGTTGGGCCAATTATACAGACCTTACTCCTCTTAGAACAGGTAAGTGTACTATTTAGGATCCTTATATATATACCCATAAATAGGGACAATTATAATTTTCTTTTAATGAACAAAGCATTCTTATACTGCTCTGGTCAGTAAATTATAGATATCAGAATCCTATACTTTGCCTTGTTCTAGAAAATATTTAGTCTAGCTTAGCAAAATATATTTAATGTGCAAAACAAAGTAGAAATTAAAATAAGCAAGTAAGGCAACCAAAATTATATCATGATTTAAGTTTTATTTTTTATCCATTTGTGTATTTTTCTAAATTTTCTCACTAAATATATTATACTTATAGTAAGAAAAATTATTAATAATATATGGATTTTCAAATTTAAGAAGTGAAAGGATAAAGTAGGCTCATATAACTTTAATGCCCATGCAGGAGTTTAGAGTTGGGCTAGAAAGTTGGCTGTAGTCTTTCTGAGAGTCAACATAACGGAGAAAACATTAGCATTATCATGATTTACAGTACCCATCAGGTAAACCAGTTGCTGTGGAGAATTATAACATGCTCTGAGAACAGAACAAGTATCTGCTATGAGTCATCAGGAAGGGCGCACAATGAATCTGTCCCAAGTGACATCTTCAGCGTCAAACCAGTAAACATGGCTATGACTGCCACAGTGATGTTCCTCACATTACTTCCAGATGGGTTGATGGCAAAACTCCAATTGGTAAAAGCCATTCTACTAGGACTCAAGTCGTATTAATATATCCCCAAATGGGATATCTCTTGGTGATAGATTGTAGAGTATCTAAGAGAATGAAATGGATAATCTGCTTATACTTGAGACAGACCTTCACTGATCTATTAACCCCAACCCAGGGCCCGCTTAAGACCTGTAGAGAACTTAACTTCTGAAAAGGTTATGTAGTGGCACTCCCCATTTCTTACCACTGCTCTCTCCACACTCACACTCACACACACACACACACATCAGAAGAAAAGTAACTATAAAGAATAAAATAAGTAAAAGAACTTCTGATAATGGTCTGATTTCTTAAAATAACTAAATATCAAAAGTTAAAATCATTCTGAAGGATTTTCCCCTTATTTTTCATTTTTTCATGCTTTGATAATGCCCTCCATCAGATGTGTTCAGTCTGCCTAGTGGCAATATATCAACCTAATGTTTGATAATAATCAAATGACTATGAGTTCAACGTCGTGCTCTTAGACAAGTGCCTAGTGTCCTATTGCTTGCTGGTCAAGGGCAGAGCCAAATTCTTTTAAAGGGCAGCCTAAAGGGAACCCTTTTATGGGAAATGAGGCACCTGACAAGAACCCTGCCTGAAGAGAAGGATGCTCACCTCTCCATGAGGGTGGACCCAATAAGTGCTCAGTGGCAAAGACCCAGCCTTGTGACCAAAGTCTTCAAACTAGCAATGTCCCAAAATAACCAGAATCACGGGAGCGCTAAAGCAATAAAATAAGTTTTGGCATTTTACTGTGGTAACAAAGTAATTATTAAATTACTTTCTTATCATACAGTAAATTTTTTTTCCGAATTCAAAGCTTCCCTTGGGGTGTCCATTTAACCTGCTATGGCGAAGAGCCATTGCTTCTCATTTGTGTGTTTCTTTCCCTTCTTACCTCCCTCCTCTGTCTACCCCTTCCCTTCCTCTCTCTCCCTCTCCCTTTCCTTTCTTTCTTTCATAAAGTGTGGAGTCTCAGTTCCTTGGTTATATGTAATATGAAAAGCCAAGTTTAGTTAGATTTTCATTATTTTTAGGCCAATTAGCCAGTTGGTAGATTAACCACAGTAAAATTATATTAATAGTAACAACAAAGCATATGTGAGAAAATTAACATGCCTTTCTCTTGACTCTTTCTAGCAGGTGCCCGCCCCCCACCAGTCAGTGCACTGAAGGAAATCCCCTTGCTAATCAAACTGCAGCTGACAGCACAGCACCCCTTTTCTGCACAGACCCCCATAAAGAACAATGCAGGGCCACCTGGGTAGAGGTGATATGGGTTGTGGTTACTAAACAGAAATAGGGATGTGAGAATTGGGTGAGAAAAGGGTGGGAGGAAAAGGAAGTAAAGAGCTGAGACAGCATCTTTGACTAACTTAGATAAAGATAGTATTACTAATGGACAATTGGGACATATTTGTCTAGTGACCTATGTAATGTTTAGTGTTTGTTTCAGTTTCTATTGCTACATAAAACACCAGCCCCAAATCTAATTGTTTAAAACAATGATTTCGTTTGCTCACAATTACGTGAGTCAGAAATTTGAGCGTGAATGGCTCATCTCTATTAAGTGATGTTTGGGGCTTCAGTGGCGGATTTCTAATAGCTGGGGCTCCATAGGATGGCTTGATTAGGGTCATATCTCTAAGGTCTTTGATTCAGATGTTGACTGAGTTCTTCAGTTCTTTATGTGACCTTTCTATAAGGCTAACTTGGGCTCACAATACTACAGGAGGGGAAAAACAAAACAAAACAAAAAGGCCACCCTAAATCCTTTGCTCCTCAAAAACATTAAGAAAAAATACACCTGTCACAAAAATTCAGGTTTTTTTCAAATTGAAAAAATGAACAATTTAAATACACCATTGTCATGAATTATCAGTAGCAGAAAATTCTGTAGAACAGTGCCCATTCATCTTGAAAGTTATATTGTAGAATGCATTGCTATTGTATGTGAAAGCATAAATGTGGTCAGGATCTAAGATCTAATTACATTTAATATCTTCATCCTAAAAAGAAAAGAAGAATGAAAACAGAAAAGACTTTTAGGAAACAAATAATAGATGAAACAGAGAAGTAAAAACTTACAGGGCTGTATAAGTATTCTCTGTTCTGTTTAGTAACTACTATTAATGATAGCAGTAGTTCCAGAAGAAAATATGTCAAGGAAAAACATATTAGTTATCTGATTTTCAAAACTTTGGAAAGATTTAACATGTAGATTAAACATATTTGGATGAGCTCTTTAGCTTTTACACTGTAAACACATGTAACAATGTTTCTTTAAGATGTCTACTTGAGGTAAGAAGAAAGAAAGGGTCATAATCTTGCCATACAAAAATAGCATCTGACTTAAAGCAAATGTGGGCGATGGATAAAAACTGTTGAATCTGAGTGGAGGCCATGTGGTTGTTTATTGTATTATTCTTTCGACTCTTCTCTAGTTTGAAATTTTTCAAAATAAAAAGTTCAGTGTCCATCCCATCTCCTCCCCCCACCCCCAACTGAGACGGAGGCTTCTCCACTCCTAGGTCAAGTAGGTAGGGATGAAACACAGATTCAATACCTTTACCTCCCTTCCCTATTGTCCCTCATTTCAAACAGCCTGTCTCCAGTCCTGGGCACTAGGATGGGGAAGGAACCCTAAGAATCTGGTACTATTGCTGCAGAAAGAAAATCTACCCAGATTCCTCTTGCCCATAGCTATTGGGCAGATCGAACTCTTCTAACTCTGAGACCCTCTCTACACTTGTCTGTATTTAAACTAATTCATTTGACTTGATTTTCAAAAATACTTTATTAGGAATTATATAGTATTTTTCACCAATGAAAACCAAATTGGAACTATAAGAAAACAAGCAAAACATAAAATCAAATCAAATGCTTTCTTTTCTAGGAAAAAATTATAAGATTGAATTTATACTGGATAATGTTGTTCGAGTAGAATCCAGAACTTTCAGCCTGCCAGCACAGTCTGTCTCTAGCAGCAGCAGCAGTGGCGGTAGCAGCAGCGGCAGCGGCGGCAGCAGCAGCAATAGCAAAGCAACAACTGTGGGTACATCTGCCCAGATAATGACTACAGTAATTAGCTGTCTGATGGGAAGAATGTTGCTCTTGGAAATATTTATGGCTGCAGTTTTTGTTTTGAATGTAACTATCGGTAAGTACAATTCATTTTTTATATAATATGTCCCCACATGATGAGGTACCAGTAAATGTTACTTACGCGTGGCACCACTGCAGACACAAAGAGAAAGTAACAGCCTCAATGGCAGAGACAAGACAACCCTACAGGAAATATTCACATCACGTGTTGGTATATAAGAATGTGGGGAACAAAAAGTGCAGGTAATGTCAGAACTCTTTAGAGTTGCAAGAAGCAGACACTCAGCTTGAACTGCTTTAGGCAGTAAAATCATCACTTAATTGAGGAGTCCAGAAATCATCTGGTTTCTGCCACAGCTAGACCCAAGGACTCAGATCAGGCCATCCAGAACCTGTGTCTGCCCATCTCTTGGCTCCATTCTCCTTGATGGTAGCTTCACTGCCAGGCCCAACTGCTTATCTCCCCAATCCTCATGGCAAAGGTACCCACCAATATCTTCCTAATCTACATTCTACCAGCCCAGCAGCCAATGCAGAAAGAGCAAACTTCTTTCCCAACAGTTCCAGCAAAAGTCCCAAAGCTATGTCATTGACCTGGCTTGGGTCACATGCCTATTTCTGAGCCAATCACTGTGGCCACAGTGGTCTAATTAGCTTGGACCTAGGTTATATGAGGTAAGGTGCTGAGAATGGTAGAGATGTGGTTTTACTAAGGAAAATTAGAGTGCTAGTACAAGAAGTGGCAGGCAGATAGAAATAGTGAATATCAGGGAGAGTAATAGTAGGGAGATGTCCCTATGGGCTAGAATGATCAGAGACCATTGTAAATGTCACTCCATCAGCAACATGTGAAAGTTGGGACTATATAAAATGTGTAAGATTTGGAGAGGGAGGGAAAAGGCACTCAAGAACAGAGATATGATAGGAACAAAGAAAAAAGTGGAAGTATAAAAAGGCATCTTGAGCTATACTTGTACACGTTCAGCATGGAATTTCTCATCTTTTCCCTTCAAACATACTTCTTCTCCTGCTACCCCATCTTGGTTAATGCCAATGCCATCTTTTCTGATCCCTCAGGTTGACACTTCTTAGATTTCTCCCTTTCCTTCAAGCTCCACATCACTTGAGGTGCTCTGTGCCATCTCTATCCAACCATAATGTCTCTTATCTGTCCCTCATTTAAAGTCTCATTGCTCTACTTGCAACTTTTTTCTTCTCACTTGACATATTATAATAGACTCCTGAATTCCTTGCTTCCAGACTCCCTCAGTTCCAGCCTATTCTCCATATTGCTGTCAGATTTAGCTTCCTAAAGCACAAGATCATGTAATGATAATGGTAATCTCAAATCCTCAAAGATTCCTCACTATATGCAAAATATAATCAACGCCAAAGGCCCTGAAACTAGTTTTAAAGACTGCTTCCTTGTTCCAAATCATTTCTTAGAAAAGATTCTAGCAGATTTCCCTTCTCCCTTCCCACTCTACAATACATTTAATTATCCCTTGGTTTACAATTGCACTTTGTTTATAATATTATTATGGCCCTTTCTGTAGTGTACTTGTACTAAACTTATATTCAAATCTATCTTCCTCACTAAATTGTGAGCACTTAAAAGACCACATGCCTAATCCAGGTGCAGTGGTGCACACCTGTAGTCCCAGCTTCTCGGAAGGCTGAGGCAGAAGGATTGCTTAAACCCAGGAGTTCAAGTCCAGCCTAGGCAACATAGTGAGACTTCATTTCTAAATATATATATATATATAATAAATTTTTAAAAAAGAAGACCACCTGCCTTACATATTATAGGTACAGAAAATGTGGTTTAATTGATTTTAAATCTTAAAAGGTAAGTCCTTACCTCTGACTTAGGGAGAAATGTTGAGTAGGGGTATTATAGGCAAATTTTAAAGAACTTTTATTAGAACATATTGATAAGTTTGCAATTGATTTAATGGGGTAGAGTTTCTGACACATTAATGAAATGAAAGCATCACATAAGAAATACTATATTAATAAGGTCGAGGAAGAATTTGAAATGGAGTGATAATTTAGAAGGATACTAAAGCATTTTGAGCAATAAAAGCCAAAACTAGATTTTAAATTTAAATATAAAGAAGGTCAAGATGAGAGGACATAATAAGGCTGGTTCTGGAAGGAACAAAACAAACTGAAGGCAGAGACCAACTGCCAGGGCTTCAGCAACAGTTATAAACCATGAAGAAGTAAATCCTTTCTTCCCTCCCAATGGCAGAAACTAATTAGGGTTCAGCAGTCAAGGGAGAAGCATAGTTTGCAGAGAACTTGTCCTGGCCTCTCATAGCTGAATAGAGACAGGTGGGTTTGACCAACACACAAGTTATTTTTATGCCGGTTTTTTTTTTGTCTTCAGAATTCTCATAAATGTCATTTATTTCATAATAGGATGACAAATATTGCTTAAATGTATTGTTTTCCTTCTCAGAAGCTTTAAAACATAAGGTCTAGTTGGCTAAGTACTTCTTAATTTATATTTGTGCATTTTGTGTCTCCTCATTAATGCATTTTGTCTAATTGTCTTCAGTGACTTTCATTCTGTTTGTTCCTGACAACTTTGGTACTTTACTAAATTAAGAAAATTCTTTTTTCAAATCATTTGTAAATGATATGGTTCCTGAGTCTTTTTCAGGACTTTTTCCAAATAAAAAAGTTAATCAATGGCTTCTCCTTTGATACTAAATAAACTACCATTTTTCAGTTAAGACACAAGATGATGCAAACACCATTAATAAATTGAAATGTTGGGTTCTTTTATAACTTTGCATTCAGAAATAACAATATTTTACTTTTAAGAGAATCATCAAGTTCCACCAATTAAAATAGCAAAACTTAAAAGTGAAAAAATGCAAAAATTGGATAAGCACCACAATCTACACATTTCCACCAAAAAAAAAAAAATGTACTGATTCTAACACTAAATGGGTAAACTTTGAAATACTAACTTTTAAATATTAATATTACTCTTGCCCTGTTAACCACACCATGAAATAGGCGAAAAGTAAAAATTAATGAAATATATTTTAAATCATAATATATGTTGTTACTACTTTAAAAATTGTTTTTGTGTTGCTTTCATTTTTCAGGATGCAACTAAAGTGTTATTCTGAAGAACGGGCTGAAAACAAAAATACAAGAATAGCTTATTTATGAGCTATTTTGTTATACAACATGAAAGAGTCTATAGCATTTTCAAGAAAATATGCTAAAAATATTTTTATAACATATAAAATGTACTAATTAGCTTTAAACACAAAAATTAGATCTCTTCAAAATATAAATTTCATTTGATTCCTTGTGTTTGTATGTTCTTATTTCATTCAAAAAAACTTCTAGAAATCTTTCATTTGGAAGCAGATATGACACCTTTAGATTATTGTACCAACAAATCATAGACTCCTTTAAAGAACTGAAAGAACTTGTCTGGTTCTGAGTTAAGCCTTTTAGATCAGATTGGAAGCATTTTGAGTTTTTTTTTTTTTTTTTAGTATACTTGGGGGGTCTGCTTTTCTATATCCATTCATGAGGCCCTGATTTGCAACAATCTAGGCATTCTAATTTCTAAGAATTTTGGCAAGACAAGATTGTTTTAGACCTTTGTCACACTGAATTGCTATCTTTCAGATCCACAGGAATTCTAGACTGTTTTAGATTTCTGGGCCTGCCAAACTCTGGTCAATATTCTAGGAAGAGTTTTCTTGGTGTCCCTGGAATGGGCTTTTGATAGAAGTCCAAGCTACTTCTCTTCTTACCCCTCCTTCCCATGCAAAACTGCCACTACTGAGAATGTGACCTCCTCCAACCACAGGCAATGACAAAACAAAACAACCTTATTTCCAAGAGGATAAAGTACATAATGCAAAACAACCACAGATTAATGTCGCTAAGTTAACCAAACACTCTAATACTATAAAATTGCAAAAATTGCAATCAACTTTTACTTAGAATATTATAAAGGAAATGCTTAATTTGGCAGTACTCCCAATAAAGGCATTGTATGAAACCAGATCTAGAAAGAGTAGAGATGGTCCTCACAAAAGTTACTTTCTAGCAAGTGACACTCAGTAAGTGTTTGGGACAGCTGACAGAATTAAAGAAAGCCCATAACTTTGTCTCCTGAATACCATCTCCTAGTATATTCACTTCAGATCATTGTTAGTCTTGCTTAGAAGAAAAATTATAAACACTTACCAGTTAGTAAGTCCAAATATCTTTGTATATATTTGGCATTTCATTTGGTTGAACAAACATTTATTTGGCATCTATTAGGTACCAGGCATCCTGGTAGACTACATGGAATAAGATACTATGCCTACTCTCCAAGAGTTCACAGGGTGGTTGGGGACAGAGTGAAAACAGATCATTTCAATACAATGTGATCTATGAGAAAGAGAGAGATGTGTGGAGCTGGAGGGGCAGAGAAGAGGGGCACTCACCTGGGACATCCTGTGAGGATGGAGATGGATGGGGGACAGCTTCCAGAATGAGATGCCTGAGATGAGTGAGGACTAAAGCATAGGATTAAAGAGGGTGTCCCTGTGGGAGGTGTGGTGGTAAGAGTGAAGACTGGAACACCCCCAGACAGTAAGCTCCTTGAAGACAGGGGCTTTCCCTTACTCAGCACTTTTTTCCCTGTCATCAAGAAAATGTCTATCACTAGTGAATGCTTATTCACTGTTTACTGGATAAACGAAGCACAGAGTGTAGGGAAATTACCAAGCAGGTGGATATTAAACCGGAACACCAAACAGTATGTGAGGAAAGGCAAGACACAAGGCTGGAGGGGGCGGGCAGCAATCTTCTGTCTGAGCCTTTAAAGCTGCAGTCCCCAGTCCCTAGGTGTACCAGTCCTTGGCCTATTAGGAACTGGGCTGCACAGGAGGTGAGCAGCAGGGAGTGAGTATTTACAGCTGCTCCCCATGGCTCACATCACCGTCTGAGCTCCGCTTCCTGTCAGATCAGTCACTGTCTCCCATCATCTCCAGATGGGACTGTCTAGTTGCAGGAAAACAAGCTCAGGGCTCCCACTGATTTTGCATTATGGTGAGTTGTACAATTATTTCGTTATATATCACAATGTAATAATAATAGAAATAAATTTGCACAATAAATGTAATGCGCTTGAATCATCCCCAAACCATCCGTCCCACCCACGGTCCATGGAAAAATTGTCTTCCATGAAACCAGTCTCTGGTGCCAAAAAGGTTGGAAACTGCTGCTCTAAAGGGCTCAGATACAAGTTTTAACTAGGGATACAGTTTTAACAAGATATTAAAATAGAAGTTTTGGCTAAGACAAACTAGAAAGGGTGGTACCAGAGAAAGATATAACATACTTTTCAAAGTAGGTAAACTAAAAGAGTAGAAGATTAAAGGAGGATTTTTGAAGAGCAATTCTTTGAAGATGGCTGTGTTGGGAGACCCCTTTTTAAAGGGAAAAGAGTGAGGTGCTACCTCCTAACACCACGTCAAGAGAAAAGGACTTTTATTAGTCCCATGGAAAGCTTCATAGATGTTCCCTGAGGTTTGGGGCACACAATGAACTGGTGTCTGAATCATAACTCATGAATCTAATCATATAGCCACCAGAGAGCAGATGGCTGAAGCAGTCAGTGGCAACCAAGTCTAAGGCTGCAGTTTAGAAAGCAACATTACAACATCTCCTAGAGTTTGTTGGGAAAAGGATATATAGATATGTCCCATGAACCTGATGTGGGCCGTGTGTGTGTGTGTGTGTGTGTGTGTGCACGTGTGCGTGAGAGAGAGAGAGAGAGAGAGAGAGAAGTTGATAGTAATGGGGAAGCTTTAAGTCTTGTTCAGGAAGGTGGCCTAGAAGGGCAGTACAATGCAGAAAAAGGAAATTGGAAAGGGACCACTGAATGCCTAGGGGCTATAGAAAAAGTGCAAGCAAACACCTGGAATAGAAATAATCACAATTTTAAGGAAACTGAAATTAACAAGTCCCTGACAAGGAGGTCTTTGAAGAATACATGTAAGCCCCTACGTGAGGAACATTTGCTATGTCCAGAGAACAGTGATACTAGATCATACCACCACCAGATGATTGAGCAACTCTCAGCTCCAACCCTGGTGGGATGAGAAAGCTCTGTTCCTAAGATGCGGAGAAGGAGAGAGACCCAATATGCCCCCATTTCATGCTAAGACTTAAAAATCAGGGTTTCTAATGCAAATCCAATTTCCTTTCCATTCCATGACGCTTCCTTTCTGTTAGAAAACTAAATTCCAAAAACTGCAATTTCAGCATCTATGGAACATGTTCCTACATTTGGATTCTGGAAGAGATACAAAAATATTATTCACACCAGAACTCTGTGAAAGCCACAAAATTGCTCACCATCTGTAGTCTTTTCTACCTAAAGTTTTAATTTAGTCCACTGGAATTTTTTTGTCAAAATTTTTCTGTAGATTTTTAATAAAGAGGATTTCTAATACAAGAAAATGTGGCAATAAAAGGCATTTCTAAAAATTTGCTTCTTAGACACAGACTTTGTTGAAATGTTCCTGATTTAACTGCTTTGGGTTTCTGGTTGTTTGCTTTTTAAGAACTTTCTAGAATTAGTAAATAATTGTTTATGCTAGATAAATTACAATTTAATTGCTACTCTTTAAAATGCCTGGTTTGTGAGGAACCTGGTTTGTGAGGGCAATATGGCTTCACATATCCTTCATTCATATGCTAGTCACCTTTTTGCTTTTAAAATCCTGGCTTTTAAATAGTTTCTCTGAATATTTCTGTCTTAGAAATTAATGTTTAAAGTTTGCAAATACTTTTTAATATAAGAAGTGGCTATTTCACTGTTGACTTGTTTTATGAACAAGTCATAAAAATTCTGAGGTGTGTTAGTACTGTTCTATCCAGGATTTGAAAAATGAGCAAAGTAAAAACAATGTTCCCATTTTAGTCAGTGTAAAGAATTAAGAATAATAAGGTAATATGAGTATCTTCTTGTATTTCTCACAATGAGTAAAATGTTTATATCTTGTACTACTGTTTCTCCTCTTTCTTAAGCTCTATCATCGTGTCATTGCAAGTTCTGATCATTACAATGCCTTCTAGGTGGTCCATCTGTTTCTCAATTTTATCACCCCAAATGCTATCTAAAATACCCCTACTACTAATAATAACAATAATTAATGAAATAAACACTACATGTTAGACACTATGCTGAATATTCTACATGGACTCTTTATTTACAATAACTCTAAGAAGATAATCTTATTATATCCCCTTTTCCAAATGAAGAAACTTGAAACGTAAAAAGATTGGGTAAAATGCCCAAGTTCACAGACCTACTAATGGTAAAGCTGGGGTTGAAACCCAGACTGTCTAACTCTAGAGCCCAAGTTCCAACATTTAATTGCCTCTCGCTTTTCCTCGAGCATGGGAAAGTGTTTCATTATGAAGAGAGTTTTTAGTCTAAGTTCCTGTTCACATTCTATGTTTATACTTTACCACCTCTATGTTTTCAGGCAAGTTCTCAGTTTCCCTTTTTCTTAGTTTCTTCGCTGATAACATGGAAAATATCTACCTGTAGTAGATATTTGAGGACCAGTAGTATCATATATATGGCACGTAACACAGTGCCCAACAGGTGGTAGGCTTTCAGTAAATGATAGCCACCCCTGTCGTTTTTATTACCATAATGTTGCCTATATCATGTCAATCCCTGGCCCAATAAACCATTAGGCTTCTATTACACTGGAACAGTGCCTAGCATGCAATAAGCACTATGTGAGTGCTAATTGTTATATTAGAATCATTGGCTGGGCAAAGAGCCACCCAGAACAAAAACTATTTCCCAGCTTCCCTTGCAACTTTTGTGCAGTGGGTGATGAAAACAGAAATAATCTTGTGGCATATTATAGAAACTTTCCTTAAAACATGGCTATTATGCATCCCTTTTGACCTTCTTTCATCCTTTCCTGTTTTTCCAGATGTATGAAGCAAGATGTTTCCTTAGATCAAGAGGACAAGTACTGATACCTGGGGGGCATGGGGGAGTTGTGTAGAGAGCTCACCTGAAAGGAGTTCAGGGTCCTGACATTGTGGTGCACTATACTAGCCCTTGATCTTTTAGGGTTTCATTGTTACCTGGTGGCAATCCTAATTCTAACTGCTACATCTCCTGCTTTCATCAGATGTCTGAGATGGCACAACTTGAAAGGAACAAGAGAACAGGAAATTAATCCTTCCTGCTGGGAGAGGTGGGCAGGAACAATGCCAGGGCAACAAAAGAGCCTAAAAAACTACATACATCTTTGAAGTTATTACCTATACCCTCTGAAATGGAAATGCTTAAACCGTGATCTGAATCCATTATACGTTTGACTTGGGGAACCTCCTGGAACAGTTGGAGGGTCACACCATTCTTCTATGCTAATCAGTGGGTATGTTTGGCTTCTTCGTGCTAACAGCAGCTGGCAAGGAGTGTCCGATCTCCAGTGAAAGAAACATTAAGATTTATCCCCCCAGTTTCCCCTTCCCAGAGAGTAGCTACATGTACACAACATGTACACAACATGTAAGACCAAACAGGAAGGGTTATAGTTAGGTACAAACCTCATGTCACCTTATTGCCAGTCCTAATACAATACTGTGGTTATTATAATCCCATCATTCTAAAATTAGAAAGTTCTGTATGGAAAAAATGTTCTTTCCCCCTGAATATTGACTTATTAGAGAAATTTCTTTGGGTTAAAGGTTATGTGTTCTTTTGACTTCTTTAAAGTGCTTAGCACACACTGTGCCCATGGTAAGTGTTAAATAAACTGTTTAAATAAACCAATGAATAGGCAGCATGATGAAACTTTTCCCCTATAAGATTTTTGAAATAAAGAAATCTTTTCAAAATATTACAGAAACTGCACTTTATCCTGACTTACAGCCTTAATGTTTCAAATAACAGTGTATAAAATTCACACCCAGTTATAGAGCAAGTAATTATGGTTGCTGTGGTAATGGGCTCTGTGCCTATGAGCAGAAAAAATAATTTCTTTTGGGCAAGATATTTATGAGTGTGCCTGGATACATGGCAAGGGTATTATCCTTTGGTTTTTCTTTAGAGTAATTTATGTATTTAGGAAGATGATCCTATATATCTATATATGATATATAGATATATACAGGATAAATATAGATGATCCTATATATTATATATATATATACATTTTCTCTGGAAAAAAGGAAAATAAATATATTACGTGTTTCACACCAAAAATTTCTAGTATGATTATAACATGGATTTAATTCTCACTTATAAAGGATTTCATTTTGAATAAGAACTATAAGAAAAAATATATATTCAGTGTGAGGAGGTGACTAATTTTCACCATACGAAATATATAGTATATACAGACAAACTCCTTTGACAAGAATTGCTGGTAGGTCTGATATTTTAAAGAGCCAGAGGTGGTCAGAGAGAGATCCAGAGAACACAGTTCAAAATTAAGTGTTTAAAACGCAGCAATCCAGATACACATTGTCCCAAGTGAATTTGAATTGATGGACAATAGCAAATAAATCTCAATGTATTTTGAACAGGACAGTTACTATGAAGAAGGCTATGCTTTAAAAACATTTGCATTAATTACATAGCAAAGAACTGAGCTGACTTAGAGGAATGAAAAAATGAAATACAAAAGACTATTTAGGAGATCATTTTGGTAATCTAGATGTGCTTAAACGATGCACACTGAGAAGAAAGAATGGACAAAACTTGGCAACAGATACTGTTAAGAGAAAAATATCCCATGAGTAGTGAGAAAATGCCTAGAGAGAGGGGGAAGTGTTGCAGGTGCTTTGGTTCTGATAGCTTACTCTTTCATCCTATGTCCTTACAGCAAAAGGAGCAAAGTAGGTGGGTGGGTGGTGGCAAGTTGATTTCAGGCTGGCTATATCTTCAAGCTTCCCTTTTTCTATTTTTAAGTGTGTTATTAGTAAACATTTCTATTTCTGGTTGTTAATGACAGAAAATTCACCTTTATTTTCCTTGGAAGCTCTACCCCCAGTTGTGAGCTAAAGCGGATTCTACTGGACTTGAAGATGATAAGATAAACCTGTATGCCTAAAAGCATTTATGATTCTATTTCGGTGTTTCCAACACATTTCCACATACATTATGACATTTAATTTGCAAAATAAATCTATAAGGCAGGAATTATTAAGCTAATTTTGCAGGAGAATCTGAGACTCAAACTTGTTCAAGGTCAAAGCCAAAATGTCCATCATACTGTAGTTCAATGAAAGAGTCTTCCACTGTTCATTCAGGATTGTTTTATTTTTTTCAACTTACATACAAGGTAGATCATTCTACAAACTATTGTTTTATGTTGATTTTATGAATTTCAACACATTTACCCTTAGGAATAACAAAAGGCTTTAGATGGCTAGATCTTGCTCAGATCAATTCTACTTAATTCATAATATGGTTGAACTATATTATAGCTCTAGTAACAATGTGGACATTAGCCAAGAAGTTTGTTTTATGTTGCTGAACCTAACTACTGGACATAAAATGAGAATTCACTTTATCTTTGCATTTCACTCAAGTTCTAGTAAAAGACGTGCATTATTTTTTTCCATTCCTGTCCAGTCTCCCTTCTGAAGGAACTTGGTTAACTCTAAATTGTTCTTACATCTTAGGTCTTCCTGTATTTAGCAATAAAAATTTCTGTGAATTGTGGTAATCATTATTATGGAAAAATTTATTTAAATATTTCAGGGAAAGTTAATTTTCATTTACTAGAAAAGAAATAAAAAAAAACTGCTTCAGACTGTTTGGTTTCTGTATTAAGCAATTGACCCTAACTATTATATGGTGATTTTGAAGATTAAAAAGTAAGTTATAATTTTCCAGAATATTAAGGTTTATTATTTTGAAAGCAAGTAAAATTCTCTGATAGAAAGATTAATAAAACATTAAAATTATCATCAGAAATCCCTGTGCTTTCAAATGTATATTTTCAAAATTGTCATTCTATGAGCTACAAAGCTTTTTCTTGATCAAGAAATGAATGTGACTTTATGATCTGTATTCAACCGTGAACAGCTGCTCATTAATAAAAAGCCATTAAAGTCCAAGTCAGAACAGCAGGTCTAAAATTGTGTTTGAGGGGAAAAAAAAATCCTTTGGTGAAAAGCCAGGGAACTGGGTTGAGGGAGATCTGGATATACAGGGCTGTGTTTGTAGTCTGCTCCCACCTCCTGGGCCAGGTCAGTTGACAAGACAGGACTCAGCCCCAGCTGGAGAATTCAGAACAACAAAGCCCATGTAGCCTTTAAAAGGGGAGAGTAAGTGGTGGGTTGGAAGCTGATAGTGTCAATAAATCAAGCTGGTGATTAGGCAGAGGCTGATCCAAAGCTTTAAAGTGGGCAAAATGGTTTGGACACAGAGCAGGCAGAATCAATTACATTCCATAGAGTAAAGGGAAATCAGAAGAAATTTTTCATATACCTGGTTGTATACCTTATGTTCCTTCCATTTGACATTTGGTGGTCAACCGCCCTCACTCCACAAAAGGTTTGGGAGAGGACAGTACTTAAAATTGCACATACCCAAAAGGTGGTCCCCAAGCAAACTCCCAAATTAATGACACCTATGATCACCAGTTATGGGGTTACTATTCAACAAGTAAAGATGATTTTAAAATATTCTTTTGTAGGCATTTCTAAAGTAAATTTTAAATTTGCAATCTTTAGCAAGCTTTGTTGTTTGTTTTGCCATTGTACTGGGAAACAAGTATTCAGTAACTAGTTGTTTGTGGAAAGGTATGTACCTTTTGTTTTATTTCATTTGGAAAAGGCAAATTTAATAAAGAAAACTGAAAAATCATGAAAAAGAAGAAAATATGGGGCATAATAAATCATTTGAAGCAAACATAAATCTTTAAGGGAAAAAATTTGAAAACATGTTTATGTCAGGATGTAGGCTATTTGGAATGATTTTGGAAAGCCAAAAAAAAAAAAAAAGGAAAATTTATACTGTTGGAATTTAGGTTAAAAGATTAAATAATTTATCCAAGGTTACACAGAACCATTATAGAGCAAAAGTCACAAACACATTCTTCCACTCTTGGACATAGACATATTAAATTATTAATACAAATGCGGAGCAGATTGGAGTGGGGAGGGTGGTGGTAGATTACTACAAAGTTAAGCGGGTAGGCGGGTGTTGGGTTAGGGTGAGAAAACAAAGGCAGCTATAGCAAAAAAAAAAAAAAAATAAGAGGGAGAGAGAGACATATAAAGAAAAAAGGCCCTCTAAGGAACAATTTGCATAAACTGTTTTCAGCCTTTGACCGTATTCACTTCTATCTTCCCTTGCCACTTTTCAACGGTGCAGAATAGTTTTCTGAGGGTCTCTATCCTACAATAACAAAGGACTCTAGCCTTTTAATAGCATAAAAAATAAAAGAGTCTGGCTTCAAAGAGAGAAGCATTGAAAGAAAGAACACCTCAGGTTGAAAGAATGGCTAACCCAGGCTACATGCGAGGAACAAACACAGGGACGCGGCGAGTGCCATTTTTAAACTTCCAGTTTAAAAGAAATTTATTCAAAAATTACTTAGAGCAGCCTAAGTCCTGAATTAAACTCAGCATTTTCACATCCCTCCGGTGACGGAATGATTGGGATCGGTCTAGTCTTATCCAAATCATCCTGAGACAGAAGGGGATCCCTCAGTTTTTGCAATCTAAACAGTTTCTCCTTGGTCCCATCTGGCAGAGGGGTTCTGTGGGTAAAGGAGAAAGGGGATAGGCTGGAGAGGAGGCATACTGCATAGAAGGAAAATAGGGCAACCTGGCACACGCCCAGGCACGCTGGAAGGAAAAAGTCCACACAGCTAGCAACTGTCACAAAAAGGTACCCCGGACCAAACCTCTTCCAGCCTGCCGTCGCTCGCCCCGCCCCCAGGCGCTCATTGGCTCCCAGCCCTTACGTCAGACCTGTAGCCTCTCGCTTATTGGGCCAGACAGGACCTGGGGAGGGTTGCGGAAGTGAGAGCCTGGAGACAACCGAGCACTGTCTTCAAAGAGGGCGAAGGGGGAGGGGCTGGGGGAGGGTTTCCCGAGGAGGGGTGGCTATGGCAGCTGCGCGGCGGCGGCGGCAGCGGCAGCTGAGACGGAGCGCGCGCCCGGCTTTGAATGAGCGGGGCTGAGACTGAACGGGCGGAGCGCGAGCTCGAGGAAGCGACTGGCAGCGCGCGCGCGCGCGCCCTGTGTGCGCGCGCGGCCCGCGGCAGCTCGGAGCCTCCGCCGGGCGGGCGGGGAGGGGGAGGGGCAGGTGAGTGTGTGCGGTTCGCGCGCGCCCGCGAGGGGCTTTCTTCTCCCTACTCCCACCCGACCCCAGCCCTAGCCTTAGGGGTATCATCTGCCCTTCCCGGTCAGCCCTCCGCTTAAGCCTGCACTTCCCGCCCTCCCACCTTCCTTTTCGCCCCTCCACGCGGCCTCCCCCGACGCTTGACCGCTACTCTGTTGGTACTGTTTCCGGGTCAGGGTGACCTCTGGGGTGTGGAAACTGCGACTGGGCGCTGGACCCCGGCGTGCAGCCTTCGCCATGCCGCGCTCACGCGTGGGAGACCGGCCTGCGGGGCACTGGCCCGGAAAACATCTAGTCTCCAAATCCCCCTCCCGCGGGGAAACTTGCCCTTCCTTCCTGCCCTCCCCTTACAGGCCTGGCGTCTCTCAAGGCAGATTTTTCCAAAATCCAACTGCCAGCCCACCTGGCACCCACCTCTGGCAACTTAGAGCATTTCACATTACGCCGTGCGCAAGGCGTCAGCTTGTGTAACCCGAAAACGCTCATGTTGTTTTTCTCACCTGTGCAGTGGGTATGATTTTTTTTATTAACCAGTTTTATGTGGGTAATCTGAAATTAAACCACTTTAGTTATGAAACTCTTTCCTTTTGAGTCATGCAGGAGACCTTACTCCGCCTTTGTGACAGTCCCAGTGGTGTCACATATTGGAGGGCCTGACTTTCAGTTGCCAGAGATAGTACAGAATGTTCGATTTTACTACCTGCTCTCACACTCCACTTCTGTTTCCTCTTATCTTACTTGCCACTGCCGAACCTTGTGTTTTTCAAATTTGAGTCCAGGTAAATTTTATTTTTGGACTTTGTGATATTTTTTAACATACTTCAGAGAGTTACAGGCTTAATTTGAGGATATTCTGTACTATACTAGATAAAATGGTTTTTCAAATTTTGTTATGAAAAGATTCAGAAATACAGTCTTAAAAATACTTTGAAGCACTTGAAGACTTGTTTAATGTGTACTAACAGACTTTAGCTTGGCTTGTTTTATGAATTGTGATTAATCGAATCTACTGAAAAGATCTCTAGTAGTTTATCGAGAATTACAATTAGATAAGATACATTCGATCCATCAGTTTCTAATGCAGCATTTTTTAAATTATA
This sequence comes from Cheirogaleus medius, assembly GCA_008086735.1. Lineage (NCBI taxonomy): Eukaryota > Metazoa > Chordata > Mammalia > Primates > Cheirogaleidae > Cheirogaleus > Cheirogaleus medius. The sequence continues at coordinate 51,027,049 of VBSM01001124.1, forward strand.
AGAAAATCTTTTTCAATGGACATAGCAGAGCTCTCATTCCTATTGATTTCCTAGAGATTTCATTTTTCAGAAGTCCTTGAGTGAGAATAGGTTGCTTCATAATTTTGAATTTTATTCTGCTACATCTCATGTTTGTATTTTGCTAGTAATTTTTAAGGAAATTTTAATTTTAAAATTAGATATTAATATTGCTCAGTTCTAGAAAGTATTTTAAAGTAACCAAAGTGCAGAGTAGCCTAAGATACATACTTACCAAATTGGTGATAGAGAGGGCATTTCAAAAATCACACTGAAGCAGTGTGCACGTGATTAAAAGATTTCTTAAGCGGAATATGATATGGGGAAAGCCAGGGCTCTGGTTAGGGTCAGTATCTTTAAATCCTGGGTGAGTGAATCTGAGCCTCACTGTCAGCCTCATTTGTTAAATGGGAATAGTGAAAAACCTACCTCTTTTGGTGTTCCTTAGGATTCCAGTGAGGTGATAGAACATACATTCTCTGGAACTATGTCTTAAACATATTAAGTGCTGAAGGAATGTTAATTTCCTTCCATTCAACAAATATTTGAGTACCTTCCAGGTGTCTAGCATTGGCTAAGACCTAGAAATGCCAAACTGTGCAAGACTGATGAGGGTCCTGCCTCCTTATCCCTTGCATTCCACAGGAGTAAGTACGTGTTCAAAGTCATGACAATTGAGAATGAACACAGGGCTTCACTGTACTGGGTTGGTAATATTTTCCAGCAACAGGAAAGTGACTGTTATGTAGTAGGTGCTAATATATATTAATTTAATTTAATCAAAACATTAAATATATACAGGTCCCAAAGGATATTCTTGCTTGTAAATCAGTATAATTGATAAAAATCAAAAGTATTGCTTGGTTGCATATTCCCCATTGCAGTGCAACTAGTTGGAAGATTTATCTTGGAAATTATAATATCACTGAATTACTAAGTAGGCTCATTGTTAATGAGGTATTCTTGGTTTTTGAATTAAATAGATCTAGGTTTGAATCAAGTCATTGGGTGTTGGAACATGGAAACACCTCTTACTCTGTTTAATTCTATGAAACGAAGACAATATCTATTTCATAAGATGGCTTTGTGGGTTAAGTGAGCTAATATTTAGATAGTGCTTCGTACATAGTAGAGAGTCAATAAATATTAGTTCTCCTCTTTCATTAATCACAAAAACAAATTTTCCACAGAATGAGGATATTCTTAATTGCTAGGGAGGGAATTCTATTCTGTAATCTATAATAGTCTCACTTTCTTTTTTTCTATTGGAAAAAACTTTAAATTTTATTTCCCGTTAGTCACCTTTGAAGTCATTTAAGTTGACAAATACTTACTGAACAATTACACCAACAATATTTGTGGGAAGGTGATGGCTGTGGTTACCAAGACTCCATATGAAATTTATTCTCAACTCTTCATTCATGTAGATCCCTGAAACCGAACCTTCTTCCCAATCCTGAATAGTAAATGTCATCTTCTTTCTTCAAAACATCCTAATAAGAGTATCTCCTACTGAGATACTCTACCCTTTGTCCTCCGGTGCCACATGCTCTACAGTCTCTTTTCCAGCTTTTTTCTTACAATTTTTCAGAAATTTTTTTGCTAAATTTTCATTTAGGAAAGTTTGCTTTTCTTATTGGGAACAGAATTTCATTCTTGACAAATCAGCTTTAAATGAAACTCTTATTCAACATCTTAATTGTTCAGTTCATTCTCATAGTGAAGCAATCAAACCTTTCATGACTTACTTTGCAAATGGTAACTGAAGGTACCACTGAATAAAATCCACTGGAGAAAGATTATGCAGGGAAAATAAAATATATAGAAATAACTGTATTATAAAACAAAGTGTGAGTTTTCAGTAAGAGAAAAATACTAGAATTAATAAGACTTCACAATAATCCAGCAAGAAAAAATAAAGACTTATGATAGGGAGATTACAGTAGAAATAGGAAAGAATATGGGCAATATTGGGAAGTCAAACAAGGGTTTTTTGGCAATTTGAATGTAAGGGGATAAGAGACAAAGGAAGAGACAACATTATTGCATTTTTGATTGGGAATGTTTTTGACAGAAGTATTTAAATGACTGGAACAGTGAAATTCTTAATATTCTCCTGGTTCATTTTACTTAAAAGTCACTGTTCTTTCCATCCTCTCAATTAGCAGGCCACTTCCAGACATAGGCATTCAGTATGTTCAGCTCATATGGAAAGACAACCTCCATATGTACAAAAGCATATGGGCATTACTAAGGGAACCTTTTGGAACCGTGTAATTGTACCTTTAATAATCTACAAGCCTTTTCTAACTCAAGAAATAGAAAGGACTAGCTGTGTGTTTTGTCTTTAGAAGGAACTGGCAGTCGTGGCTCTACAGAGCAATCAGGATCAGGTACCATGACAGTTAAGTTCGTTTTACTTGCTTTCTGGTTTTGTTTTGTATTAATTTTTTGTGTTTGTTTTGAACTTTTACATTGAGATGGAACATACAAACAATGTATGCAGTCAAGTATATGGTGCTCGTGCCACCCAGATTGAAAGAATAGATCTTAGCTCTCTAATGCTTTCTTCCATACCCCCATCAGAGATGACCACTATATTTTACTATATAATTTTTAACCCATTCAGTATAATAGTTAATTAGTTGGAAAACTGTATTACATGCTATTTTTAAGACTTTAGGAGGTTATGGCTTATATCTAGTAATTAAAAACAAAACTGAGTGCTCTCTGCTTTAATCTCTATGAAATGCATTTTAAAACAGCATGTTATTATAGTAGAGGGAGCCTGTATTTATCTAGGATGATTTTGATGCTTATATTTGCAAATGTTATTGCTGATCTTATACTTTTATAAGGTAATTTAAAAAAAAAACTAGGCACAATTTCAATTTTAAGAAGAAGGAATATATAGCTTTCTCTTTAATGTGGTTACGTGGTAATTATTAAGTTAGGTTTCATTCCCTTTTAAGTGAATATGTATAGAACTGAAGTACAATTATACCTTTTTTATTTTAGAAAAAAGTATCAAGTTATTATATGTTTTTCCTTTTTGTTTTAAGAAGTTGATATTAGCCAACTGTAGTGATTACTTCTAAAGGTGTTACTGCTTATGTGCTGAGAGGCCAATGTGTCTTAGTTACGACTTCGTTATTAGCTGGTTGCTTCACCTTGAGCAGAACTGTTAACTTCAGTTATCTTAGTTTCCTCATTTAGAAAATTAAGAAGTTGGATGGCATATATTATCAAGTTACACAGGACACACACAGGAATCATATGATTCTAAATACTTAGTAATTTTCCACTTTTGGCCAAAAAAAGGCAAAAGCTAAAATATTAAATTCCCTTATCAGAAACATCATTCATGTGAGCAAGTGTGTGTACACATGCATGTATGAAAAATGATCATATCTCATGGATTAACAGATTTTACTTTCCTTTTTCCTCTTTTATATTTATTTTGAGACTCTTAATAGGGTGGACGCATTTATAGTTACTTAATATATTCAACTTTAACATATAAAAACTCATTTTGGGAGATTTTTAAATAAAATAATAATTATTAGGGTAATACATGCAATACATATATGGTATAGGTGACTAAAATATGTAAAGAACAATTCAGAAATAATGGCCATGTTTAAAAGTCTTGCAAAATAATACCTGTTTTATCATTTTTGAAAATTTTTTATTCCTAACATTAGTTTAATTAGGAATTAGTTTTATTCCTATCATTAGTTTTCAATTCCTGTAGCATTTCTTTTATTTATATTTATGGAAATATACCTCATTATTTAATCATAGGGAGGCAATATTAGTGGGATCTTTAAGGACTCAAACACTGGGACCAGACCCCCTGGGTTCAAATTCCACCTCTATAACTTGCCAGCTCTGTGACTTTGGGCAGTTTACTTAACCCCTCTGTGCCTCGGTTTCTCTATCTAAAATAGGGACAAATAGTACTTGCTTCAAGTCCTTCACAGGGTTCTTGTGAGCATTAATGAGTTATTACACATAAAGCATTAAGAAGAATGCTTGTTATGTAGTAAGAGTTAGGTGTTAGAGTATATTGAAATGCTGTTGCGTAATCAGAGTTCTCGAGAATTTCTGAAATGTTTCTTATCACAAATTGCCATATTTTCCTAATGGAAGTTGGCTCTCCAGAAAGAGTAACAAATAATTGGTACAAGATAAAAGTGGTATTAATGACTTCTTTTAATATTCTAACTAGAATCTGAAAATTTTTTTTCCTTTTATTTCATTATATTATAGGGGTACAAATATTGTTAG